>CM061241.1:19727107-20327107 GCA_030848705.1 Heracleum sosnowskyi
CTATAGCTGGGGATGGCTCCCCCATTCAAGTAAAGTATTTCAAACTTGCTAAACTCAGAATATTTCAATAAACTCCCTGGTCATGATTTCAAAATACGCGGTAATCATCGGTAGTTTCGTTGACTAAAGTCAACCCACACTTTGACTTACTCCTCTCAAATACTCTGGAGTAAGGAATTCTAAACGGTTACAAAGTTTTTGACAAGTAATTGTACTTGGGGGAAACAGGATTAACTTCTGTTTCCCGTGACGTTGATTTTCATCTGGGGACTGGAATTAACTCGTGCTCGGCAATGAAATAGGTGCCAGTATGGTACGAGGTCGTACTCGGCAATGATATAGGTGCAAGTATGGTACGACTCCATGCTCGGCAATGAAATAGGTGCCAGTATAGCATGAAGGGCCCAAATGCGGCCAGGGTGATAACCGAATAGGAAGTCGTCCTTCTACTAGTAGAAAAGTTACATTACGATACAACGGCTGATCACCGTGTATCGTGGTTCCAGTATATTCCCTTCCCTCCAATTGGAGTTGTGCTGCACATTATAATGAAAGCCTAGGTGCTGAGTTACTGATAATGTGACAGTGACGAGTAATGATGTTCCTCATACAGTAGTTGTACTGTACGACATGTTTTGACGAAAAGAATAATAAAATATCATTCTGAATACGAATGAAGTTTAAAGGTTTTCCTTTATGATATAAGCTTACATATATGATTATGATGCTATATCTCATTTTCGAGCTATAGTGCTCGTTATTGCTTCTTTTACATACCACAACACAACAAAGTCGAAAAGGTGTTCATTACTGATATTTTACAGTATTTTGAACAGTATGAGATATCTAAATAGATATGTGAGTATATATGTTGAGAAGGTATTTAAGATATACAGTCTATTGAACTGTATAATGTTTTGAATCAATGAATAGGCTTTAAGCCTTGATTCCAATATTTGATATCTATTTTAAAAAGATATGTTTTGATTCTTGGTTTATCATACGGATGCCAAGGATTTCCAAATGATTACGAAGATTATATGAGTATGATTGTAAGTCATACGGTATTTTGAGCGGTATACTATTTTGGGGTTAGACCCTAGTAGTGTTAAAAACTTTGATCCCATATGGATTATCTTCCTAAAAGGTTTAAAGATTTAAACTGGGATAGATTTCTTGCTGAGCGCTATTAGCTCATTCTTGCTTTAATAAAACTTTCAGCATGAAGAAAACATTGCCGATCCACCTCGTGTTACGAGAGCAAGGGAATGGAGAGACCACCCTTGAGTTAGTTGATGCAGGATGGATACTGCCGGTGTGAGCAGAATAGTTGCATCTTGAATTAGTGAGAATTGTTTTTGAGTAGGTTTGTATTACTAAACCTTGTATAGAATTGTGAGGTCTATTATTGTAACTTCAGGTAAAGGTTGTAAATAATAGATGAGATCCTGGATAGTACATTTGAGTTGTAATAACAAATGTTACTTATTGTTGCTCATTTCCAAGGCTATAACTTGTGTGTGTGTGCGTAAGTGATTGGGGTCTTTGGAGTTGTATTAGTAGAATGTTGTAAGTAATGCAGGCATGGTATATTGATGGAGCGTGACAACCCAGATTCCTGACCCCGGATCTGGGGGTGTTACAGAAATGGTATCAGAGCGTTAAGTTATAAACTTGGATTTGAGAGTGTTAAGATTTATAAGTGAGAGAATGACGCGAGGACTCATATAGAGTTCGTTAAGTGGACTACCGGAGGTAGTGCTATTGAGGATGTTAAGATTAAAGAGTTTAGTTGAGGACTTATCGGAGGACCGGTAGGACCGTTGAAGACCATCATAATGATGAGATGAATGTCTAGAATTATACCCGGATTATCAAGGACATTAAGATAAGACGCCGAGCAGAGTCTCGGTTGCAGTTGGGGTAAGGTCGGAATGGCCAATACCAATGGATAACTTGACTTAGTAAGAACCTAAGTGTTTGTAGTTCATCGTAGTTTGCCCACGAGAAGGCAGCACATGTGAGGATCAAGACGTTAACAGTCCTTTATGCGATCCGAATTACTAAATTGCGTGGAGAAGTTAAGGCATTATCTTGTGTATGAGGTCCAAGCTTTGAGAACAACGATTTCACCAGAGTTGGTGTCTTTTCCGTCGAGGGGTATTTTGTTACCTAAGAGGAAGATTTTTGTGTACATGTAGTACCCGAACGTTATCGTGAGACGAACGTGCTAAATCGCATCGCGAGTACATTTCGTACGATAGTCCATGAGGGCTCAACTCAGAAATCAAAGACATGAAGAATGGATAGCGTGATTCTGATAAAGACACGTATTGTTGCGACAAGCAATGCGACAATCTCAGGACCTACGAGGAACGAGACCTATGGTGACCTGGGGTTGGATTCAGTCGATACGACTAGTGTTAAGAAATTACATATACGTTAATGGACCTTCATCTTTTGTGGATGTGTTTATGCGGCCGTATGAGGCCCAATCTCTGAACGATTATCGGGGAATGGCGAATATGTTTCGAACTTCCGACCTATTTAAGGACTTGTACGTTTTTGAGGTACCGTTGGTTAGTACCCTAAGCCATGAAGGCGGAAAGATAAGATCATCCTCGTACGGGTGATGTTAGAAATTATGATGACCATTGACTTTTTGGTATCTACTTGTTGGTGCACTACTCAATCTAAAACTGTTCATGCCCGTGTTACCTTGAATAATTCATGTCAGGTAACCGTTCTAATTTCTTACTTCAACTTGGGATGCAACCAACAATTGTTAAATATTCATTTTTATTTATTTTCTTTCTTCTTACTTGGACTCCTCAGTCGAGTTCATAAATATCTAGCTATTTGTTTAAAATATAGATGATGTGTATTTCAGAGATCACTCGTGAATTCTTTTCTTCTATTAAAAAAAGAGATTTGCACATCAGACGTTGGAATCGTGGAAAGGATATCAATTTGATATTAGTAGTCCGAATTCAATTCTATCGGAAAAATTTGACAAAGTTTATGTACGGAGACACCTTTGGGGTGGACCGTTTCACTGATGAGAAATGTTTGGTGGGAGGTTATCGATTGTTCCGATACCAAGAATTTCCTATTCATATCATATATTTTATTGAAGGGCTATAATTACCTTGTTCGTCCCAAACTTATTATTCTTCTTTTCAATTCATTATCCGAGTAGTCAAAAGTTGTTTTCTTTCTTTCTTCAGCTACGATGTCGAGATTTTATACTAGTAGATTGAAAATGGCTAATTGTATGTGCCATTATGAGTGACTAGTTAATTGTTCTAACTAGTTGAAATTTTAATGATATGATGAAAATCTAGCTAATCATCCTAGCTAGATGTTGCATCCCAAACTAATCGAACTAGCAAATTTTGTTCAGCTAGTTGTTAATGTTTATTGAAATGAACTAGTTATTGTATCACTAAGTTCAACTTTCGGTCGAATTTATATAGGTGAATTCACGATGCATTTGTATGCAGTGAAGTATGGTGGGAAGATTTTCAAACGATAATATGATTGAGACCTAACCAGGTCGCCCCCTCAGCGAGAATTTTTACAAAGTTTTTTTTTATGTATGTAAAGCATTCAGTTGCTTGAAGTATTCTTGGTACCATGCAAGTATTTTCCTTAATATTTGGAAAAAGAGAATGTTGAAGCTGAGAGCTAAAACAAATGAGTCCGATAAATTATGAATCGAAGTTTACGGAAATTGACAAGGTTTGTTTCGCATGATGCGAATTCAGAATAACGAAGTGTCCGAAACGACTGATTATGTTACCATGGTTAATGAAACGACTATGATAGAAATGGAAGCAAAGTGGACGAGAAAGAAATGGGAATAAAGAAAATAGAGTATGAAACGCGAATAGATTGAGAAAGAAAGAAGGTAAGAATTCAGATTGTCGGACGAGGGAACGATTGACCTCGAAGGATGTGAAACTTGTTTAGCGACTGTGATGGATACAAAACGGGAAGTACCTAGTGTACATAATATCCCTGTTGTCAACGAATTCGAGGATGTATTTCCAGAAGATCTTTCGGGGTTACCACCCGATAGAGAAATAAAGTCTGCTATAGAATTAGCTCCAAGAACGGCGCCAGTTTCGAAGGCCCCGTACCGACTAGCTCCAGTCGAGATGAAGAAATTAGTCGCTCAATTGTAAGAATTATTAGAGAAAGGAATGATAAGACCAAGTGCGTCACCGTGGGATGCACCCGTGTTATTGGTGAAGAAAAAGGACGGCAGCATGAGGCTATGCATAAACTATCGAAAGCTGAATAGGCTAACTGTTAAGAATGAATACCCCTGCCAAGGATCGGTGATTTGATCGATCGGCTGCATGATGTAGTTAAATTCTCGAAGATTGATTTGATAATTGGATGCCACCAATGGAATATTAAATCGAAGGACGTACCCAAGACTGCGTTTCGCACCAAGTATGGACACTACGAGTTTTTAGTAATGTCGTTTGGGCTGAAGAATGCCCCTGCAACTTTCATGGACTTGATGAATCGAGTTTTCAAGAAGTATTTGGATAAGTGTGTCATAGTGACATCGACAATATTTTGGTTTACCTCAAAGACTGAGGAAGAACATGCAGAACGTTTGAGGATAGTGTTAGAAACACCGAGGAGGGAAAAGTTATATGCCAAGTTCTCAAAGTGCAAATTTTGGCTAAAGGAAGTACAATTTTTAGGACATACGTTCAACAATGAAGAGGTGCTGGTTGACCCCGCTAAGATAAAAGCTGTTTCGAATTGGGAAAGACCAACCACACCAACCGAGGTGAGGAATTTTGTGGATTTAGCCAGATATTACCAAAGAAGTGTATAAGATTTTGCTATAATAGCAGCCCCACTGACCAGACTTACTCGAAAGACTGAAAAGTTGAATGGATCGAGATATATGAGAAAAGTTTCCAGGAATTAAAGAAGAGACTAGTCACCGCCCTGTGCTGGTACTGCCAGACAGGAAGGGAGATTTTGTGATTTATAGTGACACATCGCATAAAGGAGTAGGGTGTGTGCCTATGTAGCATGGAAAGGTAATTACGTATGTATCCAGACAATTAAAGGAATATGAATTCAGATACCCTACGCTTGACTTAGAATTGGCAGCGATAGTTTTCGCTTTAAAGATTTGGAGGCACTAATTGTATGGAAAGAAGTGCGAGATTTACACAATCATAAGAGCATTAGATACGTTTTCCCAGGAAGACTGTACCGTGATAATAGAAAAGATAGCTAAAGCTAATCAAGGATTATGATGGTGGGATTCTTTACCACCCAGGGAAGGCCAATGTGGTGGCCAATGCCCTTAATAGGAAAGAGAGACTTAAGATGATAACATCGTCGGATAAAGTTAATCCAAGGATTTGAGAAAATGGAAATTGAGGTTAAGCTAACCGAAAATGGTATTAAGAGACTATTTGAGACTGCCATGCAACCAGAATTACGGCAGAAGATCCAGTTGTGTCAAGAGCGAATGACAAGTGAAGGTAGAAAGTCAATGTTGAAGAAATAATTAAAGACTGAGAAAGATAATAGAGGAATCATAAGGTATTTTTACCAAGTTGGGATTCCTAATGATCAAGAGATTAACGATGCTAATTTTTCGGAATGACTAATAAGAGGAACTAAAAGGATGAAGTTTGAAGTTTGAAGTTACGAGTACAACAAGGATTATTTAAAGGTCCTGATTGAGCCAGAATAAATTAAGGAATAAAGATCTGTCATAAAGAGACAACTACACCGAGAGTACGAAAAGGTAAAGACAGTTAAGGAAATGTTATAGGTAGCCCGATAAATAAAAGGATTTATCGATTGGTAAACAAATATTGGATATGTCATAAAATGAAGGCAGAACAAAGACCTAGTTGACTATCACAGTTAATAGAGATTCCTGATTAGGAATGTAATTTTACTATAATGGATTCTGTGATAGGATCAACAAGAATCAAGTCAGACTATGACGTCAATTGAGCTATAATTGATGGATCCAATGAGTCTACTCATATTTTGTTTTTAGCAAGAGATCTTAAATCGACGAGTTGCGAAATAGATAATTGGGTGACGTGAAGTTCCAGTCACCATCATGTCAAATAAGAACCAATGCTTGAACTCCTGATTCGGGAGGAATTTTCCAAACGTGTTTGGCAACAAGTTTGAGTGCGAGCACTATGTAGGATCCGCATATCGACGGACCGACCGGAAGAAATATTTCAGACAACCGAAGTTATGGTAAGCGTTGTACCGCCGACTGCAAGAGTAGTTGGATGTTGATAGAAAATGGGTGTATAAAAGTACGACCAGAATTGGCTTATATAAAGCGTCCGGTAGATATCACAGACCGGAATGAGTAAATGTTGTAAGGAACCAGAGGGTTGAAGAGTCAACCTGGAAACTGGAAGATTCCTATATTGAAAGAGTAACCTCGGCTATTTTCTTAGATTCCGGGACGGAATCCTTTTAAGAAGGGGAGACTGTAATAACCCCAAATTTTGGACTTAGTTAAAAAATTTTGATGAATAGTAAATGTGATGAATAGTAAATTTGCTGATGGAAATTTTTTCAGACCACCCTATATGGAAGACATGGAATGAATTTTTCGAGGTTATATTATTGATGTATAGGAAGAATAAAAGAATGTAAACGCGATCAGAATCAGGAGATTCCAACTTTAAATTTTGATCACTATTCATCGGACAATCAAGGGTGAATTGATTTGATCGTTTTGAGAAAGTGTGTAGGAGGAGAAATCCATGATCATATCTTAAACCAAGGTGAGAAATCTAGAACCATGTATTAAACCAAGACAATGGAAAGATAAAGGAAGTATCCCCTAGCTTTGGTACAGAGAAACGTTTTTAAAACCACTTGAAACTATCGCGAAACAAAAGCGTAACAAATTATGGATTAGACCCTAACCAAAGGAGGAGTATTATATGAGATCATCAAGTGCAATATATAAGAGGATTGAGGATACAAATGATGACATAAGCATGATGCAAGAGGATGACAAGATGATGACCAAGTGATGACAAAGTGGCGAATAACCACCTTGTAACCACTTTCACCACAACCACAAGATTAAAAAGAGGTGTGTCATTGATGACAAAACTCAACCTACACCACACAAATAAGATGCATCCAAATTAGTGATATTTTTCCAAAAGAAAGAAAAAGAAAAGTAAGAAAATATCGTCCCCATTTCATGAAGAACATTCGGCCAAAATAGTACCACCAATCCTTTAGAAATTTTCTTCAACTTCCACTCAACCATAAATCATGTTCTTGGGCTCTAAATCACCCTCTTCCAATATCCAAGGTAGATCTCTAATCTTAGCCTCATCCATGGATGATAGCTTGGTCAAAAATGGATTCAAAGTTGATGATGAATAGTGATATAAATAGTAAACTCATAAGATCTTGTTTTGTTTTGATGTTTTTAGGTTTGATTAGCATAGTTAAGGAGCAAGGAAGGATATACCATCCATATATAGCCTTTGTTAAGTTCCAAGGAAGGTATAAAACTTCTTCCCTATTTGAGATTATGCTTGATCTAGTAGTTATAAGTGATTGTTTAAGAACTATGTAGTAATGAAGCATGTATGCATGATTTTAAGCATGTTTGATGGTTGATTTGTGGATAACCTTATGAACTAGGGTATGACCATGTTTGGACAGAAAATAGTAGTATTAGCTTGAGGTTTGATTGGTGGTTGGTTGATTTTGGATTGGTGGTTGTATTGAGTGTTTGAAAACACGGGAAGTGCGTTTAAGCGCCGTTACCATGTCGAATTTTACTTAGGTAATTTGGACAGAAAACACGGTTACATTAAAGGGCATAAACATGGAGTTTCTGACCATGAGCATGTAGGTCCTGTTTCCTAGTTTGTTTTAGCGAAAGAATCGTGTCGTTACGATTTACGGTTTAGGAGAAACGTCGGTTTTAGTGAAAGCGGTTTCGCGTAACTAAGTAGTTCATTGCATGAACTTTGAGATAGGGATCAAGCCCTTTAAAAATGGAATTGGATTGAGATATTAAAGTGGATACTATCATGGATAGTCTAGAAAGGAACCTAGAAGGTTTTGTGTTAAAAAGATAAATTTGTGATTTTATAAAAATGCGAGAACGAAGGTTGCGCGAGTGAAATACCCTTAAGGGGATGGTTAAAAACAAGGAGTTAGTAAAGGAAAAGTACTTGGGTTTTGTGAATAGATTTTCACCCAAGATTTTGACTTAAGAGTTTACGGAATGTTATGAGGTTATAGATGACCAAGAGCGAGACAATTGATGTTCGTTAATAGAACGTTAGTGCTTAAGTTAAATGCACTTTAAATGATTAAGCCAGGGGACTGATCGGGTATTTCTTTGTTTATAGATTTCCCGACAAGTTCTCGAACCCCTAACAACCAAGGACCCGAGGCAAGTTTTCTCATTCCCTGCTATGTTTTAAATTAAAATGTTCTGATGATGCATGTGATATGTAATTATGCATGCTTTCAAACCTCACGTCGTATATAGATGTGACGGCATTAAAACGTTGAGATGTAATATATGCATATGTATTATGCATGCTTTCAAACCTCACATCGTATATAGATGTGATGGTATTAAAAATATGAGAGGTAATATATGCATATGATAGATGCAAGTTTTCAAACCCTACATCATATAATGATGTTGTTGTGATATATGTTGTGATTATGATAAATATTCTGCTTTAATGCTGTGAAATGACTTATAAACTGTTTTCGCTTTTAATAAAAAGTTGTATACGATATAAGGTTGATATGCTAGGTAAATACTAGATATAAACCAAGGTTAAAGGTTAAAGACTCTAAGTATAGAGTACTTGTATGATAGTTTTAAAACTTAGACCGGGAGTTAAATTATTATTTTGTTTTGATCATACTATCAGAAGCTGGAGGGTTCCAGGGACAGTTATATTTTAAAGATTGATTAAATATTCCAATATCTATATATTATAATAAATATTATTTGAATATTATTTAATTAAGTGAATATTAATTTGAATATTCACTTAAGTGTTTTATATTGAATAATAATTCAATACTTATTATTTGAATATTATTTAATTAAGTGAATATTATTTTGAATATTCACTTAAGTGGATTATTATTGAATAATAATTTAATATTTACTATTTGGGTATTTATTAAGTATTCCAAATATGATTTAAAAATCATAGAACCTTATTATATGATTAAAGGTTCTATTATTTACACAAAAATATAAATTTCTGATTTTCAGAAAAGATATTAAAATAGAGATTCCCAACTATTATCTTAAGATATTTAAAGGTAATTAAATGAGGATAGTGTTTTCTAACTCATCGAAAATTTGGGAATCTAGTTCAAGAAGTCGAGGACAGAGTTTTACTTCTACTGTTCCTCTAGAATAACTATAGCTGGGGATGGCTCCCCCATTCATGTAAAGTATTTCAAACTTGCTAAACTCAGAATATTTCAATAAACTCCCTGGTCATGATTTCAAAATACGCGGTAATCATCGGTAGTTTTGTTGACTAAAGTCAACCCACACTTTGACTTACTCCTCTCAAATACTCTGGAGTAAGGAATTCTAAACGGTTACAAAGTTTTTGACAAGTAATTGTACTTGGGGGAAACAGGATTAACTTCCGTTTCTCGTGACGTTGATTTTCATCTGGGGACTGGAATTAACTCGTGCTCGGCAATGAAATAGGTGCCAGTATGGTACGAGGTCGTACTCGGCAATGAAATAGGTGCCAGTATGGTACGACTCCATACTCGGCAATGAAATAGGTGCCAGTATAGCATGAAGGGCCCAAATGCGGCCAGGGTGATAACCGAATAGGAAGTCGTCCTTCTACTAGTAGAAAAGTTACGTTACGATACAACGGCTGATCACCGTGTATCGTGGTTCCAGTATATTCCCTTCCCTCCAATTGGAGTTGTGCTGCACATTGTAATGAAAGCCTAGGTGCTGAGTTACTGATAATGTGACAGTGACGAGTAATGATGTTCCTCATACAGTAGTTGTACTGTACGGCATGTTTTGACGAAAAGAATAAAAAAATATCATTCTGAATACAAATGAAGTTTAAAGGTTTTCCTGTATGATATAAGCTTACATATATGATTATGATGTTGTAAAGCCTAATGTAACATAAGATGTAAAAGAGATAACTACAACTCAACAAAGGACAAGACAGACAATAGTATTAACAGAAGCACAGGAATTCAGAATCAAAGAAGAAAAGGTAAACCCAAAAAATCAAAATACGTTATGTATTCTTGAAGTCCGTAAACAGGTCACAGAAAGAAGTTCATGAAAATGTTCAAGCCTCAGTGACAGCAAAAGAAACAAGACTTTCAAGACGACAGAAGTATGTGAATGATTTAGGGTTAAGTACCACGGGATTCCAGTGATTTAAATGAAGCAACTAGAATGACAAGGGACTTATCAGAAGCATTGAATTGAAGACATAAAAGAAGAATTGATCAAGTGTTATTCATCTGTGAACCAGACCAGTTGCACTAGGTGACGACACTAAAAAGATCAAGTCGTTTTATCGTCTCAGAAGGAAGTGATACAGTCTATTACTTAAACGCCCAGGAGCTCAGTGGAATCATTAAAATATATAAGACAAGAAAAAGGATTCGATAGTTTTTCATTTCAGAAAACTATCGAATGGTATTAAAAAGTGATTCATAGAAAACCAATTTGAGTTAATTTAGTATTCGATAGTTTTGTTTTAAAACTATCGAATGGTAAAATAACTTAAATCATTCGATGGTTTTTTAAATCATTCGATGGTTTTTTAATAAGGAGCAGGTGAAAAGTATTCTTGTTTTACAGGTTGATTTTGAAGATGGACGGCCAGGATTGATTCCTTCATTCCTAGTTCGATAGTTTTCAAATCCAAAGCCTACAATTACTAAGAGAGAGGCAGTGTCTTCCTCAGTCAAGTTCATTTACTACAGAAGCAATTACGGAGAGAGAGGAAAAGCCAGAGAGAAAATACTAAGAACATTAATTCTGCTGGAACTCTATCATTGTATTGATTGTGGATAACTTAGAACTCATTGAAGCTAATCTACGGATTAGAAATTGTATCACCCCTCGAGGTTTATATTTATAAAAAGATATATTCCCCGAAACTTGATTTGGTTTGGTGTGTTTGATTTCGTTATAGAACTGAATGATTTATCCGCGAACGAAATTGAATTATTTGTGAGTATCGTATTCAACCCCCCCTTCTACGATACTTTGGACCTAACAATTGGTATCAGAGCTACTTGATTGATATACAAATCAGATCCGGTGAATGAGACCAAAATCAAACGTAGCGTGAAAATTCGACGAAAATTTTTTAACTTTCAAAAATTTTCATTTAATTGGAATTTCTTGAATTTTAAACAATTTGAAATTTTCAGAAACCATGAGTGCTCTAAAGACAACCGCTGGTATTAAAGTTCCCCCGTTTACTAGAGATGATTTCGGTTTGTGGAAGATGAAGATGCTGTTATTTATCAAAGCATCTAATTCGTTGTATATGGGCATATTAGAAAACGGACCATATGTACCAATGAAATCAGTTGATGAATCTACAGCCCCTGATGGTAGCAGGATTCCTTCAGGCACCCAACCTAAGGATATTACCGAGTATACAGATTCTGACAAAGAACTGATTCGATTGGACACAGGTTTAATGTTGATATTGGCGGACTCCGCAGATAAGGAAATGAGCTATCAGTTGATGAACTGTACAAGCGGGAAACATATGTGGGATACCATTAACTTGATAATGGAAGGAACTGAAGACGTGCAGGAAAACAGATTGGACATCCTTACTTCTTAATACGAAGCGTTTAGGTCTCTGCCAGGAGAAAGTATAACTCAGGTCTTTGAGAAATATACTAAACTCCTCAATGAATTGGCAATGAAAGGAAAGACCTATCCACTGAGAGAATCAAACAGGAAGTTCATGATGATACTGCCCCATCATGTAGAACACAAGTCATCATCCATAAGGGAAAGAATTGACTTCACAAAGATGGCATTAGAGATGATCTATGGGAAGTTGAAGACCTATGAGATGGAACAGGAACAAAGAGTGATAATCTACGGATCAGGGACAGTGGACAGCAAGCACAATGCACTTGTGAGATCAGCAGCACTTGTAGTGGATGAACCAATAACTTCTGAGATTCAGGTTCAAACCCCTAGAGCTGGAAAGGAGGTGATAATAGAAGCAGAAATGGATTCTGTGAATCTGGGTGTTGATGAAAGTGATGACTACACCCTAGAAGAGCTTGAGCAAATGGAAGACAAAACCATGGCGTACTTAGCTGCAAAGTTTAGTCATATTCGTTTCAAGAGAAACCCAAAGTACAAGTTCAAGGGCTCAACCAACAGATTCCAGAAGAGCAATTATACACCTAGTACAAGCTTTAAGGGAGGCTACAAGACTGGCATGATTGATAGAAGCAAATCAAGATGCTACAACTACAATGAGTTAGGGCATTTCGCCACTGAATGCCGGAAGCCTCGTCAAGCGAGAGACATGAAAGATGTCTATGGAAAGAAGGATTCTTATGATGAGTTGAAGAAAGAGAATGCCAAGCTTAAACAACAATTGGAGGCATTCTCTGGAAAGCAGAAAGGGAAAGCTTATATAACAGAGGGAAAGCACTGGGATGATACTGATTCGGATGAAGAGGAGGAATATGTAAATGTTGCTCTAATGGCTGACTCTTCAGAGGAATCACCACAATCATCTCAGGTACCTATCTTAACTACAATTGATATGTCTAATTCTGAGTACAAGAAAACTGTGCAAGATCTTAGTGTAGAACTGTTTAATGTACACACAAGCATGCTAGCATCAGAAATGGAAAATGCTAAACTAGTTCTTAAGATTAAAAAGTTAGAATCTAAAAATGAAGAACTAGAGCTTGTAGCTGTAACATTAGAAGATCTTAAGCAAAAGAATGCGTACTTCGAGAACAAGGTCAAGTGTAATGATGAGATAGAGACTATCCTCAGGAAGCAGATTTCAGATCTAGATTTGAAGCTGAATGCTTTTAAGAATTCCGCCCTAATTGCTAAGGAGATCATTGATACTCAGGCCATAGGGAAGAAAACTGTTATAGGATTTGACTATGACAAGAAAGCTGGTAAGAAGATTGTGGAATTCCCTACGACACCTTCAGTTGTCAAAAGGAATACTCCACATGTTCTTAAGAATGTTGATTGTCCAGTTTTTGTTAAGCCTTTTCCACCACTCTTTCATGAGGATGACCTTTTCATAAGACAAGAATTGCTTGAGGAGGATTTGTTGAAGGAAAAAGAGGTAAAGACTAAGTTGCCTAGGAAATCAGTAAAAAATGAATTACCTAAACCTGATTTACCTAAAACTGAAGTAGGTGACGTAGTTAGTAATGTTAAAAAGAAAAGGAATGGGAAGAAGAAGATTGTTAATCAGGAAATGGTTCCATTTTCTCTCATTGCATCTAGGAAGTTGTGCACTATTTGTAATTCTGCTGGACACCTTACACATGCATGTAAAAAGGTTAAAGTAGAAACTGTTAATACTTCTGAAATGCATAACATGTCTGACATGCCTGATCTTCATGAACCCTGTGGAAAGAAAGAGTGTTTGCTATGTAAGTACAACATCATGCATGCTTATTTTAAGTTGATGAATGATAGTAGCAATAGCACTGATAATGTTAAATCCATAGATACTATGAATATCAAAGAGGGTAAGACTAAATTGAATGTTACTCCTGTTAAATCATCTAAACCTTCAGGACCCAAACAATTTTGGGTACCAAAGTCCGCTTAATCAATCTGTGATTGCAGGGTAAGGTTAAAAGCTCAAAGGTTGTGTGGATTCTGGATAGTGGCTGTTCTAGACACATGACAGGTGAAGAGTCCCTGCTTACAGAGCTGGTTAAGAAGACCGGCCCGATTGTAACCTTTGGAGATGACAGCAAAGGATACACTACGGGATATGGTAAATTGAAAGCTGGAAATGTCATCATTGAAAACATCTCTCTTGTTGAAGGATTAAAGCACAATCTTCTAAGTATCAGTCAGTTCTGTGATAAAGGCTACAATGTAGATTTCAGAAAGGACAAGTGCTTGATCACCAATAGGAAGGATGAGAAGCTTACTCTACTGGGAGTGAGAAAAGGAAATTTGTTTATAGCTGACTTAAGTTCTACCAGTGAAGGAGAAGTTACATGTTTCTATGCAAAGGCATCTTCAGAACAAAGTTGGCTATGGCACAAGAAGCTCTCACATCTGAACTTCAAAACTATGAACTCTTTGGTAAAGAGAGAGTTAGTGAGAGGGTTGCCCCTGATGGAATTCAATCAGGAGGGACTATGTGAAGCATGTGAAAAGGGGAAGTCGAAGAAAGCATCACATGGAAGCAAAGGAATGACAAGCATTACTGAACCATTACAACTGATTCATATGGATTTATTTGGTCCAGTCAATGTTATGTCACTTTCAAGAAATAGATATGCATTGGTGATGGTGGATGACTACTACAAGTACACGTGGGTGTTGTTCATACAAACAAAGGATGAAGCAACACAACTAATCATTGATCACATCAAGAAGATAGAAGTGGAAGCTAAGCTACCTGTGCGGATTATCAGATCAGACAATGGAACTGAATTCAAGAATGCAGTTCTTAATGATTTCTGCTCAGAGAAAGGAATATCAAGACAGTTTTCAGCACCAAGAACTCCTCAACAGAATGGAGTAGTGGAAAGGAAGAACAGGACCTTGGTTGAAGCAGCAAGGACCATGTTGAGTGAATCAAAACTTCCCACTTACTTTTGGGCTAAAGCAGTGAACACAGCTTGCTACACTCAGAATCGAACCCTGATCAACAAAGATCATGAAAAGACTCCGTATGAGTTAATGGCCAACAAGAAACCAACACTGAAGTACTTTCATGTGTTTGGTGCAAAGTGCTTTGAACTTAAAGATGGAGAACATCTTGGCAAGTTTGATGCCAAAGCAGATGAAGGCATTTTTCTGGGCTATTCTCTGGAATCTAAGGCCTTGAGGGTATATGTGATTGAAGATAAGAAGGTGTTGGAAACCTTAATGTAACATTTGACGACACCAAAAGACCAGGCCTGCAAACTGGAGAGAACTCTGAATCCTTGGTATTTGAAAATCTATCAGGAGATCTCTCTGACAATGAAGAAGTACCTGAAGTTGTTACAGTTATTAATAATAATCATAATGATAATGATTCTGTACCAAGTGCTGACCAAAGTGGAGATCCTCAAAATTCTACAGGATCCACTAGTCAGTCTTCAGAATCAACAGATCAAACTGTCAACAACTCAGGGGGAGCAGGAGAAGGATCAACTAGTCACACTCCACAACATCTAGAACAAGGAGAATCATCAAGATCGCATCTGCCAAGACAAAGGGTATGGAATAGAGATCATCCCTTTCACTTGATCATTGGTGATCCGGACACAGGAGTGAGAACTAGGAGAACATCACAAAATGAATGTCACTATTCTGGGTTTCTTTCAGAAACAGAACCTAAGAAAGTTGAAGATGCTCTAGATGATCCAGATTGGGTGATTGCTATGCAAGAGGAACTCAATCAGTTTGAAAGGTAGAAAGTTTGGAAGCTGGTACCCAGGCCTAAGGGAAAATCTGTTATTGGAACAAGATGGGTATTCAGAAATAAGTTGGATGAAGATGGCATTGTAACGAGAAACAAAGCCAGACTGGTTGCTAAAGGTTACTCTCAAGAAGAGGGTATAGATTATGATGAAACCTATGCACTAGTAGCAAGACTTGAGGCCATCAGAATATTTCTGGAATTTGCTGCACATTCCAATTACAAGGTATATCAGATGGATGTGAAGAGTGCTTTTCTGAACGGGGAGTTAGAAGAAGAAGTGTATGTGGAACAACCTCCAGGTTTTGAGGATTCAAAACTGGCAGACTTTGTGTACTTTCTATTCAAAGCTCTCTACGGACTCAAACAAGCTCCAAGGACATGGTATGACACTCTCTCTGAATTCTTACTTGAAAATGATTTAACAAGAGGTGTCGTAGACAAAACTCTCTTTGTCAAAAAACATAAAAATGATTTGATATTGGTGCAAGTATATGTTGATGACATAATATTTGGTTCTACTAATGATGATCTATGCAAGAGATTTGATAAGTTAATGCAGAGTCGTTATGAAATGAGCATGATGGGTGAATTGTCATTCTTTCTTGGACTGCAAGTATATCAAAAACAAGATGGTATATTCATTTGTCAGTCCAAGTACATCAAAGATCTTCTGAAGAAGTATCAAATGGAAGACTCATCTACAGCAAAGACTCCTATGCCAACTGCCACTAAGCTTGATAAGGATGAAACTGGTAAGAAGGTTGACATCACAGGCTACAGAGGTATGATAGGCTCATTACTTTATCTCACTGCAAGTAGACCAAATATAATGTTTGCAACATGCTTGTGTGCTAGGTTTCAGTCTGATCCTAAAGAATCTCATCTAATAGCTGTTAAGCGAATATTTAGATATCTTAAGGGGACCCCAGATCTTGGAATTTGGTACCCTAAAGATACAGGATTTGATCTTATTGGATACACAGACTCTGATTTTGCAGGTTGTAAGATTGATTGGAAGAGTACTTCAGGAAGCTGTCAGTTTCTTGGAAGAAGGTTAGTTTCCTGGTATAGCAAGAAGCAGCATTCAGTTTCCACATCAACAGCTGAGGCTGAATACATTGCTGCTGGAAGCTGTTGTGCTCAAATCTTGTGGATGAGAAACCAACTCCGTGACTATGGACTTTTGTTGACAAAGATTCCAATATTTTGCGACAACACAAGTGCCATAACAATCTCAAACAACCCAGTGCAACACTCGAGGACGAAGCACATCGACATCAGGTATCATTTTATCCGAGAGCATGTCATGAATGGAACTGTGGAGTTACATTTTGTACCCACAGAGGATCAAATTGCAGACATCTTTACTAAACCGCTTGATGAATCCACTTTCAATAAGCTGGTTGGTGAACTTGGGATGTTAAATCTTTCTAATTGATTTTGATTAGAAGTCAGTAACTGCAGAGAGTCCTAGTGAATACATGAGTTTAAGAATTTCTATATCTTTAGGACTCGTTAATTTATTTTCTGGAGCAATTCTCGTAGTTAGGATTTTTGTACTAATTATATGTCATAATTATGGATGATATATCTTCTGGCATTTAATTGGTTATTAATTCTAAAAAATTATTTAAGTGCTAATATTTGTTCTAAATATTCAAGCATTTATTTAATTTGAATTAATTTACTTTGTTTTTAATATTGTAGATTAATGCAGCATAATTTATTGGATTTTAATTGGTTAATATCATTCAATGATATTTAGTCGATTTTATTCTAAGAAAATTGTGAATTTTCTGTTAACAATTGATTTTGGTAAATTTGAAAAAGTTTATTCAAAATAAAACTTGACAGGAAATAAAAAGTCTGATTTTTAGAACATGAACAGGTTTTAGAAATTTGGACAGAAGCAAAAAATATCGAATTTAGGAAATTCGATAGTTTTTCAAGTACATTGATAAATCTATCGAAATTTAATTTCGATAGTTTTTGAAAAGGAAAAAGAAAATCTATCGAAAACAATTCTCGATACTTTTTGAAAATACTTTTAAAAATATATCGAAGTGAATTTATATTTCTTCTATATTTAATTCTCGATAGTTTTTATAAAGTTTTCTGAAAATATATCGAATGGAATTCAATTTATTTAATATATGAATTCTCGATAGTTTTTCAGATTGAACCTCGATAGTTTTTGGTTTTTCAAAGAAAAACTTTCGATGGTTTTTCAAAAAGGTTGGTTTCAATTCTAATTCTTTAATACTTCGATAGTTTTTCAAAAACTATCGAAGAAAATTGACCTTTTTACCCCTACAAGAAAACCATCGATAGTTCTTTTTAAAACTATCGAACCTGAAAAGACTATTTTGCCCCTGTCAGTTTCAAACGTATATAACATTGCCTTAAGCTCTTTTCTTTTCAGTTTTACAGATCTGAGAAAAAGCTTTCATTTTATATGCTTACAAAGAGATACACAAAAACAAGAACTAGATTCAATAGTTTTCTCCATTTTTAACCAAGAAAAGCTTAAAAAGTTTACTATTTTTCATTGTTAAACTCGTTTTAACCGTGAAAACTTTACTGTTTAAGTTTTTAGAAATTTCTGATTGAGAAACCATCGAACTTGACTTTTGAATTGAATATTGGTTAGTATTCAAGGGTTCTAAAGTTTACAAGTGTTCGAATTTTTGTGTTAGTGTTAAAAGGGGTTATTTTGTTTTTAGGGTGATTTTGCCAAAAGTTTGATTAATTAAAATAATTAATTAAATTTTAGTGAAAAATAGTTTTGGTTTATTTGAATTTTCTGGAAATTTGAAACATAATGGCTGGAGAATTTATTATTACCAAGACTAATCATGTCTCGTTTCAAAACCTGCAAGCCATTACGAACTTACAGTTTCGTGCATGGGCAGAGTTTTTGAACACACGTTCATTAGTGGCATATTCTTTGAGTACTCCCGTGGTCCTTTGCATCGATCACTTGACTGCGTTGTACACATCCGCCACGGATACAAGTAGAATAATGTGAGATCCTTCAGTTTTTTTGTGCCAGGGGGCAGAACAATAAGGGTGACGGAACATGACTTTAATAGAATACTTCATTTTTTACAGAAAACCTTGTTCCGGATCCCACAACTGAGGAGATACATGCTTTCTTCACTCTCATTAGAAGTCAACAACCTAACTTCTTTGTGGGAGAGTTCCTTAAGCATTACTTGCCAAAGGCATGGAACTTTTTCTTTCATACCCTAATCCATGTTTTTACTGCCAAGCTAACAAATCTGCATGGTATTCCCTTATTCCTTCAAAAGATAGGGTTTGCCATTGCGAACAATAGGCATATTAACATTGGAAGGCTACTGATCGATCAAGTCATTATGTGCATGGGACCACTGGATGAAAGAACATGCATAACTGATGATGTGCTTTGTTTCTATCATAGGTTCCTACAGCTAATTCTCAATGATATCTTAACAGATGATGAGCGCGAGACATTCGCCGAAGAGGAGACCATGGAGTGCATGAAGATGAAGAGCAATGCAATAACCGCTCTCATTAGGAAGAACAACTATCTTCCAGGGGTACCCACTGTTCTCACTGAATATCTAAGAACGGTGCCCTTACCAGATATACCCCCAGGGGAACAGGTAAATGAAGGTAACATTCCTCAACCTGAACCTGAAATTGGTCCTGAACCAATGGATGTAGATCCAGAGCCCTCAGTGGCCATTCCTGACCAGGAGGTTGCAAACCCACAAACTCTAACCACGGTCGAAGAGCCTTTGGACGAGCCAAATGAAAACATAAACGAAGCTCCTTCCCCTACTATACCCAGTATACAGACATCCATGAGTGTATAGGGAGATAGTACCTTAGCAGCACCACATAAGGAGATACACCCTTCAACAGTAGCTCTGCCTACCTCTAAAAGGAGAAGAACAGAAACCGAGGCAACTGTTGATACTTCATTTCTCTCATCCAAAGAACCCTTCACAGATTTTTCTGATTTTGATTGGGCAATGCTAACTAAAGCCATATCTGAACCCATTGTTGAATCAAGTAAGGAAGAATTGACGGAAGCAACTGGTGTTCCGACCATATTACGGTCAGGTTCACTGGTTGAAGGTTCTAAGAACCAAGGGTCTTCACAGACGTCGAGAGAAGGCTTTGACCTAAATGCACAATCTAAAGGGTCATTGTCTACCTCCCCAGATGGAACATATCTGGATCCTGCGGGTAAAGGGTCTGACGTAGGTGCAGATCGGCAACTCGTTGACAATGAATCGATTACTATTAAGGAGTCAACTGAGGTAAAGTCTTCACAGACTATTGGGGAAGATTCGGGTTCTCTGCTGTTAATAGAGCCTGTTTCTAACCCCCTAGAGATTCAAACTCTAGATCCTTCAAAGGATATATCATCTACGGATGATCAGCAACTTGGTTTATCCAAGGACGGGGACTTGCGAAGCCCCATTGCACCACCGGTGACCTCCTTAAGGACGGCTACAGTGTTTTCTTCTGCAGGTACAACTAGAACAAAGGGATTGAGTGAAACACAAACACTTACACCTGGCCTGAGTGGGAAAGGAAAAATGAGTGAAACACCGACAAAAACGTTGAGTGTACACCCAGAGCCAAACTTGAGGAGTGACACCCTAACCCTTCTAAATATAGATGATCAGCTACTGCCTACAGAAAGAGAGTTACAAGTTCAATCTACCCTTAAGGAGATGACAGTTCGTGACAAAGAAGGAAATCCACTATTCAAGGTTCCACTGCGACCTTCCTTTGACCAAGGGATCTCCTCTACTCAAGCCAATGCTTCTTTAAAATCTATTCAAGAGAAGGTTGACTTGGCTGCAGCTGATTCCAGAAGAACATTCAGGGTCATTGGCAGTGCATCTGGCACTATAACAGGTACGAAGCAGGCAGTGGACTCCTTAAATAAGGAAGCTATAGACAAACTGATCGAGTTGAGGACGGACGTCAAGGAACTTAAAGATGGATTCATGAATGAAGTAGATGCTTTGTCGCAAGGACAAGAAGCTTTGAGAGAAGACGTTCTGGTTATCCGGGATGGTCAAGCTAGGGTAAAAGATGCAATGAACACCCTTTCTAGAGTGGAGTCTAAGCTGAACCAGAGACTGGACAAGATTGAGAAGACTACCAACTCCAGATTGGATGACATTGACCTGAAGCTGGCTTCTATGCAAGAGATGAACAAGGATCTATTGGATTTCATGGAAAATCAAAGTGATAGAGTACAGTCGATCTGGACTATGCTGAAGAACCAACAAACTGGCCAACCTGGTCCTTCAAATCAGCAACCTGATCCTTCTACTACCTTTTATGCTGAGGATGCTTTCGTCGAGGATTCCTCAACTAAGGGGGAGAAATTTGGAGAAGGGGAGAAAGAGAAGCCTAAGGATGGATGGGGAGTTTGGGAAACAGTTGAAGCTATTCCATTCAGACAGTACTGGATAGAAGAACTTGTACAGGAAGAAGAAAAGAGTGAAGAGGAATTTGAGGTCATGCAAGAGCAACCAATTGAGGAGGAGCATGAGCCATATTATCCAGAGCCCGTTGAACATCCAATATGGGAGGATATTATGGAAGAAGAAGCAAATTCTCTATCACCTGAAGAAGAAGCTGCCTTGGAAGCAATAAGAGCTCAGAGAGCTGCAGTAGATGCCAGGCAAGCTGAGAAAGAGAAACAACAAGCAATTCTGAGGAGTGAAAAACTGAAGAGATTTAAGGTGTATAATGAAGTGAGGAGGAAGAAGATGATAGATCTGGCAAAGAAAGAAGGTAATGAATGGGAGATGGCTTATAAAACCTTTTGCGGAGTTGAAGACGGATTAGAAGTCAACGACAATGCTGAGGTGGAAGTTATCATTCAGGACATCAGAAGTGCCAATCTTGAAGATCAGACTTACTTAAAGCATTGAGAAACTCTATGATCTTTCTGAAAGCTGGGGTTAAAGCAAATGGAGCCTGGAACATCCTGGTCAATTTTCTGTAGAAAGGTACATTTGTGATTTCCACTAAGTTTTTAGAACAGAGGAAATACACAGAGTTGCAGGTTATTCTCATCAAGATTCAAAGGACGACAAGGCTAAATGAACTGCTCCGTGAGCATGTTAAGGAGATATTGATGAAAGTCGGTCCAGAGATTACTGAAGATCCCCCAATGGTTAGATTCATGACGAATGACTTGTTCAGAATCTGCTATTTGGCTGAGGACAAACTGAGAGACTACCCAAGAAACTATCTAATCTCAGTTGAGAAGTATCTTAGATCCACTGGATTCTCATCAACGGAGAAGGACAAAGCAGCAGACACTCTTAGAAGATTTCTACTGGAGAATGTTCCTTACTATAGGAAAAGAGTGGAAAGAGGATTGGAAGTGCATACCAGATTACCAAACATGCCAAAGCTGAACAAGGAAGATGTTAACATTGCATGGTTGTGGGCTGGAGTGGGTCAAGAGGTTGAATATATTGGAAGACACATCCAAGGAACAATCCTTAAACCTGGAGAACCACTGCACTATCTGTCAGTGATTGATTATCAAGCTGCTAACTCCGATCCAATGATTGATGAAGGTGAGATTGGAATGGACTGAAGATTGAAGCAAAGAACAAAAGAACTATCAGCTCAGACTAGAGGAGCAACTTCATTGTATAAAGTTTTATTGTTTTTTGATTTATGAAATCTGGAAATGTATATATATCTGATCCAGAATGCATTTAATATTATTACGCTGTCTTACTTTAATTAGTTTAATGTTTCCTTAGTTAGTTGAGTTATCCTCGAAGTATTTGCTGGTCGAACTCTATCCAATCAAATAGGGGGAGATTGTAAAGCATAATGTAACATAAGATGTAAAAGAGATAACTACAACTCAACAAAGGACAAGACATACAATAGTATTAACAGAAGCACAGGAATTCAGAATCAAAGAAGAAAAGGTAAACTCAAAAAATCAAAATACGTTATGTATTCTTGAAGTCCGTAAACAGGTCACGGAAAGAAGTTCATGAAAATGTTCAAGCCTCAGTGACAGCAAAAGAAACAAGACTTTCAAGACGACAAAAGTATGTAAATGATTTAGGGTTAAGTACCACGGGATTCCAGTGATTTAAATGAAGCAATCAGAACGACAAGGGACTTATCAGAAGCATTGAATTGAAGACATAAAAGAAGAATTGATCAAGTGTTATTCATCTGTGAACCAGACCAGTTGCACTAGGTGACGGCACTAAAAAGATCAAGTCGTTTTATCATCTCAGAAGGAAGTGATACAGTCTATTACTTAAACGCCCAGGAGCTCAGTGGAATCATTAAAAGATATAAGACAAGAAAAAGGATTCGATAGTTTTTCATTTCAGAAAACTATCGAATGGTATTAAAAAGTGATTCATAGAAAACTAATTTGAGTTAATTTAGTATTCGATAGTTTTGTTTTAAAACTATCGAATGGTAAAATAACTTAAATCATTCGATGGTTTTTTAAATCATTCGATGGTTTTTTAATAAGGAGCAGGTGAAAAGTATTCTTGTTTTACAGGTTGATTTTGAAGATGGACGGCCAGGATTGATTCCTTCATTCCTAGTTCGATAGTTTTCAAATCCAAAGCCTACAATTACTAAGAGAGAGGCAGTGTCTTCCTCAGTCAAGTTCATTCACTACAGAAGCAATTACGGAGAGAGAGGAAAAGCCAGAGAGAAAATACTAAGAACATTAATTCTGTTGGAACTCTATCATTGTATTGATTGTGGATAACTTAGGACTCATTGAAGCTAATCTACGGATTAGAAATTGTAACACCCCTCGAGGTTTATATTTATAAAAAGATATATTCCCCGAAACTTGATTTGGTTTGGTGTGTTTGATTTCGTTATAGAACTGAATGATTTATCCGCG
The DNA here is from genome assembly GCA_030848705.1 of Heracleum sosnowskyi. Lineage (NCBI taxonomy): Eukaryota > Viridiplantae > Streptophyta > Magnoliopsida > Apiales > Apiaceae > Heracleum > Heracleum sosnowskyi. The sequence continues at coordinate 19,750,739 of CM061241.1, forward strand.
AACGAAATTGAATTATTTGTGAGTATCGTATTCAACCCCCCCTTCTACGATACTTTGGACCTAACAGATGTTATATCTCATTTTCGAGCTATAGTGCTCGTTATTGCTTCTTTTACATACCACAACACAAAAAAGTCGAAAAGGTGTTCATTACTGATATTTTACAGTATTTTGAACAGTATGAGATATCTAAATAGATATGTGAGTATATATGTTGAGAAGGTATTTAAGATATACAGTCTATTGAACTGTATAATGTTTTGAATCAATGAATAGGCTTTAAGCCTTGATTCCAATATTTGATATCTATTTTAAAAAGATATGTTTTGAGTCTTGGTTTATCATACGGATGCCAAGGATTTCCAAATGATTACGAAGAATATATGAGTATGATTATAAGTCATACGGTATTTTTAGCAGTATACTATTTTGGGGTTAGACCCTAGTAGTGTTAAAAACTTTGATCCCATATGGATTATCTTCCTAAAAGGTTTAAAGATTTAAACTGGGATAGATTTCTTGTTGAGCGCTATTAGCTCATTCTTGCTTTATTAAAACTTTCAGCATGAAGAAAACATTGCCGATCCACCTCGTGTTACGAGAGCAAGGGAATGGAGAGACCACCCTTGAGTTAGTTGATGCGGGATGGATACTGCCGGTGTGAGCAGAATAGTTGCAGCTTGAATTAGTGAGAATTGTTTTTGAGTAGGGTTGTATTACTAAACCTTGTATAGAATTGTGAGGTCTATTATTGTAACTTCAGGTAAAGGTTGTAAATAATAGATGAGATCCTGGATAGTACATATAATAACCCGAATTTTTGGAAAAATTTAAAACTTTTCTTATTATGATTAAGTGCACAGTGAATAGTGATATTGGTGGATGAATAGTGATTTTGAGGGTTAAGAAAATTTTTCAAGCCACCTATGTACGAGACGTAGTGTTGAGATTCCAAAGTCATATTAGTGATCTACGGAGTAAATAAGTGAATGCAAAGACGATCGGAATTCAGAAATTCCAAATTTTATTTTGGTATAATATTCGACCGGGCAGCGAATTATATATTATTATATTCAAGGAATGAGATATTAAAATTGAGGATTTGAGGATTTAATATTTTGGAATTTTATTATTTTATTAAAGTCGATTTAAGGATTCGATTGTTGGAATAAATAGTGAATAGTTACTATTCACTGCGAGCATCGCGTAGAGTTTTATTCGCTCTTTTTGGAAAAATATTTCGAATCATTTCAAGAGGGACAAGACAACATTTACAGGATTAAATATAGACATGGAAGTAACATGTAACAAGATTAATTCGAGGAATGCAACATTTGGATCATCCATGTGAAAGGAAAGCGAACCAGTAAAGCTACTTTATCTAAGCCAATGCATGATGGACAAGTGTCACAAGGAGAGAGCCTTAGAGCTATGACTCACCACTCTTTTAACACAAAAAAAATCAGCATTATCATTAATCAAGTCAAAAGCCAAAACCCAAAAAGAAAAACAAATTCATTTCTTCATTTTCGGCCAAAAACAGACTGCCGGATTGTAAAGATCATAACTCCTTCATTTCTCGGTTGAAAATGGCGATCTATAGCTCGTTGGAAAGGTCGTGAGATAACCTACATTTCCTATTTCACAAGTTGCTTCCATTTGAGCAAGGTAAGACCTTCATTGTTCCAGTTCTTTAAACCGGTGTATAGTAACTCCGAGAATTCATAACTTGTTCTTGATTTTCTTTTGCAAGTTTAAGGATGATAACCATGGATAAAGACTCTCTTAAGGCTTACAAGCTCTTGTGGTGTGTTTAAGGATTCAAGGAAGGTATACCACTCATCCACCCATTTGATTTATGTTGAGATTTAAGTGAAGTTTCTAGTAATGTTTAATAATAAGCGTGTTTATGGAATTTGGAGTATGTATGGTTAATTCTTGATGAATACTTGTTGTTGGTTGATGTTGGTGATGTGTTCTTGAAGTATATGAACTGGTTATGTTGTAAAAGTTGTTGGGTTGTTGAATTCATTTGGTTTTAAGAGGTTTTGACATAACAAAAAACCGGGAAACGTTACGATTATAGCCGTCGTAATGCCCATTTGATTTAAGGCTGTTTTGAGCAAGAATTACGAACTGGTCTTGGACTTTTTTTGAACAACACTGACCATGAAAATGTAGGTTTTGTTTTAAGGGTTGTTTTGGTACAAATATCATGTCTATACGAATTACGGTTTAAGAGAAAAGTGAGTTTTAGTAAACGCCGTTTGGAGGAACAACCCATCTCTAGTCAGTCACTTTGAGGCTATATTTGGACCACTTAGAAGCCATATTAAAATGTGAAACTTTGAGGAATAATACTAGAGACAGTTAGGAAGGCTCACGAAAACGATTCGGATTAAAAAGATTATTCTTCGATTTTATAAAAATGTTTTAGCCGAGGTTGCGCAAGTGAAAACCACTAAGAACATGACTTAGAAACCAATGTTGTAAATGGTTAAGTATAACTTGGATTTGAGGATGGATTTCGAACCAAACTTATGATATAAGTATTTGACGAATAACATGGACTTAGTGTGACACTAGAGCGAGCAAGTAATGCATTGGTTGTGTTTCGCTTATGTGTTTAAACATTGAGTTATAAGTGGTTTATCGAGGGGATTAACCGTGTGTTTTCATTTGACTTTGTCTAGATTGTTCGACGTTGTCACGAGCCCTATCACCTCTCGAGCATCAGGCAAGTTTACTAACCCTTACTCTATTGTTGGAGTGGGCATATTTTCGAATTTTTAGTACTTGTTGATTCAAAAATATATCTATGTATATATATTCTTTGTTCCAAGTATCGTGCAAGTTTCTAAAACCATATTTTGAAGTATGCATATACTAGATGCAAGTTTTCTTATTCCATGCTATGTTTTCCATTAATTATACTAATGATGCATACGATATGATATTATGCATGTTTTCAAACCTTACATCGTATATAGATGTAATGGTATTAAAAATGTTGAGACGTAATATATGCATATGATAGATGCATGCAAGTTTTCAAACCTATGCCTCTATAAACTGTTGTGGTGATAAACAAAAGATTTTGAGATATATGCTATCTGTTCATAATTTCAAAATGATACTTATGATGCTAAGTAGAAGTTAATTGTATCAGTTGTATATAGAGTTATATTATATATACTCTGTATTTATACTACATACCGAGAATGGTATCAGTTGCTATCTAGAGTTATTTTATTATATTATTATAATTAATCTGGTTAAATGATTTATAAACGGAGGATTATTTGGGGTTTAACTGCTAAGAATGTACCTAAGTATAAGGTGATTAAGTTATTATCTACCCTTTTGTTAAGAGAGTACTTAGAAATTATTTCTAAATAAATATTCTATATTAAATATAGTTTGCATTAATTATTTAAAGCCCTACTTCTTAAGGAAGTATTTTGTGAAAACTATTTTAAACCCTAGATAGCTAATAAAGTTTTATTCAGTCAATTATAAACATAATTAGAGAAGGTTCCCAAATCTATTTCCCTTTTAAGTCTATATTCAGAAAGACTTAAATGTTCGCTCAAACTACAAAGATGCATGGAACCTTTCTCAAGATTTTATGCGTGTTTCCAGTAGACTGCCCAGTCCTAAATCTTTTTAAATCAATGAAATTATCAGTCTGATATACTACCATCAAAATGATTTTGATTACTTCCTCAAAACTCGAGAAGTAAGATCAGTGAAATCAGTGATATCCATTAACAGGCATCAGCTTGGGAAATATGAGTGAATTTCCTTTCCAACCAGATACGACTACTTTGTGGAGTTGTATACTTGGGGAAAAAGGGAAAGGAACTTTATGTTTCAGTGTTATGGATTTACTCGAACTTGGAGATATGTAAGGGACTGAGTAGCGCCGGTCCCCTAAGGGAATTACAATATGGCCGACGGACTGGTGAACGGGTCTGTTCTTCCCTTAGATGATTATCAGTGCCCGACCGTAGGATAAGTGGAGAGTAACAGAATCGACCGTCTATGAACGGGTCTGTTCTTCCTGCCTACAACCGATTGGCGGGGAGGTAAGTCGGTGTGAGACTGATTATCTTCCCTTCTACGTAGAAAAACAGCAGGGGGATACAGCTTGCGACTGATCATCGCAGGGGTATCTTCGGCGCCTAGCATCTCCATCTATAGTTCATCATCCATGAAAGAAAATGTTTCATGCAAGTTATCAGAGAAAGAAAGTTTTATGCAAGTTATCAGAGAAAGAACATGTTTAAAGCAAGTTTCCAGAAAAGAAAAGTTTACTCAAGAGTATTCAAGTTTATACAAGCGTATGAGTTATAAGAAAGCATATGAGATTACATAAAGATATATGGAATCAGATGAGTTTAGAAAATGGATGGGAAATATTTTACGCTGTCTTTATTTCCAAATTATGATATGAGGTAAATGTTTGATATGAAAGATGATATTGAATTTTCCTTATAACTTCATCTTTTCAGTTATATGTTGATAGTCTGCTTATATTCTATATAGCAGATATTTTACGAAAAGGATATACTGAGTTATCCTGTCTTTTATTTTATACTAGAACTTTGTTCATAGTATGAATATCGAAAGTTTGCAGAATATTATGGAGAGGATATTTGAAATACAACAATGGTATTTTTGGAATATATTCCGATAAGGAAATGATTTCAGTATCAAGATATTTTGACAAGTATTGTCGTATACCCGCTTTATTTCTGGGTTGAATAAAAGGCAGAATTATGCCATACTTTCATTACCTTGCTGAGCTATCGCTCACTCTTGCCATTATTTTATATATATTATATAGCAGCGAAGCAGGATGCCAATGGGACGGCACATACCTCGCAAGGCGTTTTCCATAAACAGTTTCTAGCAGTGATCCCGGGAGTAGTACGAACCAATTGAATCAGGCTACGGCTTTTGGTATTCAACTTATGTATAGACCTGAATGGTATGAGAGGATTGTGAGCATCAGAAGGCTAAGTTGGTAATGTAACAATGCTTAGAAATTGTATCAGTAACAGATTCAAAAGACGTTTGGGTATTGTAATAAAAATTATTTATTCTGCAGTTGTTGTAGTGTGTCATTTCTGAGACTCTAACCTGTGTGTGTGTGTGAGAGACTTATATTGTGGGGTCATGAGCAGGTGAATTATGAATGGTGTGAGTAATACAGGTAAGGCAAGGAGTACATGGATCGTGACAACCCTAAATACCTGACCCCGGATTTGGGGCTGTTACAGAGATGGTATCAGAGCGTTAGGTTACAGTCCTCACAAACGATAGGAGATCGAGTCTTACAATACCCTTAATAATGATAAGAGCATCTAGAGCTCAAATTGAGTTCGTAGTCGGGTTAGAGGACATGACCCTGACTGTTTAAGATGAAGCCCGAGAGGGGACTTCTTTTGGGAAACCGTACTTAGGACTTCATGGTTAGTCACCTCGATTCGTATGAATTATAGATGGATGGGATTCTGAGATACCAGATCCCGAGGCCTTCGAGTAGGCAATTGATGATGCGTTCCTTGAAATGGACGGAGACCCGATAAAGGAAGATCCATAGGAGGATCTAGAGGAAGACCCCATGGTGGGTCAAGGGAAGAATCTTGTAGAAAATGTGCCGATTGATAAAGATGTAGTATATTATGTAAAGCATAATGTAACATAAGATGTAAAAGAGATAACTACAACTCAACAAAGGACAAGACAGACAATAATATTAACAGAAGCACAGGAATCCAGAATCAAAGAAGAAAAGGTAAACTCAAAAAATCAAAATACGTTATGTATTCTTGAAGTCCGTAAACAGGTCACGGAAAGAAGTTCATGAAAATGTTCAAGCCTCAGTGACAGCAAAAGAAACAAGACTTTCAAGACGACAGAAGTATGTGAATGATTTAGGGTTCAGTACCACGGGATTCCAGTGATGAAGCAACCAGAACGACAAGGGACTTATCAGCAACACTATATTGAAGACATAAAAGAAGAATTGATCAAGTGTTATTCATCTGTGAACCAGACCAGTTGCACTAGGTGACGGCACTTAAAAGATCAAGTTGTTTTATCGTCTCAGAATAAATTGATACAGTCTAAAACTTAAACACCCAGGAGCTCAGGAGTAATTACTAAAGGACAAAAGACAAGAAAAAGGATTCGATAGTTTTTCAATTGAAAAAACTATCGAATGGTGGTTGAAGTGATTCATTGAAAAACAAAGTAAATTAATTTGGCATTTGATAGTTTTGATTTAAAAACTATCGAATGGCAAATTGATTTAATCCATTCGATGGTTTTTTAATCCATTCGATGGTTTTTCAATTCATGGAGCAGGTGAAAAGTTGTGCTTGTCTGACAGGTTGATGAAGATCCAACGGCCAAGAATATTCTATTCTAAATGGTTCGATGGTTTTTCAATTCAAGTCTACAATTAACTCGAGAGAAGATAGTGTCTTCTTCAGTTAAGGCATTCAACACAGAAACATTACTACGAGAGAGAACTAAGCCGGAGAAATTATCAGAAAATTAATAGTGCTCAGAACTTGATCATTGTTTTGTATTTGTGTAACCTTAAACTCATTGAAGTTAATCTACGGATTAGAAATTGTAGCACCCCTCGAGGTTTATATTTATAAAAAGATATATTCCCCGAAACTTGATTTGGTTTGGTGTGTTTGATTTCGTTATAGAACTGAAAGATTAATCCGCGAACGAAATTGAATTATTTGTGAGTATCGTATTCAACCCCCCCCCCCCCCCTTCTACGATACTTTGGACCTAACAATTGGTATCAGAGCTACTTGATTGATATACAAATCAGATCCGGTGAATGAGACCAAAATCAAACGTAGCGTGAAAATTCGAAGCAAATTTTTTAACTTTCAAATTTTTTCATTTAATTGGAATTTCTTGAATTTTAAACAATTTGAAATTTTCAGAAACCAAGAGTGCTCCAAAGACAACCGCTGGTATTAAATTTCCCCCGTTTACTAGAGATGATTTCGGTTTGTGGAAGATGAAGATGTTGTTATTTATCAAGGCATCTAATCCGTTGTATATTGGCATATTAGAGAACGGACCGTTTGTACCAATGAAACCAGTTAGTGAATCTACAGCTCCTGATGGTAGCAGGATTCCTTCAGGCACCCAACCTAAAGATATAAGTGAATTTACAGATTCTGACAAAGAACTGATTCGATTGGACACCGATTTAATGTTGATATTGGCGGACTCCGCAGACAAGGAAATGAGCTATCAGTTGATGAACTGTACAAGCGGGAAACATATGTGGGACATATGTGGGATACCATTAACTTGATAATGGAAGGAACTGAAGACGTTCAGGAAAACAGATTGGACATTCTGACTTCTCAATATGAAGCGTTTAGGTCCCTGCTAGGAGAAAGTATAACTCAGGTCTTTGAGAAATATACTAATGATATGGGCTAAAAATAACCCTTGATATGTAATTAATGATGTATTAATTAGACCTGGATTGGTCGAAGAATTAGGCCCGATAAAAGGCCCGAAACCCTAATTATTTATTAATTACGAAATTAATAAATAAGGGAAATTATCAGCTCATTAAAGTGAGTCCAAAGCATATTAAACTCTTCTAGAATCAGCAATCAAGACACTCAAACCAACTAGGAGTCAATCTCCTACAAAATAGGATTCACAATCCTGATCTAACAAGGCGACTTGGCCCCCAAGTCACCTTGTTTTATTCTAAATGCAAGGCTCCAGACGCCTATATAAGGACCTTCGTCCTTCAAATCAGAACTACGTTTTATTGGCTTGATTCTCTACATAACAGAGATACGTAGGCATCTTGTGAGGACCTGTATTAGTCACGAACCACGAGAGCAGTCATAAAGACACGATTTTCCACCCTCATTCATTGGATACAGCCGTCAATATCTAAATCTACTTTTCATTCCATAACATTTGGCGCCGTCTGTGGGAATTCTTACATCAACCATGGCTAGAACACGAAGAACAACCGCTACTGAGTCAACTGTAATCACCACTACTCCAATCACCACGGTACCAGGGTCGTTACCCCTCACCACGGAGATGGTTTCACAGCCACAAGGGACGAATCCCCAAATATCCATACCACAGAATGAGACGAACCCTCTTCAAATGGTTGTCTCACCCCTCGACCATAACCTTCCCCATGGAGCACAGATCTCCACTACTGTGCTTCCTATAAGCACAAATCCGGCTTACGGATTGCCCAACTATCCCCCTGAAACCGGAGGGAGTGGCCATGCCCCAATAAATCAAGGACCATACATTCGAGGATTGGGACCCATCCCTGAAGGAAGATACTTGGATTATTCTGGACCCTACTCTGACAACTCGTCTGATGAAGAACGAGATCGAGCACCCAGAAGAAGAAGAGCCAGCAAAGAGCCCCTTGAAAGAAGAAGTCGGGGAACAACTGCAAGGGCACCAATGACTGCCATGGGTAGGATAAAGGCTCATGAGGCCGAGATCCAGAAATTAAAAAGAAGCATGGAGATGGAGCAACAAAGGAGGCAGACTCAGCCTTCAAGCCAAGGGGCAGGGGAAATTCCCCTAATTGATTTAGGAACACCTTCAAGAAGGCAGGAAGGAGCTAGAAGGACAGAGACTCCCAGGTCAGATCCCCGTGTTTTAACACAGCTGGGTGACCCAGACGATCCTATTCCACCTTTTACTGAAGAGGTAATGGACGCTCATGTATTAAGGAAATTCAAGATGCCTACTATCAAGGCATATGATGGAACGGGCGATCCCGCAACCCATGTGAGAACTTTTTCGAATGCACTGTTGCTGCAACCAGTCACTGATGCTCTAAAATGTAGGGCTTTTCCACAAACCTTGGCCGGCATGGCCCAAAGGTGGTATAGCCGCTTGCCACCCAACTCTATCAGTTGTTTCAGAGAGTTGAGCACAGCCTTCATCAGTCAGTTCATAAGTGGACGGGTACATGAGAAAAGCTCTGCTTCACTCATGAACTTGACTCAAGGAAAGAATGAGACGTTGAGAGATTATCTCAAGCGCTTCACCAAGGAGACATTGAATATACCTGATCTAGACAATAAGGTAGCTATGATAGCTCTTCAACAAGGAACCACGGATGTCTTTTTTAAGATGTCGTTAGCCAAACACCCCCCCGAGAGCATGGCTGAACTCCAACAAAGGGTGGGAAAGTATATAAAAGCTGAAGAAAGCATGAAGAAAACCGATACCCTCGCAGCAGGAAGTGGAAATAATGGTGGTTGGAAGAAGCGAAAGGCAGAGCAAGAGTATGATGTCAAGGACAAATATCCTCGTATGACTAGAGACTCTGATTCAGCTCCAAGGAAGAGCGTGCCGAGCACAAAGTTTACTGAATATGCAAGATTGAATGCCCCAAGGAGTCAAATCCTTTATGACATTGAGAAGGATAGGGACTTTCGATGGCCGAAGCCACTAAGGGGAGATCCTGAAAAAAGAGATAAGAACAAGTACTGTAGGTACCATAAAGATTCAGGCCATGACACTGATGATTGCAGGCAACTCAAGGATGAGATTGAGTTTCTAATTCGAAAAGGGAAGTTGAATAAATTCACCAAGGATGAGGACAGGAACCCCCCAAGGAAGGACTATGATCGAAGGGATGGGGACCGAGATCAAGGTCGTAACCCGCCAACCCGAGGACCGGTGATCAACATGATCTCAGGAGGACCAACCGCAGCTGGAGCTACAAGAAACTCTCGGAAGGCTTATGCCCGAGAAGTAATGCATATTGTTGGAGAAGCACCCAAGCGTGCAAAAACCGAGATGACAATTGGGTTTGATGATTCTGACCTTGAAGGGGTGAAGTTTCCCCATGATGATCCTCTAGTGATAGCCCCAGTAATCGGAAATAATGAGGTAAAGCGAGTCTTGGTAGACAATGGGGCTTCTGTTGATGTCCTTTTTCATGACACATTCTTGAAGATGGGGTATAATGATTCCCAACTAATCCCCACGAACATGCCCATTTACGGATTCAATGGTGTGGAGTCTAAAGTAGAAGGCACAATTCTGTTGCCTGTAACTATTGGTAAGGAACCAAAGGAGGTAACTCAGATGTTGAATTTTGTGGTAATTAAGGCATCATCGACCTACAACGCCATCCTTGGAAGGACTGGCCTTCACGCTTTTAAGGCTGTGGCCTCAACTTACCACCTAAAAATCAAGTTCCCAACCAGGAATGGTGTAGGAGAAGAAAGAGGTGATCAAAAGACAGCTAGGAGCTGTTATGTAGCCGCGTTACGGCCAGACGGAGTCGGGGGGCAGGTTCTCCCAATTGAAGACTTGGACATTAGAAACGAAGAAGAAAGGAGAGGAAAGCCAGCTGAGGATCTTGTTCCCATTCCCCTCATTCCTGGAGAACTAGACAAAGTCACTTATATCGGAGCTCTACTACCTGAATCTATGAAAAGCAAGTTGACATCCTTTCTTCAAGAAAATAGTGATGTATTTGCCTGGACAGCAGCTGATATGCCAGGGATTGATCCCCAATTGATAACCCACAAATTGAACGTGGATCCTGAAAGGAAGACAGTGAAACAAAAGAAAAGAAATTTTGCCCCGGAAAGACAAGAAGCCATTAAGCAGGAGGTAGAAAAACTTTTGGAAGCAGGCTTTATTGAAGAAATTCAGTTTCCTGAATGGCTGGCTAACCCTGTGATGGTCAAGAAGGCTAATGGAAAATGGAGAATGTGTGTGGACTTCACAGACTTGAACGATGCATGTCCTAAGGATTGCTTTCCCTTACCAAGGATTGACGCATTGATAGATGCCACTGCTGGGCACGAGATGCTAAGTTTTATGGATGGCTTCAGTGGGTACAACCAAATCAAGATGCACAAGGACGACATCCCCAAGGTATCATTCATAACCGACTTTGGTGTTTTTTTGTTATTTAGTCATGGCTTTTGGACTTAAGAATGCAGGGGCAACATACCAAAGGTTGGTAAACAAGATTTTTGAACCACTGATTGGCAAAACAATGGAAGTTTACGTGGATGACATGCTAGTCAAGAGCCTCGATAAGGCAGACCATATAAAACATCTCAAGGAAGCGTTTGAAGTGCTGAGGCACCACAAAATGATGTTAAATCCAGCTAAGTGTGCCTTCGGGGTAGGCTCAGGGAAGTTTTTAGGCCTGATGGTCTCCAAAAGAGGAATCGAAGCTAATCCTGACAAGATCAAGGCAATCCTAGACATGGAACCGCCCAAGTCTGTTAAGGATGTACAGAAATTGACAGGAAGAGTTGCAGCATTGGGAAGGTTCATTTCCAAGTCAGGAGAAAAGTGCTTACCTTTCTTCAAGGCACTCAAAAATGTGAAAATTTTCGAGTGGACATCTGAAAGCCAAGGAGCCTTTGAGACCCTGAAGAAATACATGGCTGAAGCACCACTGTTGGCAAAACCAAAGCCGGGAGAAATTCTATATCTATACTTGGCTGTCTCCAACACTGCCCTTGGAGCTGTTTTGGTGAAGGAAGAAATGAAGGTTCAAAAACCCATTTACTATGTGAGTAAAATTTTGCATGGGGCAGAAATAAACTACTCTAATATAGAGAAGTTTGCCTTAGCCTTGATAATGGCCTCAAGAAAACTACGTCCCTACTTCCAGGCACACAAGATAGAGGTCTTGACTGATCAACCTCTGAGAAACATCTTGCACAGTCCTCAAGTTAGTGGAAGGCTGATCAAATGGGCTATTGAATTGGGCGAATTCGACATCAAGTATAAGCCTCGAACGGCCATAAAAGCTCAGGCACTCGCTGACTTCATGGTTGAATGTACCATTGACAACCAAGAAGTCGGGGGGCAGGAAGTATTGGTGGAAGATAGCAAAGATGAGGACATGGTGTCCAAAGAATGCTGGGTGCTCTATTTTGATGGAGCATCAAAAACAAAATCGAGTGGAGCTGGTTTAGTGCTACAAAGTCCCGATGGATTCATAATAGAGTATGCACTAAAACTTGACTTCCCAACAACAAACAATGAGGCGGAGTATGAAGCTTTGATTGATGGCTTAGGGCTGGCTGGAGCCCTGAGGGTCAAAACTTTGAAAGTATGTGGAGATTCAAGGCTGGTGGTTTCTCAAGTAAATGGGGAGTTTGAAGCAAGAGATGAAGTCATGGCCAAGTACTTGAAACTTGTTAAGGCCATCATGACTCAGTTTGATGAATGTTATGTGGAGCATGTTCCGAGGGAGGAAAACGTGAAGGCTGATGCCTTGTCCAAGTTTGCCTCATCTGAAATTGAAAATTATGCAGGGAGTGTATACTTTCAGGTCTTGAAGACCCCGAGCATTAACGGAAAGTTGGTAGCACCCATTGGTATTACCAGCTGTTGGATAGATCCCATCAAAGCACATTTGGAAACTGGGTGGCTGCCCGACGACACTTCAGAAGCACGAAAGCTGTACGTCAGAGCATTAAGGTATGCCCTAATTGAGGGAATCCTATACAAAAAATCTTTCATCATTCCTTATCTGAAGTGTTTGAGACCCCAAGAGGCGGAGTTGGCCCTAAAAGAAGTACATGAAGGCATCTGTGGGCAACACTTGGGGGGCAGAGCCCTTGCACATAAAGTCACCCGTCTAGGCTTCTATTGGCCAAGCATGCTTGCTGATGCTAAGAGCTATGTGAGAAAATGTGAACGATGCCAGAAACATGCACCCGTGGTTAGACAACCACCTGAGATGATGACGTCCATTAACTCTCCTATCCCTTTTGCTATGTGGGGAATGGATATACTTGGGCCATTTCCAATGGCAAGTGCTCAAAGAAAATTCTTGATAGTTGCGATTGACTACTTCACTAAGTGGATTGAGGCTAAGCCATTAGCCAAGATAACCACCAAGCAAGTGATGCAATTCTTTTGGGAAAACTGGCACAGGATACTTCTCCAAGGTAACACCCTCAATCTGTGTTCCTAGTTGGCCAATAATCTCTTCCCAGCACTTCTCGAAAGTGACAGGGAAGTTAACATCATACTCCGCAGCAAGGAGGTCATCAAACTCCTTTGAAGTTTTATACTCAGATATCACCTCTTCACGGCCTCTCTGAAGACGTGCCTCTAGCTGTCGAACTCTTTCTTTTTCATCTACCAGCTCCCTCTCAGCAACTCTAAATCTCTCAAAATTAGCCTCGGAGGCTGCAAAGTATCGATCCCTGTCTCTCTCAGCAATAGCCTTCTCGGCCCTGGACGTCCTCAGGTTTCGTAAAGAAGCTTGATGATAGGCATTGGCCTACGAAATAAAATATGGATTTAAGAATAAATTCATAAATAAATACAAAGTAAATTAAAAAACAACTTGAGTTTGAAAGCATACCGTAGCAATGGCCTGGGAGCCCATGAGCTCGATTTGTAGATCCTCGGAGGAATCCACAATGTGAGCCCAGTCCCGGGGAGTAACCACATTTTTGGACCACTCTGCAGCGGCCTGAGAATCTCCAACTGCGGAGTCTTTGTTACGAAGACCCCACTTAACAACAAAAGGGCTGGGATCTTCATCAACCCTTGCTGGCGGTTCAGCCAGAAAAACAGGGACCTTCCCTGTGGAAGAGCCACTTTCAGTACGGCCCCTCTTGGAAACCCTCTCCACGGCAACAGAGGTCCCAGAAGCAGCAGCAGCTTCTCGCCTCTTGAAAACTTGGGCAAGCAAGTCTTGAGCTGAAAAGTACAACAAGATAACATTAGTTACAAACCAAGATAGTCAATGAAATGAATAAGCAAGTTAGTTGGCTGAATAAATTACCCTCGGGGCCCAAGTCACTAAGGCCATGTGCCTGAAGGGAAGCCTCAGAAACTAAAAGGTTGCAATGATGAAGATTGTCTGAAGTAAGGGCTTCGACAGCTACAGCCTCTTCAATTCCAAGTTTTAAACTACGAACTGCCCCGTCTTGGGCTTCACAGAATCCTGTCCTAAAGTAATTATCCCAACGATCTCCCTCTATGTATACATAGAACCATTCTTTTTTCCATTTGGGCAAAGAATCTGGTCCACTATCAGAGATAAAGCAACTACGGTTCAAATTCCTATGTTGAATTTTAACCCAACCCTCTTTATGGGGAGCATTAACAAATTTAAAGAGATACCTAAAAACAGAGACATTAGGTTCGAAGCCATGCTTCTTGCATTGAACTAAAAAGCTAAAAATAAATCTCCAAGCATTAGGTTGGAGTTGAGTTGGACAGACTTGGGCTTCAGCTAAAAGTCTAAAAACAAAAGGAGGTGGAGGTAATCTAAACCCAGCATAAAAGGTTTCTTTGTAGATCCTAATTGCACCAGGTTTGTGATAACAAGCCCTATCATTTGGGCCGGGAACTTCAGCCCGATAAGGCCCATTTATTCCAAACAAAACGGATATTGCCTCTATATCCTTCTGTTTGTATTTTGAAGGAAAGTTGTAAGCCTCTAAATGAAGGAGGTTAGGGAAAGCTTCCCCAAATTCATCTAATAAATCCCTAAGGGAAAAAACAGAGGCATGAACAAGGGAGCGTTTGTTACCTCTAGTGGCGGCCCGGGGAACACGGTTAGAACCTTGTGGAGGTTGAGAAAGTTGAGAATGTTGGGAGGAATCGGAATCTGCCATGAAGGATCCTTGATCGAAAGCTGGAGACCTTGGAGAATGGTGGAGAAGATAAGTCTTCAAACAAAAACTTCCAAAGAAAACTGGAAAGTGAAACCCTAGCAGAGCAAATTTAAAGAAACTTAGATTGAGAAAGAAGTGAGAAATGAGAGTGAAGAGAAAGCTCACACTCTCCACTCGATTTATAGGAAAATTTAGCAGGTAAGAAACCCTAATTTACCTGCTATACCAGGTGAATGGGCCTAGGAACAAGTAATTGGGCCGATTTTAGGCGGCAAAGCCCAAACTTTCAAAATTCAAATGAAATTTTGGAGGGATATTTGAGATTCTAGAATGACCTTTAAAATTCTATCAGATTCTAGAATGATCATGTCTTGTACGCGGGGTGACCCACGCCCAGAAAACAATGGCAGTTGTCTTATAGACAAACAACGCCTAGGAGACAGCCTTGTGGGCGTTGCTTGAAAACATGTCTTGTACGCGGGGGTGACCCACGCCCAGAAGACAATGGCAGTTGTCTTATAGACAAACAACGCCCAGGAGACAGCCTTGTGGGCGTTGCTTGAAAACATGTCTTGTACGCGGGGGTGACCCACGCCCAGAAGACAATGGCAGTTGTCTTATAGACAAACAACGCCCAGGAGACAGCCTTGTGGGCGTTGCTTGAAAACATGTCTTGTACGCGGGGGTGACCCACGCCCAGAAGACAATGGCAGTTGTCTTATAGACAAACAACGCCCAGGAGACAGCCTTGTGGGCGTTGCTTGAAAACATGTCTTGTACGCGGGGGTGACCCACGCCCAGAAGGCAATGGCAATTGTTTTATAAACAAACAACGCCCAGAAGACATCAAAATTGGCCAATAACGCCGAGGAAGCTGCTTTGCATGCGGGGTTGACCACCCTGCTTTATACGCGGGGGTCACCCACGCACAGGGAGCAGCAACTGCTTGGCAAACAAATTTTAATTAAAAAGGCAAAATATTGTTTAAAATTCCTAGAAAATTCAGAAAACTCCTGAAAAAATAGGGAATAATTTTCATAAGTATTTTCTTAATTTTGGGAGAATATTTTATACACTTTTGAAATATTTCAAAAAAAAAAAAAATTCGAAAAATACCTGTGGGTACACGAAAATTCCTAAATATTAGGAATAATTATTAAAAATACCCGTGGGTACATGGAAATTCCTTAAATATTAGGAATATTTCATATAAATGTCAAATTAGCCTCGAACAAGGCAACAATCGTCGTAAATGTGTAGGTCGCGCCACACTTTGCAATAAGGCGATACTTGTGAAACACAAGTGTAAATAAAGTCCTAGGTAAAGGATAAAAAGACCCCGAATCTCGAAAAAGGTCAATATAATTTCTACGAAAACTTGAAAAGTTTTCCTAGAAATTGGGGGGCAAATGATATGGGCTAAAAATAACCCTTGATATGTAATTAATGATGTATTAATTAGACCTGGATTGGTCGAAGAATTAGGCCCGATAAAAGGCCCGAAACCCTAATTATTTATTAATTACGAAATTAATAAATAAGGGAAATTATCAGCTCATTAAAGTGAGTCCAAAGCATATTAAACTCTTCTAGAATCAGCAATCAAGACACTCAAACCAACTAGGAGTCAATCTCCTACAAAATAGGATTCACAATCCTGATCTAACAAGGCGACTTGGCCCCCAAGTCACCTTGTTTTATTCTAAATGCAAGGCTCCAGACGCCTATATAAGGACCTTCGTCCTTCAAATCAGAACTACGTTTTATTGGCTTGATTCTCTACATAACAGAGATACGTAGGCATCTTGTGAGGACCTGTATTAGTCACGAACCACGAGAGCAGTCATAAAGACACGATTGTCCACCCTCATTCATTGGATACAGCCGTCAATATCTAAATCTACTTTTCATTCCATAACAACTAAGCTCCTCAATGAATTGGCAATGAAAGGAAAGACCTATCCACTGAGAGAATCGAACAGGAAGTTCATGATGACGCTGCCCCATCATGTAGAACACAAGTCATCATCCATTAGGGAAAGAATTGACTTCACAAAGATGCCACTAGAGATGATCTATGGCAAATTGAAGACCTATGAGATGGAACAGGAACAAAGGGTGATAATCTACGGATCAGGGACAGTGGACAGCAAGCACAATGCACTTGTGAGATCAGCAGCACTTGTAGTGGATGAACCAATAACTTCTGAGATTCAGGTTCAAACCCCTAGAGCTGGAAAGGAGGTGATAATAGAAGCAGAAATGGATTCTGTGAATCTGGGTGTTGATGAAAGTGATTACTACACCCTAGAAGAGCTTGAGCAAATGGAAGACAAAACCATGGCGTACTTAGCTGCAAAGTTTAGTCTATTCGTTTCAAGAGAAACCCTAAGTACAAGTTCAAGGGCTCAACCAACAGATTCCTGAAAAGCAATTATACACCTAGTACAGGCTTTAAGGGAGGCTACAAGACTAGCATGATTGATAGAAGCAAATCAAGATGCTACAACTGCAATGAGTTAGGGCATTTCGCCACTGAATGCCGGAAGCCTCGTCAAGCAAGAGACATGAAAGATGTCTATGGAAAGAAGGATTCTTATGATGAGTTGAAGAAGGAGAATGCCAAGCTTAAACAGCAACTGGAGGCATTGTCTGGAAAGCAGAAAGGGAAAGCTTATATAGCAGAGGGAAAGCACTGGGATGATACTGATTCGGATGAAGAGGAGGAATATGTAAATGTTGCTCTAATGGCTGACTCTTCAGAGGAATCACCACAATCACCTCAGGTACCTATCTTAACTACAATTGATATGTCTAATTCCGAGTACAAGAAAACTGTGCAAGATCTTAGTGTAGAATTGTTTAATGTACACACAAGCATGCTAGCATCAGAAATGGAAAATGCTAAACTAGTTCTTAAGATTAAAAAGCTAGAATCTAAAAATGAAGAACTAGAGCTTGTAGCTGTAACATTAGAAGATCTTAAGCAAAAGAATGTGTACTTAGAGAACAAGGTCAAGTATAATGATGAGATAGAGACTATCCTCAGGAAGCATATTTCAGATCTAGATTTGAAGCTGAATGCTTTTAAGAATTCCGCTCTAGTGGCTAGGGAAATCATTGATACTCAGGCCATAGAGAATAAAACTGCTATAGGATTTGACTATAACAAGAAAGCTGGTAAGAAGATTGTGGAATTCCCTGTGACATCTTCAGTTGTCAAAAGGAATACTCCACATGTTCTTAAGAATGTTGATTGTCCAGTTTTTGTTAAGCCGTTTCCACCACTCTTTCATGAGGATGACCTTTTCATAAGACAAGAATTGCTTGAGGAGGATTTGTTGAAGGAAAAAGAGGTAAAAACTAAGTTGCCTAGGAAATCAGTGAAAAATGAATTACCTAAACCTGATTTACCTAAAACTGAAGTAGGTGACGTAGTTAGTAATGTTAAAAAGAACAGGAATGGGAAGAAGAAGATTGTTAATCAGGAATTGGTTCCATCTTCTCCCATTGCATCTAGGAAGGTGTGCTCTATTTGTAATTCTGTTGGACACCTTACACATGCATGTAAAAAGGTTAAAGTAGAAACTGCTAATACTTCTGAAATGCATAACATGTCTGACATGCCTGATCTTCATGAACCCTGTGGAAAGAAAGATTGTTTGCTATGTAAGTACAACATCATGCATGCTTATTTTAAGTTGATGAATGATAGTAGCAATAGCACTAGTAATGTTAAATCCACAGATACTATGAATATCAAACAGGGTAAGACTAAATTGAATGTTACTCCTGTTAAATCATCTAAACCTTCAGGACCCAAACAATTTTGGGTACCAAAGTTCGCTTAATCAATCTGTGATTGCAGGGTAAGGTTAAAAGCTCAAAGGTTGTGTGGATTCTGGATAGTGGTTGTTCTAGACACATGACAGGTGAAGAGTCCCTGCTTACAGAGGTGGTTAAGAAGACCGGCCCGATTGTAACCTTTGGAGATGACAGCAAAGGATACACTACGGGATATGGTAAATTGAAAGCTGGAAATGTCATCATTGAAAACATCTCTCTTGTTGAAGGATTAAAGCACAATCTTCTAAGTATCAGTCAGTTCTGTGATAAAGGCTACAATGTAGATTTCAGAAAGGACAAGTGCTTGATCACCAACAGGAACGATGAGAAGCTTACTCTACTGGGAGTGAGAAAAGGAAATTTGTTTATAGCTGACTTAAGTTCTACCAGTGAAGGAGAAGTTACATGTTTCTATGCAAAGGCATCTTCAGAACAAAGTTGGCTATGGCACAAGAAGCTCTCACACTTGAACTTCAAAACTATGAACTCTTTGGTAAAGAGAGAGTTGGTGAGAGGGTTGCCCCTGATGGAATTCAATCAGGAGGGACTATGTGAAGCATGTGAAAAAGGGAAGTCGAAGAAAGCATCACATGGAAGCAAAGGAATGACAAGAATTACTGAACCATTACAGCTGATTCATATGGATTTATTTGGTCTAGTTAATGTTATGTCACTTTCAAGAAACATATATGCATTGGTGATGGTGGATGACTACTCCAAGTACACGTGGGTGTTGTTCATACAAACAAAGGATGAAGCAACACAACTAATCATTGATCACATCAAGAAGATAGAAGTGGAAGCTAAGCTACCTGTGCGGACAATCAGATCAGACAATGGAACTGAATTCAAGAATGCAGTTCTAAATGATTTCTGCTCAGAGAAAGGAATATCAAGACAGTTTTCAGCACCAAGAACTCCTCAACAAAATGGAGTAGTGGAAAGGAAGAACAGGACCTTGGTTGAAGCAGCTAGGACCATGTTGAGTGAATCAAAACTTCCCACTTACTTTTGGGCTGAAGCAGTGAATACAGCTTGCTACACTCAGAATCGAACCCTGATCAACAAAGATCATGAAAAGACTCTGTATGAGTTAATGGCCAACAAGAAACCAACACTGAAGTACTTTCATGTGTTTGGTGCAAAGTGCTTTGTACTTAAAGATGGAGAACATCTTGGCAAGTTTGATGCCAAAGCAGATGAAGGCATTTTTCTGGGCTATTCTCTGGAATCTAAGGCTTTCAGGGTATATGTGATTGAAGATGAGAAGGTGTTGGAAAGCTTTAATGTAACATTTGACGACACCAAAAGACCAGGCCTGCAAACTGGAGAGAACTCTGAATCCTTGGTATTTGAAAATCTATCAGGAGATCTCTCTGACAATGAAGAAGGACCTGAAGTTGTTACAGTTATTAATAATAATCATAATGATAATGATTCTGGACAAAGTGGTGACCAAAGTGGAGATCCTCATTCTACAGGATCCACTAGTCAGTCTTCAGAACCAACAGATCAAACCGTCAACAACTCAGGGGGAGCAGGAGAAGGATCAACTAGTCACACTCCACAACATCTAGAACAAGGAGAATCATCAAGATCGCATCTGCCAAGACAAAGGGTATGGAATAGAGATCATCCCTTTCACTTGATCATTGGTGATCCGGACACAGGAGTGAAAACTAGGAGAACATCACAAAATGAATGTCACTATTCTGGGTTTCTTTCAGAAACAGAACCTAAGAAAGTTGAAGATGCTCTAGATGATCCAGATTGGGTAATTGCTATGCAAGAAGAACTCAATCAGTTTGAAAGGCAGAAAGTTTGGAAGCTGGTACCCAGGCCTAAGGGAAAATCTGTTATTGGAACACGATGGGTATTCAGAAATAAGTTGGACGAAGATGGCATTGTAACGAGAAACAAAGCCAGACTGGTTGCTAAAGGTTACTCTCAAGAAGAGGGTATAGATTATGATGAAACCTATGCACCAGTAGCAAGACTTGAGGCCATCAGAATGTTTCTAGCATTTGCTGCACATTCCAATTACAAGGTATATCAAATGGATGTGAAGAGTGCTTTTCTGAACGGGGAGTTAGAAGAAGAAGTGTATGTGGAACAACCTCCAGGTTTTGAGGATTCAAAACTGGCAAACTTTGTGTACTTTCTATTCAAAGCTCTCTATGGACTCAAACAAGCTCCGAGGACATGGTATGACACTCTCTCTGAATTCTTACTTGAAAATGATTTTACAAGAGGTGTTGTAGACAAAACTCTCTTTGTCAAAAAGCATAAAAATGATTTGATATTGGTGCAAGTATATGTTGATGACATAATATTTGGTTCTACTAATGATGATCTATGCAAGAGATTTGCTAAGTTAATGCAGAGTCGTTATGAAATGAGCATGATGGGTGAATTGTCATTCTTTCTTGGACTGCAAGTATACCAAAAACAAGATGGTATATTCATTTGTCAGTCCAAGTACATCAAGGATCTTCTTAAGAAGTATCAAATGGAAGACTCATCTACAGCAAAGACTCTTATGCCAACTGCCACTAAGCTTGATAAGGATGAAACTGGTAAGAAGGTTGACATCACAGGCTATAGAGGTATGATAGGCTCATTACCTTATCTCACTGTAAGTAGACCAGATATAATGTTTGCAACATGCTTGTGTGCTAGATTTCAGTCTGATCCTAAAGAATCTCATCTAATAGCTGTTAAGCGAATATTTAGATATCTTAAGGGGACCCCAAATCTTGGAATTTGGTACCCTAAAGATACAAGATTTGATCTTATTGGATATACAGACTCTGATTTTGCAGGTTGTAAGATTGATCGGAAGAGTACTTCAGGAAGCTGTCAGTTTCTTGGAAGAAGATTGGTTTCCTGGTATTGCAAGAAGCAGCATTCAGTTTCCACATCAATAGCTGAGGCTGAATACATTGCTGCTGGTAGCTGCTGTGCTCAGATCTTGTGGATGAGAAACCAACTCCGTGACTATGGACTTTTGTTGACAAAGATTCCAATATTTTGCGACAACACAAGTGCCATAGCAATCTCAAACAATCCAGTGCAACACTCGAGGACGAAGCACATCGACATCAGGTATATATCATTTTATCCGAGAGCATGTCATGAATGGAACTGTGGAGTTACATTTTGTACCCACAGAGGATCAAATTGCAGACATCTTTACTAAACCGCTTGATGAATCCACTTTCAATAAGCTGGTTGGTGAACTTGGGATGTTAAATCTTTCTAATTGGTTTTGATTAGAAGTCAGTAACTGCAGAGAGTCCTGGTGAATACATGAGTTTAAGAATTGCTATATCCTAAGGACTCGGGAATTTATTTTCTGGAGCAATTCTCGTAGTTAGGATTTTTGTACTAATTTTATGTCATAATTATGGATGATATATCTTCTGGCATTTAATTGGTTATTAATTCTAAAATTTATTTAGGTGTTAATATTTGTTCTAAATATTCTAGCATCTATTTAATTTGAATTAATTTGCTTTGTTTTTAACATTGTAGATTAATGCAGCATAATTGATTAGATTTTAATTTGTTAATATCACTCAATGATATTTAATTGATTTTATTCTAAGAAAATTGTGAATTTTCAGTTAAGAATTGATTTTGGTAAATTTGAAAAGATTTATTAGAATTAAAACTAGGCAGGAAATAAAAATTCTGATTTTTAAAACAAGAACAGGTTTTAAAATGAAGACAGAAGCAAAAATATCGAATTTAGGAAATTCGATAGTTTTTCAAGTACATAGATAATTCTATCGAAATTTATTTTCGATGGTTTTTGAAAAGGAAAAGAAAAACTATCGAAAACATTTCTCGATAGTTTTTGAGATTTAATTTAAAATATATCGAAGGAATTTACCTAATTTAATATTTAAATTCTCGATGTATTTTAAAAATCAGTAGAAAAATTTATCGAAGTGAATTAATTAATTCAATAATCTAATTCTCGATAGATTTTCATAAATTAGTTCGATAGTTTTGGTTTTCAAAAGACAGAGACTTCGATACTTTTCTGAAAAGCGTTTCAAATTCAAATTTTTTAACTCTTCGATAGTTTTTGGAAAAACTATCGAAGTGCAATTGACTCTTTTGCCCTCACAGAAAACTATCGTTAGTTCAATTAAAAAACTATCGAACCAGGATTGACAAGTTTACCCCTATAAGTTTTAAAAGGTATAAAATCGTGCCTTGTCTTTTTCTTTCTCATTTTTACAGATCTGAGAATTTGCATGTGGCCGATTATATATACTTACACATATTCTACAGCTTCAAGAACATCTCGATAGTTTCTTCAATTTTTAAACCGAGTAAAACTCAAAAGTGTTACTGTTCTTCACTGTTGATTCTTTTCTGACAGTGAATACTTGTTTATTTGTGAGTTTTGGAACATAGTGAAGGAGAAACCATCGAAACAAAACTTCGAACCTCAAAGAAATTGTTAACAGAACACCTCTTAGAATTTAATTGGTTAAACAATTGAGTTCTTTTGATTTTATTGGATAGTTGTTTTTAACAATTAGGGTTCTTAATTTTGATCTTTTTCAAAGTTGTGTTTAGAGATAAAAGGGGTAATTTTGTTAGAGTTTGATTAATTAGTAATAATTAATTAAATTTAAAGGAAAAAATAGTTTTGGTTTGTTTAAATTTTTTGGAAATTTTAAAATGCCTGGAGAATTTATTATTACCAAGACTAATCATGTCTCGTTCCAAAACTTGCAATCCATAACGAACTTACAGTTTCGTGCATGGGCAGAGTTTTTGAACACACGTTCATTAGTGGCATATGCTGTGAGTACTCCCGTGGTCCTTTGCATCGATCAATTGACTGCGTTGTACACAACCGCCACGGATACAAGTGAGAATAACGTAAGGTCCTTCAGTTTTGTTGTGCCATGGCGCAGAACAATAAGGGTGACGGAACATGATTTTAATCGAATCTTACATTTTCCTACAGAAAACCTTGTTCCGGATCCCACGACTGAGGAGATACATGCTTTCTTCACTCTCATTAGAAGTCAACAACCTAACTTCTTTGTGGGAGAGTTCCTTAAGCATTACTTGCCAAAAGCATGGAACTTTTTCTTTCATACCCTAATCCATGTTTTTACTGCCAAGCTAACAAATCTGCATGGTATTCCCTTATTCCTTCAAAAGATAGGGTTTGCCATTGCCAACAATAGGCATATTAACATTGGACGGTTACTGATTGATCAAGTAATCATATGCATGGGACCACTGGATGAAAGAACAGGCATAAATGAAGATGTGCTCTGTTTCTATCCTAGGTTACTACAGCTAATTCTCAATGATATCTTAACAGATAATGAACGGGAGATCTTTGAAGGTGAAGCCAACCAGGAGTGCATGAGAATGAAGAGCAATGCCATAACCGCTCTCATTAGGAAGAACAACTATCTTCCAGGGGTACCCACTGTTCTCACTGAATATCTAAGAACGGTGCCCCTACCACTTCTACCCCCAGGGGAACAGGTAATTGAAGGTAATATTCCTCAACCTCAACCTGTAATGGCACCTGAACCAATGGATGTTGATCCAGAGCCCTCAGTGGCCATTCCTGACCAGGAGGTTGCAAACCCGCAACCTCTAACCACGGTCGAAGAGCCTTTGAAAACATAAACGAACCTCCTTCCCCTCCTATACCCAGTAAAGAACCATCCATGAGTGTAGAGGGAGATAGTGCCAAAGCAGCACCACATAAGGAGATACACCCTTCAACAACAGCTCTGCCTTCCTCTAAAAGGAGAAGAACAGAAACCGAGGCAACTGTTGATACTTCATTTCTCTCATCCAAAGCGCCCTTTTTGGATTTTTCTGATGCTGATTGGGCTACGCTAGCGAAAGCTATATCTGAACCATTAGCTCAATCAGGTAAGGAAGAATTGACGGAAGCAACTGGTGTTCCGACCATATTACGGTCAGGTTCACTGGTTGAAGGTTCTAAGAACCAAGAGTCTTCACAGACGTCGAGAGAAGGCTTTGACCTAAATGCACAATCTAAAGGGTCATTGTCTACCTCCCCGGATGGAACATATCTGGATCCTGCGGGTAAAGGGTCTGACGTAGGTGCAGATCGGCAACTCGGTGACGATGAATCAATTACTATTGACAAGTCAACTGAGGTAAAGTCTTCACAGACTATTGGGGAAGATTCAGGATCTCTGCTGTTAAAAGAGCCTGTTTCTAACCCCCTAGAGATTCAAACTCTAGATCCTACAAAGGATATATCATCTAAGGATGATCAGCAACTTGGTTTAACCAAGGACGGGGACTTGCGAAGCCCCATTGCACCACCGGTGACCTCCTTAAGGATGGCTACGGTGATTTCTTCTGCAAGTACAATCAGCACTAAGGATTTGAGTGAAACAAAAACACTTACACCTGGCCTGAGTGGGAAAGGAAAAATGATTCAAACACCGACAGAAACGTTGAGTGTACACCCAGAGCCAAATGTGAGGAGTGACACCCTAACCCTACCTAATATTCATGATTTGCTGTTACCGACAGAAAGAGAGCTACAAGTTCAATCTTCCCTCAAGGAGATGACAGTTCGAGACAAAGAAGGAAATCCATTATTTAAGGTTCCACTGCGACCTTCCTTTGACCAAGGGATCTCCTCCAGTCAAGCCAATGTTTCTTTAAAGTCTATTCAAGAGAAAGTTGACTTGGCTGCAGCTGATTCCAGAAGAACATTCCGGGTCATTGGCAGTGCATCTGGCACTATAACAGGTACGAAGCAGGCAGTGGACTCCTTAAAGAAGGAAGCTATGGAAGAACTAGTCGAGCTGAGGATGGACGTCAGGGAACTTAAAGATGGATTCATGAATGAATTAACTGCACTGTCTCAAGGACATGAAGCTTTGAAAGAAGACGTTCTGGTTATCCGGGATGGTCAAGCGCGGGTAAAAGATGCAATGAATACCCTTTCACGAGTGGAGTCTAAACTAAACAAGAGGCTGGATCACATGGAAAAGACTACCAACTCAAGATTGGAGAACATTGACCTGTCGCTAGCTTCTATAAATGAGTTTAATAAGCAGCTTATGGATTTCTTGGAGAATCAAGGTGACGGAGTACAGTCTATATGGAGTATGCTGAATAACCAACAATCTGGACAACCTGGTCCTTCCTATCAGGAACCTGATCCTTCTAATGTCTTTTATGCTGAGGATGCGTTTATCGAGGATTCCTCAACTAAGGGGGAGAAAGTTGGAGAAGGGGTGAAGGATAAATGGGGAGTTTGGGAGACTGTTGAGGCTATTCCAATCAGACAGTACTGGATTGAGGAGCTTGTAGAGGAAGAGAAGAAGAGTGAAGAGGAATTTGAGGTCATGCATGAGCAACCTATTCAAGAGGAGCATGAGCCATATTATCCAGAGCCAATAGAACATCCTATCTTGGATGATGATATGGAAGAAGCAAATTCTCTATCACCTGAAGAAGAAGCTGCCTTGGAAGCAATAAGAGCTCAGAGAGCTGCAATAGATGCCAGGCAAGCTGAGAAAGAGAAACAGCAAGCAATTCTGAGAAGTGAAAAGCTAAAGAGAATCAAAGTGTATAATGAAGTGAGGAAGAAGAAGATGATAGATCTGGCAAAGAAAGATGGTACTGAATGGGAAATGGCTTATAAAACCTTTTGCGGAGTTGAAGACGGATTAGAAGTCAACGACAATGCTGAGGTGGAAGTTATTATTCAGGACATCAGAAGTGCTAATCTTGAAGATCAGACTTACTTTAAAGCACTGAGAAGCTCTATAATCTGTCTGAATGTTGAGGTTAAAGCAAATGGTGCCTGGAGCTTATTAATCAATATCCTGGAGAAAGGTACATTTGTGATTTCCACTAAGTTTTTAGAACAGAGGACATATACAGAATTGCAGGCTATACTCATCAAGATCCAAAGAACTACAAGGCTAAATGAACTGCTCCGTGAGCATGTTAAGGAGATCGTGATGAAAGTCAGTCCAGAGATTACTGAAGATCCTCCAATGGTTAGATTCATGACGAATGACTTGTTCAGAATCTGCTATTTGGCTGAGGACAAACTGAGGGACTACCCAAGCAACTATCTAATCTCAGTTGAGAAGTATCTTAGATCCACTGGATTCTCATCAACGGAGAAGGACAAAGCAGCAGACACTCTTAGAAGATTTCTAATGAAGAATGTTCCTTACTATAGGAAAAGAGTGGAAAGAGGATTGGAAGTGCATACCAGATTGCCAAACATGCCAAAGCTAAACAAGAAAGATGTTAACATTGCATGGTTATGGGCTGGAGTGGGTCAAGAGGTTGAATATATTGGAAGACACATCCAAGAAGCAATCCTTAAACCTGGAAAACCACTGCACTATCTATCTGTGATTGATTATCAAGCTGCTAACTCCGATCCAATGATTGAAGAAGGTGAGATTGGAATGGACTGAAGATTGAAGCAAAGAACAAAAGAACTATCAGCTCAGACTAGAGGAGCAACTTCATTGTATAAAGTTTAATTGTTCTTTGATTTATGAAATCTGGAAATGTATATATATCTGATCCAGAATGCATTAATATTATTACGCTGTCTTACTTTAAGTAGTTTAATGTTTCCTTAGTTAGTTGAGTTATCCTCGAAGTATTTGCTTGTCGAACTCTATCCAATCAAATAGGGGGAGATTGTAAAGCATAATGTAACATAAGATGTAAAAGAGATAACTACAACTCAACAAAGGACAAGACAGACAATAATATTAACAGAAGCACAGGAATCCAGAATCAAAGAAGAAAAGGTAAACTCAAAGAATCAAAATACGTTATGTATTCTTGAAGTCCGTAAACAGGTCACGGAAAGAAGTTCATGAAAATGTTCAAGCCTCAGTGACAGCAAAAGAAACAAGACTTTCAAGACGACAGAAGTATGTGAATGATTTAGGGTTCAGTACCACGGGATTCCAGTGATGAAGCAACCAGAACGACAAGGGACTTATCAGCAGCACTATATTGAAGACATAAAAGAAGAATTGATCAAGTGTTATTCATTTGTGAACCAGACCAGTTGCACTAGGTGACGGCACTAAAAAGATCAAGTTGTTTTATCGTCTCAGAAGAAATTGATACAGTCTAAAACTTAAACACCCAGGAGCTCAGGAGTAATTACTAAAGGACAAAAGACAAGAAAAAGAATTCGATAGTTTTTCAATTGAAAAAACTATCGAATGGTGGTTGAAGTGATTCATTGAAAAACCAAGTAAATTAATTTGGCATTCGATAGTTTTGATTTAAAAACTATCGAATGGCAAATTGATTTAATCCATTCGATGGTTTTTTAATCCATTCGATGGTTTTTCAATTCATGGAGCAGGTGAAAAGTTGTGCTTGTCTGACAGGTTGATGAAGATCCAACGGCCAAGAATATTCTATTCTAAATGGTTCGATGGTTTTTCTATTCAAGTCTACAATTAACTCGAGAGAAGATAGTGTCTTCTTCAGTTAAGGCATTCAACACAGAGACATTACTGAGAGAGAGAAGAGCCGGAGAAAATTATCAGAGAAATTAATAGTGCTCAGAACTTGATCATTGTTTTGTATTTGTGTAACCTTAAACTCATTGAAGCTAATCTACGGATTAGAAATTGTAGCACCCCTCGAGGTTTAAATTTATAAAAAGATATATTCCCCGAAACTTGATTTGGTTTGGTGTGTTTGATTTCGTTATAGAACTGAAAGATTAATCCGCGAACGAAATTAAATTATTTGTGAGTATCGTATTCAACCCCCCCCCCCCTTCTACGATACTTTGGACCTAACAGGTCTTAGTGTCAACGGATTTGGAGCCACATATTAAATTCTCATATAATCTAAAGCCTCTTCTACATGGAGTGATTCCTGGTCCAAGGAAAGAAAAAGGACAAACTTCATGTATTAGAGATGTGGACCCAACTACTTTTCCAAAATGCTTATCTCCAAAATCCCTAGCTAAACCAAATGGCAAGAATATTGCTAGGACCTTCTATCCTCCTCCATTTCCAGATGAGCTCAAGGTTCTGAGTAAACTTATTATAAAATGCAAGGAAAGCAATAAGCCTGAAATTAGGAATCAAAGAGCAATAGTCTACAGGAATGGGCAAGAGATCTGTGTTTGGGCTGGTCACCCAAATTTTACTGAAGCTAAAGCTGAGGAATCAGCTAGGGCAGACATGCAAGCTCTTGCAGTTGCCCAAGCTCTAGATGAAGAGGAAAGATTGCAAGAAGAAAGAGCTAGAGCTGAAGCTGAGCAAGCAAAAAGAAAAAGAAAAAGTACAAGGCAACCTAAAACAAGAGCTAAAAGAAAATTGGCTTTTGATAAGGATGATTCTCACAGCACTGTAACAGATGCAGCTGTAACAACTGTGCCTTCAACTTTTTCTGATCCAGGTTTTGGAGCAAAATTAGCTTATGACCCTGAACATCTAGTCAATTTTCATGACCAACCAATTGAGCCAAAGGAGGAGCCATTTGAGTTTGATGAAGCTAATTTTCCCAAATTTCTGGTTGAAATGGAATCAAAGAAGAAATCAAAGCAGAGGGCTACTAAGGCTAAACCAGTTTTTGTGAGAAGGCCACAGGTTGAAAAACCACCTACAAACCCAGAGGACTTTATCTACATTGCAGATATAAGGGAGGAGTCAGACTTAAACCTATATCTTGATGACTTGGTGGAAGTGAGAGGAATAGGTGCTACTCATAAACTACCAGAGAGATTACTCCTTTTCTCCTTTCCAATAGTTCCTCTATCTTGTCAGAACAGATCTGCTCCAGGGGATGAATTGATCCAGCAACCATATACTATAAATCCTTCAGAATAGTTGTTTTTAGCTTGTGCAAGCTGCAAACATAGATTTCTTCTTTTAGATGCTTGATTCTTAAGGGATTTTCCAGCATACATGTTTGATAATTTGGAGCTTCACTTTCTGCCTTGTTGGCAGTCTTGCATCTTTCCAGGAGTCCAGCTTCCTTCTTATCAAGTTCTGACTGATATTGAGCGTATTGAGAAGAGTCAGGTCTTTTGCTTGGCTTGGGTTGCCCTTCCTCTGTGGGTTGGGTTTTCCTTTCTTCTGTGGGTGAATCATCAAACTCATAGTACCAGTGATATGGTATAGGAGAAGCTGGGAGATCAGCTAAAATATCAGCATCATCAAAATCTGCAAAGTTATAGCCAAATTTCTGATAAAATTCAGCATCCCTATCTGCCTGATATTTTAGAACATGTTCCATGACAGACTCTGAAACATTATCATAGCTCTCCAGCAACTCTACCATTCTTTCCAGGTAGAAGAAGTCAATTCTTCTTTTATCTATGGTTGATGTGCTGTTCTTGGTTGATGTGGCTACCAGATTGAAGTCCTTGTCAATCTTGGCAGACCTTGATTCTTCCCACCACAGAATGTACTCAGAGGCCTCTTGATTTGCATCCAGCTTAACCTCAACACTCTTAATTTCTTTTGATTTCATTTGTTGAATCTTAAGACTGTTGGGAGGAATTGATTGAATTGGCTTCCTAAGATTTCTGCAAAATCCAGTGGCCTTTTCCTTTCCTGAGTACTTGTGCTTTCCTGCAGGTTTCTGTCTAGTAAACCATGCCTTAGCTTTAGCTTTCAGTCTCTTGGGCTTGACAGCAGCTTTGGTTTCATCCTTGACAGAACCTTCCTTGACAGTACCTTTGTCGACAGTGTCTTTCATGACAGCATCTTCTATGACAGTATCCTTGTCGACAGTACCTTTGGTGACAGCATCTTTTTCTGCATTTATGCAGTCAATAGCACATCTAAGAATGCTTGCCTCCAAAGCTTCCAGTATTCTTGTCTCCTCTTCATCTGTTGCACCAGCATCTTTCTTTTCCTGGCTAGGAGTTTCTTCATTGCCTTCATTCTGAGATTGAATACCAGTATTCCCAGGATTACTTCCACCAGCATTTCCAGCATTTCCAGAAGCTTCACCACCTCCAACCTCATCATCATCATCATCATCATCATCATCATCATCCTGAGGAGGAAGGTCATAGAGACAGCTTCCACCTTGATCATTTCTTTTGGCATTGGCTCTAGAGATTAGTTCCTTCACTCTAGCTCCCAGTGCCTTGTCTCTCAACACCAGCATTTTGTAGATCTCTTGAACAGCATAAACTCTTCCTGGATTGGCATTTGAACTGAGTATTCCATCTAACACTTTCAGAATTGACTTGGTTTCCATTCTGGATGTGCCAACCAAATTCATGAAGTTGTTCCTTCTTGTGCCATCCTTAGTTACAGATCTGTAGAAAACACTTGGTGGATTTGTGTAGACTTCAGGTAGCTTTTGTGTGAGCAGGTTCTGGATTTGCATATCCAATATTTCATTGAATGGTGTTTGAGTTGCCCTGATCTTTCCCTTCAAGGCACACAACACCTTTGCTGGTAGACTCTACAATAACTGCATTGTGATGAAATAAGATATGCCAGAAGTGAAATAGATACTTACAGCCCATCTTTTCTCATCATTCACCATTACACTGACACTAGTGATTTGATCCTTTAACAGTTTTGTGGTGTTGGTTGGACGGTTGCTTGGAGCATTCATTGCTTGTTCCACCAAACTGCTAAATTCACTGTCATGGTTGTGTAATGTGCTCTCCCTGTAATCCACCATCAAGACATTGGCTTCTTCTTGATCAAATTGAGTGCCATTTGACCACATGATTCCTTCTTGGATGGATTCAGGCAGTTTCCCTTTACCTTTCCCAAGTTTGTTTTGTTCCTCCATTTCTCTCCATTTCTTCTATAGAGCAGTTTCTTGAGTTTCTGGAGTAGGTTCTCTAATCACCACAGGAGGCAAGATTGGGTGTCTAGATGCAGGTCTTCTTTGCAATGCATCTGGAGTTGCCTTTGACATCAACACCTGTTCACCATCCAATTCAACTTCAACCAGATCTTCAGCTTTATCCTGTGGTTGTTCACTGCTTGATTTGGCTTGCTCCCCCTTAGTCCTTGCTTTCCTTTTAACTCCTGAAACCTGATTCCTGAATAGGCAATGATTCTGATCTTGCTACCTTCTCCCCCTTAGTTGAGTTGGCAGCTACCAGGTCAGTAAGGAACTGAATAGAGAGTTGAGTAGCAGCAAAACCATCAACCACCAGTTGAGAGAGAGAGTCCAGCTTGGAGTTTAATGTAGCACACTGTCCTTCCAGAGCTGCAATCCTGTTTCCATAAGTAGCAGAGGGGCCACCATACCTTAACCTTCTTGGAGGGGAAGGAAAAGAAAGGGGCTTGGAGGCTATGGGGGTTCTCACACTCTCAGGGTGTTTTTGAGTGATCTCATCACCCCTCACAGATTGACTCTCAAGGCCTAATGCCTGAATGGTGTGGGCTCCCTCAATATCCCTCTGGACATGCTCAAGTCCCTCTCCTTTTGCCAGCTCATTTGGTTGCCTCTCATTTTTATGCTCACCTCTCTTTTCTTTTATCTCTCTTTTCTTTTGCACACCCTCACTCAACCTAGATGCATGGGTATGAGCAGTACTAACATGCATGGAAGGAGTAGATTTATAATGTACCTTTAAGAGTTTGGCAAGAGGTAGATCATCATTAGAGGCATCCTCAATAATTACAGCATCAAAATCAGGCTGAGAGTACTGGACAGCATCTTTGGCAGGATTGTTACTGTCAGTTGGAGTCTGGACAGCAGGTTCTGGCATGACAGCAACTTTGGGAGGTGGAGTGACAGTAGGTTCTGTAGTGACAGTATCTTTCTCTCCACCCAGGACAGCAGCTGTGTCCAGGACAGCAACATTGCCAGTGTCTTTGACAGCAACAGAGGCTGTGACAGCATCTTCCTGAAGGTAAGATGCTCCTTGGAGTTCAGACAAAGTGTTGGCTGTTTCATTTTCTGACAAAATACCACTTTGCCCTAGCTCAGTGTTTGGAGGAGTGGTGTCCATCTCACTTTGAGAAATGGGTTCTTGTGGACCACTGGATGGGGGCTCATCCATGATTGGAGATGGATGATCAAAAGCTGAAGGGTTGGGACTGTCCCCTTCTCTAGGTTGTTGAGAAGAAACAAAAGAATGTGTAGGGAAGGAAGAAGGTGAAAGTGTAGTAGAGAGTGGGGGCTGATTCACAGATGAAACATGTGAACCATCAATAGGAGTAGAGAAATCCTCACTGTGCCCTAACTCACTGTGTGTTTCTTCAAGTGGGGGTATCTCAGGTTGTGAACCATGAGTTTGTGCAGACTCTGTACAGGGTGCCTTGGGAGACAGGCCAATTTCAATAGATGTCCCTTGTTGAGAAGGCACATCTAGGGAGGTGTTTGAGTCCCTTTCAGTAACCACAGTTTGTTGAGAAACTGCAGCTTGGTTAACAGTGGTTTTAGTCCTCCTAGCTCTCTTCTTCTTAGGCTCAGGGGGAACCACTGGGGGTTCTGTTTGACTACCTTCCTTATTTGCTGCACTAGGTGCAGTGTCTCCCTCTTGACTGACAGAGCTACCACCAACATTAGCTTCTAAGGGCCTTTTTCTGGATTCTTGCACTGCTTCTCTTTGGGCTTTGGTAAGTCTAGAGGGCCTAGGCTGAGTGTACGGTGTAGAATGTGGGTTAACTGAATTTGGGTCTAATTCAGCTTCATTCTCAAGAGTGAAGGAATCATAACCAGAAGGTAATGGATAATCAAGGTTGGACACTTGATCAACCATGTGCTGAGTGAAACAAAGTGGAATATGTGCATTTAGATCCTGTGAAGATAATAGTGTGTGTGTGTTCTTTTTCAAGACAGAGCAAACCTCTAGACGAGGGGCATCATTATTAAATTCACAGAAAGAATTGATACACATCATAAGAAAGCGAGGGTAGATTGATACCTTCTTACCTATGGCAGCCCTGAGTTGTGCCATGGGGAGAGCTCCAACATTCACCTTGTATCCATGGACAAGAGAATGTGTCAGTTTCTTGATGTAGGAGGGTATCCCATTCCAGCCTGTGGACTTGGTAGAGAACACCTTGACCATTGCATCAAATATCATGCTCCACTCCTTCCTCAGATATTTCCTATCCATTTCACCAGACGGGTACCACTTGGTTGTTCCCTCTTCGAGAATGGGGCCTGCATACCCAATCTTCAAGAAGAGCTTCTTCAGAGTGTCATCATTGGCAAGTTCAGTAAATTGTTGTCTTGCTTCAAGTGTAATTCCAAGAGCATTGTTGATGACCTCAGCTGTAAGAGTGTATTGTTGCCCAGAGATTGTGAATTGAATACCCAGGTTCTCACCCTCAGTTTGAGCAACAGCAGTTTGCCAAAACGCCTCAAGTCTGTCTAAGTCGAGAATGGGGGTTGAGGTGATGGCATAACCGAGATAGGACTTGTTCAAGAAAAACACTAGTCCTTTGAAGCCTTCACCAGCATCATTTGGGGAAAAGATGCCAGCAAGGTTTGTTTGAGAGAGAGACTGTTTGGGGGCCATGGAGATTTCCAGAAAAGAAGAAAGTGAGAAAGTAGCTTTTTGCTTGAAGAAAAGTATTTTGCCTTGAGTTTTGTGAGAGTGATATGTCTGAGTAACTGGAGAATAAATATGGGTATCTCAAACGTTTGCACAAAAAGTGGAGTTAAAGGACGTGTCTTAACCCACTCTCTTAACACGTGAGTTACTGCCCGTTATTCACTGTCAAACGTGGGGTGAATATCCAATTTCAACGGTCCACTATTGTTGACAGTAACCTGTGCGCTAAAAACAATCTGTCAGTAATAAGAGGTGGTGACAGTAGGTTTTGCGCGACAGCAACTATTGCGCAAAAACTTGCTGTCACCGTTAAGCATATGAATGACAGTATCCTTTACAAGTCTTGACAGAAAGTCTTTTCCTGCTGTCAAGAAGGTTGCTGTCAAGAAACACACGACAGTAACCTTCTTAACGACAGTAACTTCGATTGGGAATTGGTTCTGTCATAAACTTATTAGAATGCTTTATTCATATACTTAACTTAATATTGACACATTATGGATTTAGCAATGTAATCGTTTCAACACGGATATGTAAGCAAAGTACACAGACACTTCATAAACTCAATAACCACAAAAACAAGAACTTTTATTATTAATAAAATCATTAAAATAGAACATTGAGTACATTATTCTATGATTTTATTAACTAGTTCTAAAGTCTCTGCCTTAATCTCTTCTTCAGAGCGACCTTCTTCCTTGAGAAGTGCCTGAAGCTCTTTCTCTTCTTCCTGAGCCTTGGCCTCCTCTTCCTGTTTCTTTTCTTCATCTATCTCATCGAGGGCATCCAACAGCACCTCGAAGAGCTCCTCAATCTCTTCATTGTAGGGTTCACTATCACACTTCTTTAGCCCAACTTCAATTCCTACTTTGTTTTCCATTATTTACTTTAAAACTGAGAGCAGACTGGTGAAACCTAAGGTTAATTTATAGGCAAAACCGTCTAAGGATTAAAGTCTAATGGTCAACAGTTAGAGTACCCATACAACTACCACAAAAGTAATTAATGGTCGTGTCCTCCTTTAATCCTACAGATTAATGCCAAAAAGGTGTGAAAGTCCAATGGAACAGATTTTTATCTCTCAAACTTAACAAGTAACCACATTAATGTCATACACTGTTTAAAAGTATGAGACTGGCACAAAATACTGACATGAAAAGTCAAATCAACACATGCTGTCACATAACAGACATAGACCAAGTAGACAGTAACTTCTCTTGACAGCAGGTTTGAAGTTGCTGTCATGAGCTTCATCAGAGAATTTGGAATTATAGAAAACTGAGTAAATCAACATACCAGATTCAGCATTCCCAATTCACTTACCAACCTGTTGAAGGTTGCTTCATCCAATGGCTTAGTGAAGATGTCAGCAAGTTGCTTGTCAGTTGGGACATAGATCAGCTTCACAGTTCCTTGTTCAACATGCTCTCTGATAAAGTGATGTCTTATATCAATGTTCTTTGTCCTAGAGTGTTGAACTGGATTGTCTGATATGGCTATGGCACTAGTGTTGTCACAGTAGATAGGAATTTCACTTAACACTAGACCATAATCCAGAAGTTGATTCTTCATCCATAAAATTTGTGCACAGCAACTGCCTGCAGCAATATACTCAGCTTCTGCAGTTGAGGTAGAAACTGAATGCTGCTTCTTGCTAAACCATGAGACCAATCTACCACCAAGAAATTGACAGCTACCAGTAGTACTCTTTCTGTCAATCTTGCATCCAGCATAGTCTGAGTCTGAGTAGCCAATTAGATCAAATCCAGTGTTCTTGGGATACCAAAGACCTAGGTTAGGAGTGCCTTTTAGGTATCTAAAGATTCTCTTGATGGCTACTAAGTGAGACTCCTTTGGATCACTCTGAAACCTTGCACAGAGACATGTAGCAAACATGATGTCAGGTCTGCTAGCAGTTAGGTATAGGAGAGATCCTACCATGCCTCTATAGGTGCTTGAGTCAACTTTCTTCCCTTTAGGATCAAGATCCAGACTAGTTGCTGTGGACATTGGTGTCTTTGCAGGAGATGAATCTTCCAAGTTGAACTTTTTGAGAAGTTCCTTGATGTATTTAGCTTGACATATGAAGATTCCATCAGTTTGTTGAAGAATTTGTAACCCCAGAAAGAATGACAATTCTCCCATCATACTCATCTCATATTTGTTGCTCATGAGATGGGAAAACTTCTCACACAGCTTCTCATTTGTAGAACCAAAAATGATGTCATCCACATAGATTTGTACCAGAATGATGTCCTTGCCATGATGCTTGTAGAAAAGTGTCTTGTCCACAACTCCTCTGGTAAACTGGTTTTCCAGAAGAAAGGTGGAAACTGTGTCATACCATGCCCTGGGTGCTTGCTTTAGTCCATACAAAGCTTTGAAGAGTTTGTACACAAAATCATACACTTCAGCATCCTCAAATCCTGGTGGCTGTTCAACATACACTTCTTCTTCCAATTCTCCACTTAGGAAGGCACTTTTGACATCCATCTGAAATACTTTGAAGTTGCAATGTGCAGCATAGGCTAGAAAGATTCTTATAGCTTCAAGTCTTGCAACAGGTGCAAATGTCTCATCATAATCTATTCCCTCCTGTTGACAGTAACCCTTAGCTATTAGCCTTGCTTTGTTTCTTGTCACTGATCCATTTTCATCAAGCTTGTTTCTGAAAACCCATTTGGTCTCAATGACTGACTTTCCCTTAGGTCTTGGAACTAGCTTCCATACATTGTTCCTTTCAAACTGATTTAGCTCTTCTTGCATGGCTATCACCCAGTCAGAATCCAACAATGCTTCATCAATTGTCTTAGGTTCCATTTGAGACAGGAAGCATGAAAACATGCTGTCAGCAGAGACTTTGTTCCTGGTCCTCACTCCAGAATTAGGGTCACCAATGATAAGGTCATTTGTGTGATCCTTGTTCCACCTGGTGATTCTGGGCAAGCTACTTGATTGAACAGGAACATTTTCTTCAGTTTGTTGAGTTGAATGATCACCAATCCCATTGTCTTCACCATGTTCTTCATTGTCTCCAGAGTCACCATTGTCATGTATGTTAGAGGATATGGTCTGTGACTGAACTGGAGTTTGGTTGACAGTAGTGGCATTGACAGTAACTTTATCAACTTAAACAACTTGAGTGAAGCTAGGTTCTTCATCCACAATTTCCTCAGCTTCCAAGTATCCTTGATTCTCAAATCTGAATGTCTGCATCTTTCCTTCTTCATGCAGTCCTGGAAACTTGGTTTCATCAAATGTGACATTAACACTTTCTTCAATAATCCTGTGTTCCATAACATAAACTCTGTAGGCAGTCGTTTCTGTGCTGTAACCCATGAATAGTCCTTCAAAAGCCTTGGTGTCAAATTTTCCTTTCTTCTGATGATTATCCTTCATCATAAAGCATTTGCTCCCAAACACATGAAAATATTTGACAGTGGGTTTCTTTCCAGTTAACAGACAGTAATGTGTACTTGCATGAGTTTTGTTGATCATGGTTCTGTTCTGAGTATAACAGGTTGTGTTGATAGCTTCAGTCCAGAAATATGTTGGCAGTTTGGCATCATGCAACATAGTTCTAGCTGCTTCAATGAGAGTCCTGTTCTTTCTTTCTACAACTCCATTCTGCTGTGGAGTTCTTGCAGTAGAGAATTGTTGTACAATTCCTTCATCTTTACAGAAATTTCCAAGAGTGGCATTTCTGAATTTTGTACCATTGTCACTCCTCAAGATTTGAACTTTTGAGTTTGGAGTTCTATCAAGAACTCTGACTTGATCAATAATCACTTGAGCAGCTTCATCTTTGGATTCTAGAAACTTCACCCAAGTGTACCTTGAGTAATCATCCACCATTACTAAGGCATATCTCTTCTTGGCCATTGATGGTACATTGACTGGTCCAAAGAGATCCATGTGAATCAACTTGAGTGCTTCAATGTTGGTGTTCATTTGCTTGGACTTGTGCACAGCTCTTCTCAGTTTGCCCATTTGACAATCTTCACACAGTCCTTCTTGACAGAATTCCTGTTGGGGCAAACCTCTCACTAACTCCTTCTTCATCAGAATATTCATTGTCTTGAAGTTGAGATGTGAGAGCTTCCTGTGCCAAAGCATATTGTCACCAACAGTAGCTTTACTGTAGAAACAGTAAACCTTATCCTTCTTTATTGAATTTAAGTCAGCAACAAACAGGCTTCCTTTTCTAACCCCTTTTAGAGAGAGGCTACTGTTCTTCTTGTGATAGATGTTGCACAACATCATATCAAAATCAACCTTGAATCCCCTGTCACTGAATTGGCTGACACTGAGTAGATTGTGCTTCAATCCATCCACAAGAGCAATATCTTCAATGACAACATTTCCAATTTCTAGACAGCCATATCCCACTATGTAACCCTTGCTGTTGTCTCCAAAGGTTATGATTGGGCCAGCTTTCTCAACATAATGTGATAGCAGGGCTTTATCACCTGTCATGTGTCTTGAGCAGCCACTGTCAATGATCCACATGACTTGATCTTTCTTCTTGCCCTGCAAGACAGAATGTGTCTAAGATGCATATGGTACCCAATCCTTGTTGGGTCCTGCAGTTTCAGTGTCTCCTGAGTTTCTTTCAGTCATAAAGTCACAAGCATTATCAGTAATCTCCTGTTTGACTTCTCTTTTCACCCACTTAGGTTTAGAATTGGACTTGGTCCTTTTCTTAGTGGATGGAGCCTTCTTGCTGTTGCCAGCAGGCTCAGAAGTCTCAACAGTGTTTGAGTATGAACATTTTTCAGTAGTGAGAATAGGTAAGTTAAAGCATGTACTCATGGCAGTAATTTTGCATGGCATACATTCAATGTTATTACAGACACTCATAGTTCTATGCATAAGGGGGGTTCTGTGTAAGTTACCATTGAGTTCAGTTGCATTGACCTTTTCCTCAATTGGTTTCTTACAAACATGTGTTAAGTGATGAGTAGATCCACAGTTATTGCACAGTTTCCTAGAAGCACCTCCAACATTTGTGTATCCATTTCCTTTGTTGACTCCTACCTTTCCATTCCTATTATTAGACTTGGGAGTTACTGGATTGACAGTATGTTCAGAAGTTGCTGTCGAACTTTCCTTGACAGTATCTTTTATTCCTACTGTCTTGACAGAAGGTTTTAAAGTTACTGTCTTGGAACCATTCTTGACAGTATCTTTGGAAGATTCTGTCTTGCCAACTGTGACAGCATCTTTTGAACTTACTGTCTGATTGCTTGGTAAGCTTACTGTCTTGGGGATTGTGACAGTATCCTTTCCATCCTTGAATGTGCTGTCAACACCTTCATCCTCATCAAGAATTTCTTGTTTGATGAGCATGGCTTCTTCATCAAACTCAATTTCTGCAGCTTTGAAAATGGGAGTTTTAACTTTCTTGAGAATGGTGGGTTTGACAGCAGCATTTCCAGAACAATCTTGAATCACAGTTTCCTTTCCAGGTCTTCTACCATATGAAAAACCTATACCAACTGACTGATTTTCTGTATGCTTATCATTGTAATCCTGAACTATCTTTGATGAGTTTTTATAAGCCTTGATTTTAAATTCATTTTCAGCAATCTCATTTCTCAGGAATTCCTCAACCTCTTTAGCACATTTCAATTCATTTTTAATTTTAGCATTCTCCTGATCTAAAGAGTCCAGTGAACTGGTTTTGAGAACAAGAGATTCATTTTCAGACTTTAGTGTTTCATTTAGCTTACTCAGCCTAGTGATCTCCTCATTGGCAGCAGATAAGCTAGTATAGACATTGAACATTTCAACACTTAAGTCTTTAATGGTTTTCTTATACTCATCAATGGACATATCAAGTAAGACAAGTGAAGGTACCTGACTTGAGGATGTTGATGTTACTTCATCAGTGCTAGCCATGAGAGCTAGGTTGACATATTCTTCTTCATCTTCATCATCAGACTCATCCCAACACTTTCCTTCAGCCACATAGGCTCTACCTTGATTCTTCTTGGAGTATCCACCAGTTCCTTTCTCAAATCTCTGAACCTGTTTGGGTCTTTTGCACTCAGTAGCAAAATGACCAGGTTCACCACAGTTGTAACACTTGAATTTAGATCTATCCACAAATCCAGTCTTGTATCCTCCTTTGAATGAGCTTCCCACAGCAGCCTTTGATGAGCTTCCCTTGGTGAACTTGGATGCTTGGCCTTGGGGCCTGAATGACCTATCCTTCTTGAACCTAAAGTTCTTGAACTTTTTGGCCATGTAAGCCATAGTAGGATTGTCCATGCTTTCCAGTTCCTCCATAGTGTAGAAGTCTTCATCTTCCACATCCTTGAGATGTAGTACTACTTTCTCATCATCTTCAACAACCTCTTCTATCTTCAAGGATTGTACAGGGGTTGGTTGAGTGATTTGTAGTGCTTCACTAGGTTGTGTGATCCTTGGCACTTGTGCTACTAGGGCACTTGACATATTAGCCATCTTGTTCCTTGTTCCACTTTGTATGGCTCTCTTTTGAAAGAGTTCAAGTTCATATGATTTCAGAATGCCATAAAGTGTCTCAAAGGTTATATTTTTGAGATCTCTTCCTTCTCGTATGGCTGTTGTCTTGTGTTCAAGATGATCAGGCAGTGTAAGCAAGAACTTGACATTCAATTCTTTTCTGTCATAGTACTTGCCATGTATCTGCAGTTCAGTTAAGAGCTTACTGAACCTTTCAAACATGGAGGTTAAGTCTTCACCAGGCTTGGCCATAAATGCCTCATATTGAGATATAAGTATTTGCCTTTGGTTGCCCTTAACTTCTTCACTTCCTTCACAGAGTAAGGCTAACCTGATCCACATCTCCTTGGCTGATGTGCAGCTTATCACACTTCCACACATGGCTTTATCCAACGTGAGAGAATCGAGCAAGATGAGTTGCAAGTGATCATCTAGCACCATTTTCTCCTTCTCAGTTTCCAAAAATTCCGAGGGATCTTTGGGAACCCAATGTGCAGGAATGATCTCACCATTTACTGTTGTGGCTTCAATTTCCTTCCTTGGAATGAAAGGACCATTCTCGAGTATACCTGGGTATAGTGGATTCGCAGATTTGATAAACAACAAGATTTTTCTTTTCCAAATGTTGTAGTTCTCTTTATCAAAAGCTGGGATCTTGATACTATTTGATTTCTGCATTGTCGTCGGGATCTCAGATATGTATGTTAATCTGAAGGCTCTGATACCAGTTGTTGGTCCTTGTGTATTGCAGAAGGGGGGGGGGATGAATGCAATATTGATAAAATTCAATCTCAGTTTCAACAACTAAAACTAAGATTTAATGTTATCAATAATATGTATGCATTCACAAATAGTAAAAAATAGAGAAGACAAGATTCACAAAATAAATGTTTTATTTATTTTGCAAAGTGTTGCTACAACCTCAAAAGAGAATTCTTGAGCTTCGATTTTCTTCAAGGCACTTGCTAGTCTTCGTTACTCGTCTAGAATGAATTAACAGTAGGTATAAGACTAATCCTATCACTATCAGTCACGGGTTTGTGAAGCT
The DNA here is from genome assembly GCA_030848705.1 of Heracleum sosnowskyi. Classification (NCBI taxonomy): domain Eukaryota; kingdom Viridiplantae; phylum Streptophyta; class Magnoliopsida; order Apiales; family Apiaceae; genus Heracleum; species Heracleum sosnowskyi. Next base: position 19,792,335 of record CM061241.1, read on the forward strand.
GCTGTCATTGTCAAGTGGCAGCTTCTTACAGATTGTCTTACCCATGTGACTTTCCTAAATTGCTAATATATCAGATATACATCATAACAAAAGCAACCTAGATTCATTCTATTTCCAGCTTAAGCAATTCAGCAAATAAGGACTTGACCTTGCTCTTGAATTGATTCGCTTTTGTTTTGCAGTGCTTGAAGCTTCTGTCGTAGTCTTGCAGACTTGGTGCAGCTTAGGGATACTGCAACACGCCTGTTTCTTGAACATTGAAACTGTCACGGGATTTGACTGAGAAAGATACTTAGAACAAGGGTCTTTCTCGAGACAGTTACTTTTGCCACAAAGCTTGCTGTCACAGGAATGTGCTTTTGGTGACAGTACGAGTTCCCCGCATAGTGTGCTGTCGAGGTTCCCAAGCTTGCTGTCGAGGGCTAAAGTTGCTGTCGCGTAGTCTTCCGCCAATGTTGCTGTTAGAATGAATATGCTGTCTTGACTTGCAACATTCTGTCTTCTTGTAATCTTACTGTCAATGCTTATGACAGTAACCTTTATTCATGCTGTCATCTGATATGCGTTCTTTGAGGCTTGAACACAGAAAGTGAACTTCTTCCAAATTACACAATTAAAATAACATTGCATACTGATTACAAGAACATACTTTGGCTGTGACAGTATGTTCTACTTAATTAAAAAATTAAGTATATACAAAGTTAAGTTGTTCCTATGCTATCACCCATAAATCCCAACAGAGCTTAAAGATGGTTTCATGAATGAAGTGAATGCTCTACAACAAGGTCAAGAAGCTTTGAGAAAAGACGTTCTGGTTATCTGGGATGGTCAAGCTAGGGTAAAAGATGCAATGAACACCCTTTCTAGAGTGGAGTCTAAGCCGAACCAGAGATTGGACAGAATTGAAAAGACTACCAAGCTGAGATTGGATGACATTGACCTAAAGCTAGCTTCTATACATGAGATGAATAGAGACATTTCTGACTTCATGGAAAATCATGGTGACGGGGTACAGTCAATTTGGAATATGTTGAGGAACCAACAACTCGGACCTTCAAATCAACAACCTGATCCTTCTACTACCTTTTACAATGAGGATAACTACATCGAGGATTCCTCAACTAAGGGGGAGAAAGTTGGAGAAGGGGAGATAAATGAAGGATGGCAGACAACTGGATGGGGAGTTTGGGAAACCAATGAAGCTATTCCAGTTAGACAGTACTGGATTGAGAACATGGTGCAAGAAGAGGAGAGTGAGGAGGAATTTGAAATCATGCATGAGAAACCACTACAAGAGGAGCATGAGCCATATTATCCAGAGCCAATAGAACATCCTATCTTGGATGATGATATGGAAGAAGAAGCAAATTCTCCGTCACTGGAAGAAGAAGCTGCCTTGGAGATAATAAAAGCTGAAAGAGATGCCAGGCAAGCTGAAAAGCAAAGACACCAAGCAGTTCTAAGGAGTGAGAAGCTGAAAAGATTCAATGTGTATGCTGAAGTGAGGAAGAAGAAAATGATGGATTTAGCAAAGAAGCAAGGGATTGACTGGGAGATGGCTTATAAAACCTTTTGTGGAGTTGAAGACGGATTAGAAGTCAACGACAATGCGGAGGTGGAAGTTATCATTCAGGACATCAGAAGTGCAAATCCTAAAGATCAGACTTACTTCACTGCACTGAGAAATTCTGTGATCTTTCTGAAAGCTGGAGTGAAAGCAAATGGTGCGTGGAACATATTGATCAATTTTCTTGATAAAGGTACATTTGTGATTTCTACTAAGTTTTTCGAACAGAGAACATACACGGAACTGCAGGTGATGCTCGTCAAGATACAAAGGACTACAAGGCTAAATGAACTGCTCCGTGAGCATGTTAAAGAGATCTTGATGAAAGTCAGTCCAGAGATTACTGATAATCCTCCAATGGTTAGATTCATGACGAATGACTTGTTCAGAATCTGCTATTTGACTGAGGACAAGCTGAAAGACTATCCAAGCAACTATCTTATATCAGTGGAGAAGTATCTTAGATCCACTGGATTCACATCAACGGAGAAGGACAAAGCAGTCGACACTCTACGAAGATTTCTAATGGAGAATGTTACTTACTATAGGAAGAGAGTGGAGAGAGGATTGGAAGTGCGTCCCAGACTACCAAACATGCCAAAGCTAAACCAGAAAGATGTTAACATTGCATGGTTGTGGGCTGGAGTGGGTCAAGAGGTTGAATATATTGCACTACACCAAAAATGACCTATTGCAACTCCATCATATGGTTCTGTTGTATAAAATGTTGTTATAGACAAGAAACCTGCATATCTGTTAGATATAATTGCTGACGTTTATTCATCAGTGTTTAAGTACCAGGTACTCAACAGAGTTTAATAGAAGCCAGTCAGAGTTTGATAAAGTCTGACGGGGTGAAGAGTTTATTAACTGTCGGTGCTAATATGAAGATTCTAGAAGCAATATATCTTGAAGATGGAAAGAAGCAAGATATATTGAGACAGTTAAGGAAACGGAACAGAAGACAGAAGCAATCCTAAATTGATATAAATTGTATAGCTAATTTATAGGAATATCAATTAGAGATTGATTATGTAACTGTGTATTATATAAACACAGATAGGTTAACCCTAAAAGGGATGCGAATACTGAATACATTATTCTTGTAACCTAGCAGCTCTCTGTGATTCTTTAACATCACTGAGAAAAGAGTTAAATATATAATTCAGTTATTGATTCATAAACAGTGTTCTTGAGTGTTATTATCGTATTAATATTGATTATATATTGTGTAATCGGCCTAACAATTGGTATCAGAGCCAAGGCTGTTAAATATATACAGTTTTTGATCTAAACACAAGTATAATCATGACTGATAACAACCAGGTAGGTTCTAATGCTCAAAAGGTTGAATCAGCTTCTGTAAGTCGATATGAGGCAATCAGGGTTCCAATTCTCAGACCTGTGGAATATCCAATATGGAAGGTAAAGATGACCATGTTTTTAGAAGCCACAGATCCAGAATACCTTGATAGAATCAATGATGGTCCTCATATGCCGACTAAACTGTCTCCTGTTGTTGATGGTCAAGAACAAAAGACTGTTCCAAAGGAAAAGAAAGATATGACTCCTGAGGACATCTCATCAATTGCAAAGGATGCAAAAGTTAGACATCTACTCCACAGTGCTTTAGACAATGTTATGTCTAACAGAGTTATTGGCTGTAAAACTGCCAAAGAGATATGGGATGCTTTAGAAGTCAGGTGTCAAGGAACCAGTGCTATAAAGAAGAATAGGAAGACTATTCTAACACAGGAATATGAACACTTTGACTCTAGATCTGATGAAAGTTTGACAGATACATATGACAGATTTTGTAAATTGTTGAATGATTTGTCTCTGGTTGATAAAGAATATGAACTTGAAGAGTCAAATCTCAAGTTTCTTCTATCCCTACCTGAAAGATGGGATTTAAAGGCAACAACAATCAGAGACAATTATGATCTTGCAGATACAGATCTTGATGAAATCTATGGGTTGCTTAAAACTCATGAACTTGAAATAGAACAAAGAAACAAAAGATCTGGAAAGAAGACAAAATCTGTTGCTCTTAAAATTGAAGAAAAGCTTGTCAAGAAGGAATCATCAAGAAAGAAAACCAAAGGAAAGGCTTTAGTCATTAAATCTGACAGTGAGTCATCAAACTCTGATGATGGCTCAAACACTGATGATGAAGCTTCTGACTCTGAGGATGATGAAGAAGAGATGATGAGAATGGCTGCTTTAATGGTGAAGACCTTCAAGAAGATGGGATTCAAGAACTTCAAGAAAGGAAAGAGATTCTCAAGGAAAGATTCATATTCTGATAAGAGAAATTTCAGAAAGTCTGATGGAAAATATACCAAGTCTGGAAAGAAAGACAAGTCTGAGATCCAGTGCTACAAGTGTAAAGAAATGGGTCATTATGCTCCAGAATGCAAGAAAGGAAAATCTGAGAAAGCACTCATCACAAAAGGCAAGGACTGGGCAGACACTTCAGACTCAGATGAGGGAGTCAATTATGCTCTCATGGCAACTGGTAGAGATGAAGCTGACTCATCTGAAAACAAGGGCATAAAAGAAAGCACCCTTATCTTGGACAGTGGATGCTCAGGACATATGACTGGAAATAAAGCCCTGCTATCAGACTATGAGGAAAAAGCTGGCCCAAAAGTTTCCTATGGAGATGGCAACATAGGACATACTCTGGGATATGGCAATATCAATCTTGGAAGTGTCATTATCACAAATGTAGCTCTAGTCTCAGGACTCAAGCATGATCTGCTTTCTATGAGTCAAATCTGTGACAGAGGATACCATGTATCTAATGAAGAGAGTTGGAAATGGCATAAGAAGCTCTCTCACCTAAACTTGAACAACATCAATGAGTTGATTCGAAAAGATCTTGTAAGGGGACTTCCAAAGTCAATACTTAGCTTAGATGGTCTGTGTGATTCTTGTCAAAAGGCCAAGCAAAGGAAGTCATCTTTCAAGAGTAAATCTGAGTTTTCAGTTGTGGAACCTTATCATCTTCTACATGTTGATCTTTTTGGTCCAGTAAATATAATGTCTCTGGGCAGAAAGAAATATGCTCTAGTCATTGTTGATGAGTACACTAGGTACACATGGGTGTATTTCTTAGCAAAGAAGGATGAAACTGCCTCAATACTAATGGAACATGTAAAGCTACTGGACAAAGGATCATAGTACAAAGTGAAAATTATAAGAAGTGATAATGGTACTGAATTCAGAAATTCTGAAATGGAAGCTTTCTGCAAGGAAAGAGGAGTAAAGCAAGAATTTTCTGCACCTGGAACTCCATAGCAAAATGGTGTAGTTGAAAGAAAGAACAGAACCCTAATCGAAGCTGCCAGAACAATGCTTGTTGAAGCAAAATTGCCAACCTATTTCTGGGCAGAAGCTGTTCAAACTGCCTGTTTTACTCAAAATGCAACACTGATCAACAAGCATGGGAAAACACCATATGAGATGTTGAAAAATAAGAAGCCAAATTTGAAGTATTTTCATATTTTTGGATGTAAGTGCTTTGTGTTGAAAACTCATCCTGAACAGTTGACCAAGTTCGACTTAAAAGCTGATGAAGGAATTTTTGTTGGATACCCATTGTCATCAAAGGCATTCAGAGTCTATAATCTGAGAACTAAAGTGATCATGGAATCTATTCATGTGTCATTTGATGACAAGAAAATAACTGGAATAGAAGATGAAGAATATCATGATCAACTTCGCTTTGAAAATGAAGATCTAAACTCTGATGACGTAAACTCTGATGAAGCAAATCCAACAAACTCTGACGAAGCATACTCTGATCCTCTACTGGTAAACTCTGAAGAATTTTCTCTGACAGAACAAAATAGAGAACCAGTTGAGGGGGAGCGTAAAGAAACTTCAGAAACTTCTCAAAGTGATGACTCAAATTCTGAAAGAGAGTCAAATGAAGAATCAAACAGAAACTCTGAGCCAAACTCTGAAAGTTCAAATACTGAACAGTCCAATTCAGGGGGAGCCTCAGAGAATGCGAATGGTCGAGAAGAAAGTCAGGAGAGCATGGATCAAGGGGGAGGATCTAATAATGCTAGTAGAAGCAAATTACCAACAGCAAGAAGGTGGACACAATCCCATACACCTGACTTGATAATTGGAGATCCAGAAGCTAGTGTAAGAACTAGGAGTGCTACGAATAATGAATGTCTGTTTCATGCATTCTTATCTCAAACAGAGCCCAAGAAAGTGGAAGAAGCTCTTCAAGATTCTAACTGGATAACAGCAATGCAAGAGGAGTTAAATGAATTTGAGAGGAATGAAGTTTGGACACTGGTACCAAGACCAAAGAATAGATCTATTGTTGGTACGAAGTGGGTTTTCAGAAACAAAACAGACAGTGATGGAGTGATTACAAGGAATAAGGCTAGACTTGTGGCAAAAGGCTATTCTCAACAGGAAGGAATTGACTATGATGAAACTTTTGCTCCAGTTGCAAGATTGGAGGCAATAAGGATTTTTCTGGCCTATGCTGCTCACAAAAAGTTTAAAGTCTTTCAGATGGATGTGAAAAGTGCTTTTCTCAATGGGAAACTTGAAGAAGAAGTGTTTGTTGAACAACTGTTGACTCGTAAACACGCAAGTATACGCGATCACAAATAGCAAGTGATAAATAGAGTTCGTTCCGCAGAGACAATGTGTAAATGCCAATTTAATACCTATGCAACAGTGTATGGTTACTTCTTAATGCTTGACCAATTATCAAATTGAGTTGTTGATTATTACTTAACTAATAAAACAATTATCAACTAAGAGTGAATTAACAAACGAGATTACTTATGTAAGAGAAAACATGGGGTTCCAATTTCATTAACCACTTCATCTAGAATCTTATGCCTTTTCAACCTAGCATGTGCAAGCGATGATAACTGATTAGACGCACTAAACTGACACACGCCAACTCTCGTTGTACATATATCACCCTACTGATCATCCACAATTGATAGAAGTCAAGTAGTCACCAAATATGCTTAGTCCCTATATGTCTATAGAGATTGAAAACATAATGGTTTACAATCAAGCATCCAAATAATCACATAGTCGGTGCAAGACGGTTAGAATTACACCACAAATTAATACATGCTCTTCACATGCAAAAACCTACGCTAGCATGGTATGTTCTAAACCCTAGATCCACTTTCGCAATCACTAGGATTCAACAAACAATTACGGATGTTCGCGACGCACCCATAACGAATAAGCACCCCCATACTAGGTTAAACATATATCAAGCACACACCAAGGCATAAACATTTAATAACTAGAATCCATGGAAAACTCCATTAAAACCCCATGATAACGATTAGCCCATAATCGGACTTCTCATCATCATGGGTTCAAATGATAACATGAATCTATAAACAATTAATAATGAATAATAGAAAAGAAATTGAGAGCAAAATAAAGCCCAGAAATTGTAGAGAAGAAATACAAAAGATGGAATCAATAGGCCTCCTTGCTTGTCACTAGCTTGAAGAACCCTCGAATTTGATCTCTTGTTCTTAGAATAATAATGTTTTTTGATAGATAGTTAGCTACCAAATTAACCTAATCAATAATGTTTTTAAAGTATAAGATATTACATAATAAACCCAAGATACGAGCCCTAACAAATTAGGCCCAACACAAATTAACCCGGTTTGGAGTAAAATACGAGTAAAATACAAACTGACTGATGCATTCCAGGAGCAAACAGGTGCTCTTGCGCCTCCTACCCCCTGGAATTTTACTTTACAACCCAACCAAGCGCTCTTGCTCAAGATTTCTGAGCTCTTGCGCCTCCTAAGGCGCTCTTGCGCAGGAAACTGGCGCTGCAGCGCCTCCAGCTCCCTGGAATTTTTTCCCAGCAATGTAGAGCATTTCCGTGGCTTCGCGTGGGCTGTTGAATCGTCAGAATCGGACTTGTAGAACTCCAGATATGGCCAAAACCGTGAGAGCTTCGCAACCTACCAGGAAAATCCGACTTTTGATCTCATTAACCTCCAACTCTTGGTTCTGCAAAACTTAATGAAAACACATTAAACACACCACATACTTGAGTTCAAGCCATCATTTTAAGCCGATATGAAGCATTCCAAGTGGATTAAAATCCACTTATCACACCCCCAAACTTAAACCGATGCTTGTCCTCAAGCATAAACAAACATAACTATATACAACTAACTAGTACCACTTCCGTAGGTGATCACGGTTGCATTTGGCATATGCAACAAGCCCTTTAAACCCCTAGGCAGCCCTAGTGGACGAGTAAGGTCTCGTGAGGGCCTATAGCGGATGTACCCACAAAATCCATCTACTCATGCAACTAACAATGCAATGCATGTATGCAACTAATATGAAAATGCAACGATCCCTTTAAACCAACCATAACCAATCAACAAGCCAACATCTCAAGGAATGCAATCTTTCAAACAGAGTTCGACCAAATTCCCGTATACTAACAATACAAACACAGAAACGTGCGTGTGTGCAATGCTCATCAATATACTCTCAAACTAAATCAAGACCATATCCTATTCTTCACCAAAACAACCACAAGCTTATAAACAAAATGAACTCTAAACACAAGAAACCACTTAAAGACACCTCAATATCCACTCGAGTTAGACAGGGATTCATGCTTTTATTACAACACAACATACTAACACAATACGCATGCTTATTTGACCGTGCAATGGCTGAGACCCCTAAAGGCTTATACAATAATACCCATGTAGCGAGCGTTAGGTTAGTGGATCCCAGACCGGAAAAGTCTTAGGTCACTAGGCACAAAGTCCCCAAGAACTTAATTACTCGAGTATTAAAGAGCTCAACCTGATCAATTTTGCATAACAACTAACAAAACATTTTTTTTTTCTTTTCTTTTTTTTTTCTATTTTTCGGAATGAGTGCGCTTTGCCTTTTTTCTCATCCCACCCTAGACTACTCATCTTTCCAATGAGCCGGCTACTAGCCATTTGACGCCTAGCCTTTATTGACAACTAGCATGAAATCCCTGTTTTCCCCCAAACTTAGACTTAAGTGCTTCTTTGAATTTCAAGAGAATAGAAAACATTCTAAATATAAGCAAGTGGTTAAATTCTAACTTCCAAACAAACATGGTATGATCAAATTCAAAAGCAACCAATGAGACTTGTGAATTTACAATTGTTTCTGGCATGCAAGTCAATTCATAGGAACTTAATCAACCCTCTAATCATCACTACCACACTCCAATCAACATCGACTCACCAACGGAAATAGTCAAATCCTAAGGGATCATGAATTATGCTATGCATGCTAATGCAACTAATCATGAGCTCACATGGCATCAACAAACAAAACAAAAACAAATATGCTCTATATGACAATTATGCAACAATATGAATGAAATTATACTAACATGCATTATGATTTCTAAATGAATACACTGACACAAATACTACTAAACCTCAAATCACCCCCAAACTTAAGATATTCAATGTCCTCATTGAAGGTAAATTAAAGGTGCAAGAAGTACTCCCCTAGTCGTCACCCTCCTCGGGTGGTGTGTCTGGTGGTGGATAAACATGGTGCGCTCCGAAAGTGGGCCATGTGACCTGAAAACCCTGCTGCCGATACACTCCATCCAATGACTGAGTCAAGTCTGTAGCAAATCGATGTATCATGGCATGCGTAGTATCATAACGCCTCATCATGCGCCTGAACTGAGCATCACTGAAAACCACATTACCCTGACTCGACTGGCTCGGCTGTGTGTGAGAAGGTCCTGCTCTGTCTGCCGACCGAGGCACTCTCTCCACCGGTGGCGGATTACCACTTCCCTCATCAATAACAACATAATTACCACGGCCCCTAGGGTGGGGAGTGCCGCCCGGCCACTCCGCCAGCCTCTTAATCGCCTGGTGATCAAGATCACCAATTGGCCTGTGCAAAGTCTCATCATTATGCCAGCGAACACCAACATGAAAACACAACTCAGCAACAATCACAGCATGGGGAATCCCGCCTGTAGTGCTACCACCTAAGAATTTCATGATGTTCTGATAGACTAGATACCCGAGATCAATGTACTTCCCGTTCAGAATACCCCACAAAATTATAGCACGCTCAACAGTAACCTCAGTAACATGCGAAGTTGGTGATATGCGGGCACAAATAAAATAGAACCAAGCTCGAGCATACCTGGTCAATGCAGCTGCAGGAAAAGTACGCTTCGTAGTCGTACCGGCCTTGCACTTCCAAACCGTGCCCGGTATACACATCCCTGCTACAATAGCGTCTAAGTCTACGTCACCCCGTGTCTTCTGCACCCAATCCTCCGCACCTCTGGGCTTCGCTGGTTGATCCAAAATGCGACGTATAGACCCAGGTTTGTAAGCCACTGCCCGGCCCCTCACCATAGTGATCCCATTTTTCTGCATCTTGGCATTGGCATAGAACTCCCGTACTACACTCAATGGAACCGCCAAAGGTGGTGCACAAAACGCCGACCACCCTAACTCCGTAACCATAGCTGCCAATTCCCCATCCTCGGCCGAAGGGGCGAAACCCCGTTCTTTGACAACTCCTTTTGTCGATAAATTATCAAACTCCACTTGAGCCGCCTTAGACACAAATTTGTCCACATCATAATCCACATCCCCCTCTTCCTCCGAACTACTCCTACTCACAATTCGTACCCTCTTAGGAGCCATAACAACAATACCCACAAATACAATTTCACCAATATCCACTAAAAATCATGAACCAAGCAAAATTCCCCAAAAACCACCTATAACCAAATTCTCCACAAATTTCAAGAGCTCAATTCGTAAATAAACAAGAGTGAAGAATAATATACCCAATCCGATAGGTGAACTTGCAAGTAGACTCCACCAAACTTGAATCTTGAAGCCTTCAAATTAGAATTAAGTTGGGCATCAATGAAATGGGGGTTTGGGGTTTGTGTGTATAGGTGTATGTATAGATGGGTGAATAACTATTAGGTAAGATATGAGATGAAGTGGGATTAGGAAGGTTTAACTTGATATGAATTTAGGGATAGTTTTAGGATTTAGGAGATGGAATTGGAGCAATATGAGAAATAAGTTACAACAAATGGGCATTTGGTGTTATAAGTACCCAAAAAAAATAACCTGGCAGCGGGTTGAAGGCGCAACAGCGCGGGTTTGAAGCGCAACAGCGCGTGTGCTCCCCTGGTTTTCAAAAAAAATTATTTTTTCTATTTTTTTTTTTTTTTTTTTTTTTTTTTTTTTAAAACACAACGATCCAACAGCGTGGGTTGCCTCCCACGAAGCGCTTCTTTAACGTCACTAGCTTGACTTGAAGTTCCAATTATGTCGACTCCAGAACCACCAACGCTTCCACGCAATTAACCGTACTTCCAAAATAATGTTTCAACCTTTGACCGTTCACCTTGAATGCTTGATCAGGTGACTTCTCGAAAATTTCTACCGCTCCATGCGGATAGACAGTTTTAATGGTGAATGGCCCTGACCACCTTGACTTGAGTTTACCCGGAAAAAGTTTGAGCCGGGAATTGAATAGAAGCACTAATTGGCCCGCTTCAAAAGTTTTAGGCACTAATTTCCTGTCATGCCATCTTTTCACTTTCTCTTTGTACATTTTTGAGTTCTCGTAAGCTTGAAGACGAAATTCATCCAGTTCATTCAATTGCAGCATCCTCTTTTCACCAGCAGCTGCCATGTCAAGATTTAACTTTTTCAATGCCCAATACGCCTTATGCTCAAGTTCCGCGGGCAAATGACAAGCTTTACCGTAAACCAGCTGAAATGGAGACATGCCCAATGGAGTTTTATACGCAGTTCGGTAGGCCCATACAGCTTCATCTAATTTCAAGGACCAATCCTTCCTCGAAGGGTTCACTACTTTCTCCAAGATTCTTTTGATTTCGCGATTCGACACCTCGGCTTGACCATTTGTCTGAGGATGATAGGTTGTTGCAACGCGGTGAGATACTCGATACTTGGCTAATAGAGCCGTGAACTGACGGTTGCAAAAATGAGTACCTTCATCACTGATAATAGCACGAGGGGTCCCAAAACGAGTGAAGATCTGCTTGTGAAGAAAGTTAAGCACCACCTTAACATCGTTCGTTGGTAGGGCTTTCACCTCTACCCATTTGGACACGTAATCCACAGCCAACAGGATGTATTGGTTGTTGAACGATGACACAAAAGGTCCCATGAAGTCGATACCCCACACGTCAAAAATCTCCACTTCAAGCATACTATTCAATGGCATCTCGTTCCTTCTAGATATATTGCCAACTCTTTGGCATCGGTCACATCGCAGCACGAACTGATGTGCATCTTTAAACAGAGATGGCCAGAAAAATCCTGCCTGAAGCACACGAGCAGCTGTCTTATCTCCAGCATAATGACCACCATAAATAGTGTCATGACAATCTCGCAAAATACCCTCCGTCTCACTGTAAGGAATACATCGTCTGAGAAGCTGATCTGGCCCTTGCTTGAACAAGTAAGGCTCATCCCAACGGTACCACTTGACGTCATGAAGGAATTTCTTTTTCTGAGCATAAGAAAACTCAGCTGGAATGACGTTGCTCACCAGATAGTTCACAAAGTCAGCAAACCAAGGCACTTCACCTTGTACCTGAAACAGCTGCTCGTCCGGAAAGTGCTCATTTATGAGAGTTTCATCCTTACTGCCTTCCTGTCCCTGCTCCAATCGAGAGAGATGATCAGCTACCTGATTTTCCGTTCCTTTTCTGTCCTTAATTTCCAGCTCGAACTCCTGAAGTAGAAGTACCCAACGAATTAGTCGGGGTTTAGCATCCTTTTTAGATAGTAGAAATCTGATAGCTGCATGGTCTGTGTAGACCGTGACCTTCGCTCCCAGCAAGTAAGACCTGAACTTCTCGAATCCATAGACAACTGCAAGAAGCTCTTTTTCAGTGGTGGTGTAATTCAGTTGTGCATCATTGAGAGTCTTGCTCGCATAGTAAACCACATGAAATACATTACTCTTCCTTTGCCCTAACACCACACCCACCGCGAAATCACTCGCATCGCACATCATCTCGAAAGGCTCATCCCAGTTGGGAGCTGTGATGATTGGAGTAGTCGTCAGCTTCTTCTTCAAATGTTCGAATGCTTGCAGACATTCATCAGTGAATTTGAAAGGAGTATCCTTCTCTAATAGACTGCAAAGTGGCTTTGTGATTTTTGAGAAGTCCTTTATAAAACGCCTATAGAAACCGGCGTGCCCCAGAAAACTGCGAACTCCTTTGACAGAATTAGGAGGAGGAAGTTTTTCGATTGTCTCCAGCTTGGCCTTGTCCACTTCTAAACCCTTTCTAGACACCTTGTGACCAAGAATGATGCCTTCCTGTACCATGAAGTGGCACTTCTCCCAGTTGAGCACTAGATTCGTTTCAACACATCGCTTCAACACCATGCTCAAGTTGTGCAAGCACTCGTCATAAGACGACCCAAAGACTGAGAAGTCATCCATGAACACTTCGACATTAATGCCAATCATATCAGAAAAAATGGCCATCATGCATCTTTGAAAAGTAGCTGGAGCACCACATAGTCCGAAGGACACACGTCGGAACGCAAAAGTTCCAAATGGACATGTAAAGGTAGTCTTCTCCTGATCTTCAGGAGCTATAGCAATCTGATTGTAGCCCGAATACCCATCCAGCAAACAGTAGTACTCATGTCCAGCTAGCCTGTCTAGCATCTGATCAATGAATGGTAGAGGGAAGTGATCCTTCCTAGTAGCCTTGTTCAATTTCCTGTAGTCCATACAAACTCTCCAACCTGTGACTGTCCGAGTTGGAATGAGCTCATTCTTCTCATTAGCTACCACTGTCATACCCCCCTTCTTTGGTACACACTGAACCGGGCTCACCCAGGAACTATCCGAGATGGGATAAATGATGCCTGCATCCAGCCACTTCAGAATCTCCTTCTTGACAACCTCTTTCATGATGGGGTTCAGCCTCCTCTGATGTTCCACTGAAGGCTTGCTCCCTTCCTCCATTGGAATTTTGTGCATACAGTAAGAGGGGCTGATGCCCTTGATGTCTGCAATTGTCCACCCTATAGCTGACTTGAACTCCCTCAGAATCCGCAAGAGTTTTTCTTCCTCGCTACCTGACAAGTTAGATGCAATAATCACAGGTAATGTAGATGCGTCACCAAGAAAAGCATACCTTAAATGGTCCGGCAGTGGCTTAAGTTCAAGTTCAGGAGCTTTCTCAATAGATGGCTTTAGACGAACTTGTGATTTTTGAAGCTCATCTAAGCCAAGAGATTCTGGTGGAGCATTGAATTTCCTTTGGTAGGGATTAGCATTCAACAATTTAACACACTCTGAAATTTCTTCATCTCCAGAATCCGAATCCCCTTGTAAAGTGCTTACTAAGGCATCTGTGTTCGACAACTGTTTCCTTTCCTCATGTTGCAATGATTTAACCATGTCAAGTCTGAAACACTCTTCCTCTTCAGTTGGAAGTTGCATGGCTTTAAACACGTTGAAGGTGACGTTTTGATCATGCACTCTCATAGTCAACTCCCCTTTCTGAACATCAATCAAGGTTTTACCAGTGGCCAAGAATGGCCGTCCCAAGATGATAGGGATGTTCTTGTCTTCCTCGAAATCCAAGATGACAAAGTCAGCGGGAAAAATGAGTTTGTCCACTTTGACTAAGACGTCCTCCACTATGCCACGAGGATATGTAACCGACCTGTCAGCTAGCTGCAAGGAAATATTTGTCGGTTTTGGGTCGGGAAGTCCAAGTGTTAAGAAGACTGAGAGTGGCATCAGATTAATGCTTGCACCAAGATCACACAAGCATTTATTGAACGACACATTTCCAATAGTGCAGGGAATAGTGAAGCTTCCTGGGTCCTTAAGCTTTGGAGGTAATTTTTGTTGCAAGATTGCACTGCATTCCTCTGTCAATGCTACCGTTTCAAAATCAGCCAGCTTTATCTTCCTTGAAAGAATTCCCTTCATAAATTTGGCATAGCTTGGCATTTGTTCCAAAGCCTCAGCAAATGGAATGTTAATATGCAACTTTTTGAATACCTCCAGAAATTTGCCAAATTGCTGATCCAATTTCTGTTTTTGCATCCTTTGAGGGAACGGTGGAGGCGGATAGACTGGAGGATTAGCCTCTGAAGGAACTGACTGCTTAGCTAGTTGAGGGATTGGCTGTTTTTCCTTTTCCGCAACTTCCTCTTGCTTTTCCTGTTCTGAATTCTGCTCAACTCCTGTTCCCCCTGTGACCCTTCCTGACCGTAGGGTAATAGCTTGTACCTGCTCCTTGCCATCCTTCTTTCCTGGATTCGGTTCTGTGTTGCTAGGAAGCACTCCTTGAGGTCTATTGAGTAGGGCACTGGCAAGCTGTCCCACCTGGTTTTCCAAGTTCTTTTGAGAAACTGTTAGGGTTTTTATCATTAACCTCATCTCCTCCATTTCAGACTTCTCATTGGATGTCTGACCAGAATTCCCATAAGATTGTTGAAATCCTGGTGGCTGATATTGCTGCCTCGGAGCATACTGCTGCTGCATTCCTGAAGGGTTGGGTTGTCTACCCCCAAACTGCTGATTAGGAGGAGGATAAGATGTTTGCTGCATGTTGTTCTGACTGTTCCCCCAGCTAAAGTTAGGATGATTCCTGTTGTTTGGATGATACGCGTTAGGAATTGGGACTTGTGGCCTTTGAAAGTTGCTGACGAACTGCGCTGACTCATTAGATATGGCACATTGACGAGTGTCATGCCCACCTGCACATAGCTCACAGATGCTAGCTACCTGTTGCATCCCAAGATTAGCCAAAGAGTCCACCTTCATGCTTAGAGCTTCTAACTGAGCCGACAGAGCAGTAGCGGTATCAACTTGAAGAACTCCTGCTATTTTGTTTTGCTGCAATCTTTGCGAAGGATTTTGATACTCATTTGCAGCCATCATTTCAATCAGATTATAAGCTTCCTCGTAGCTTTTAGCCCACAATGCTCCGCTAGAAGCAGCATCTACCATAGGCCTAGATTGACCTCCCAGTCCATTATAGAAACAGTTTATGACCATCCAATCAGGCATACCGTGATGGGGGCATTTTCTGAGCATTTCCTTATAACGTTCCCAAGCCTCACACAACGACTCACCCTGTGCCTGAGTAAACTGAGTAATAGCATTCCTAATGGCAGCTGTTTTTGCCATAGGAAAGAATTTGGAGAGAAATTTTTGCGCAAGCTCTTCCCAAGTAGTGATTGATCCGGCTGGTAGAGAATGTAGCCAGCCTTTAGCTTTGTCCCTCAAAGAAAAGGGAAAGAGTCTCAGCTTCACAGCATCATCTGAAACACCATTGAATTTGAAGGTGTCACAGATTTCAATAAAATTCCGGATGTGCATATTAGGGTCTTCAGTTGCACCACCCCCAAACTGCACTGTGTTCTGCACCATCTGGATAGTACCCGGCTTGATCTCAAATGTATTCACAGCAATTGCAGGCCTGATGATACTTGACTGAATGTCATTTATCCTTGGCTGCGAATAGTCCATGAGTGCTTTAGGCACTTCCGGTGGGTTAAGCTCATCCATTGTAACAACTGGTTTAACTTCTTCTTCTTCAATTACAACTTCTTCTGCTAGTGACACTACCTCTTCTTTCCTTTCCAATTCTGATTTGGTTTGAGATCGTGTTCGCATACACGGTTAAGTACCTGAAACAAGAAAAGGGCAAGGCGACACGAGATTGATGAGTAACAAAAAATCAAGTCAGTAATCTATAACGACCACTGATGACAAGCACATAAACTACAATTAACACCGTGTCCCCGGCAGCGGCGCCAAAAACTTGTTGACTCGTAAACACGCAAGTATACGCGATCACAAATAGCAAGTGATAAATAGAGTTCGTTCCGCAGAGACAATGTGTAAATGCCAATTTAATACCTATGCAACAGTGTATGGTTACTTCTTAATGCTTGACCAATTATCAAATTGAGTTGTTGATTATTACTTAACTAATAAAACAATTATCAACTAAGAGTGAATTAACAAACGAGATTACTTATGTAAGAGAAAACATGGGGTTCCAATTTCATTAACCACTTCATCTAGAATCTTATGCCTTTTCAACCTAGCATGTGCAAGCGATGATAACTGATTAGACGCACTAAACTGACACACGCCAACTCTCGTTGTACATATATCACCCTACTGATCATCCACAATTGATAGAAGTCAAGTAGTCACCAAATATGCTTAGTCCCTATATGTCTATAGAGATTGAAAACATAATGGTTTACAATCAAGCATCCAAATAATCACATAGTCGGTGCAAGACGGTTAGAATTACACCACAAATTAATACATGCTCTTCACATGCAAAAACCTACGCTAGCATGGTATGTTCTAAACCCTAGATCCACTTTCGCAATCACTAGGATTCAACAAACAATTACGGATGTTCGCGACGCACCCATAACGAATAAGCACCCCCATACTAGGTTAAACATATATCAAGCACACACCAAGGCATAAAAACATTTAATAACTAGAATCCATGGAAAACTCCATTAAAACCCCATGATAACGATTAGCCCATAATCGGACTTCTCATCATCATGGGTTCAAATGATAACATGAATCTATAAACAATTAATAATGAATAATAGAAAAGAAATTGAGAGCAAAATAAAGCCCAGAAATTGTAGAGAAGAAATACAAAAGATGGAATCAATAGGCCTCCTTGCTTGTCACTAGCTTGAAGAACCCTCGAATTTGATCTCTTGTTCTTAGAATAATAATGTTTTTTGATAGATAGTTAGCTACCAAATTAACCTAATCAATAATGTTTTTAAAGTATAAGATATTACATAATAAACCCAAGATACGAGCCCTAACAAATTAGGCCCAACACAAATTAACCCGGTTTGGAGTAAAATACGAGTAAAATACAAACTGACTGATGCATTCCAGGAGCAAACAGGCGCTCTTGCGCCTCAAAATGGCGCTCTTGCGCCTCCTACCCCCTGGAATTTTACTTTACAACCCAACCAAGCGCTCTTGCTCAAGATTTCTGAGCTCTTGCGCCTCCTAAGGCGCTCTTGCGCAGGAAACTGGCGCTGCAGCGCCTCCAGCTCCCTGGAATTTTTTCCCAGCAATGTAGAGCATTTCCGTGGCTTCGCGTGGGCTGTTGAATCGTCAGAATCGGACTTGTAGAACTCCAGATATGGCCAAAACCGTGAGAGCTTCGCAACCTACCAGGAAAATCCGACTTTTGATCTCATTAACCTCCAACTCTTGGTTCTGCAAAACTTAATGAAAACACATTAAACACACCACATACTTGAGTTCAAGCCATCATTTTAAGCCGATATGAAGCATTCCAAGTGGATTAAAATCCACTTATCAACAACCACCAGGGTTTGTAGATCCCAAACATCCAGATTATGTCTACAGGCTTGATAAGGCATTATATGGACTTAAGCAGGCACCAAGAGCATGGTATGAAACTCTGGCTCAATTTCTTTTAGAAAGTGGGTTCACTAGAGGTACAATTGACAAAACCTTGTTCTATTTTAATTCTGGTGATGATTTGCTGTTAGTTCAAATCTATGTGGATGACATAATTTTTGGATCTACTAATGACAAACTCTGTAAGAAATTTGCCAAGCTTATGCAGTCAAGATATCAAATGAGCATGATGGGAGAGCTTAGTTATTTTCTAGGCTTACAGGTCAAGCAAACAGATGATGGGATTTTTATCAATCAAGCAAAATATACCAGAAATCTTCTCAAGAAATTTGGTATGCTTGATAGTTCATCTGCTACAACTCCCATGGCTACTGCAACAAAGCTAGACAAAGACACAGGAGCCTCAGTAGATATGACAAACTATAGAGGAATGATTGTAATATCCGTGAATTTTATTATTTGATTAAATGATATATTTAATCTAAAATATTTATTATGGAATATTGGAATATTATTAAATGATAATTGTGGTGTGATTATGTGCTAAATGGTGAGTCGAAAGCCCCTTTCAAATATTTCGTCATTTGGAATTTTCTTCAATTTTGAGCCGTTTTGATAATTCAAGGGCCCCGTTGAAATTTCGTACATTCATTTTTAATTCTTCGTCTTTCATATTCGAATCGTTATCGAAAGGGTTATGGGATTCTATTTAACCCTACCTATTTGATTCTGCGAATAAATTTCAATTTTTGATCCGAAAAAGGAAAAATCGTTCCGAACCCTAATTGCTTAAGGGGACGGATTTGTCGTTCTATATCAATATTGAAGTTGTTATAGCCCTAGTATTCTTGAGCATTAGTTATATAATGATATATATCAATTTGGATGATCATCAACCTTTTTAACCCCTTATTTTTCGTAAAACGTGTTTTTGACCTAATTAGGGTTTTTAAACGATCTAACGAATCAATATCGATCCAAAAATGTTATTTGGGGTATTATTTTTCCAGAAATATAAAAAGACAAATCAGACTTCATAACTCATAGCAAATCTGCAGCAATTATTCATAAAATCCGAAATTCCCAAAAATTATTTTTGTGTTCTTGATCTTCAATCAATTCGTTCTAAGGGTTATTGAAGTCCAAATTTGAAGTTCTTATACTCAAATCAAAGCCCCAAAAATCTAGTTTCAGAATCTTCCAACCTCATCATCATCTGGTAAGTATTCGATTTTATATTGATTTTACAAGTTTCGAATTATAATTAGGGTTCTTGATTCGATTTGGGGATTTTCATTCTGTTGATTCTCCGTTCAATTGGTTGCTTCTAACATGTTCCTAGGGTTCTAATTAGCAAGAATCCATGCTTTAATTTCATGTTTATGTTCGATTTTGATGGGTTTGATTTTCGGGTTTTTGACCCGAATTCTTCTTTTGAATAGTCCGTTCATATGAATGATCTGACATTGTTTTTGGTAGAGGGCTTTCATTGTATGTGTTCTTAGCTTCATTTTAACATAAAGAACGTAGAGTTTCATGTAGGATTTTTACAGATCGGAAAATTTGTTTAAGCTCGCCGGAAAATAGTCGGGTTTTTGATTCCGGCGATGCTTTTGGTACGTTTTTGATCGGAATGAGTTGCTGTGTTTATTTGGAACGTTTTGATATAAAAATCCCCAATTTTTAACGTGTATTTTGGTCGCCGGATTCTGGGCAGGTCGCCGGATTCTGGAAAATTTCCGGCGAGTTCTTGGCGACCCGTTCCAGTTCATCCCGACCCGTTTACCCGATTTTTCGACCCGGTTTCAATCTTCAAAAACCTAATTCATTTTCAGAAAACTGTTTTTGGATTTTTATTTTTAAAATTAATTCGAAAATAGTTTAAAACTTTAAAAATTCATATTTTTATTTTAAAAATATATTTTTAATATCAGAAAAATTCTGATAAATTATATTTATTATTTTAAATCCGAAAATTGATTAAACTTAAATATTTTAATTATTTTTAATTAATAATTAATTTATTAATTAATTGTTTAATTCTTTTAATCAATTAATTCTTAAAAATTAATTATTAATTGGATTTAATTAATTAAAAATTCAGTTTAATTATTTTCAAGCCTATTTATTTATTTAAAAATAGTTTGAGTATTTAAAGAGTGTCAATTAATTTTATTAATTGATTTATTTGCATTTAAATGTTTATATTGGATTTAAAAATCCGATTTTTGATTTAAAAATTAATCGTGACTTATCAAAAATTCAAATAAGTTTCGTATGATGTTTTAAAAATGTTTATAAGTGCTATATGGTTCATATTAATTGTGTGTTGTGTTTTATAGTCTGTATATGCCCGTACTAGGGCAAATATCTGAGTTTTAAATATCGTAAATTATACCGGACGTCCGATACGTAACCGGTTACTTGTTTAAATGTGATTATTGATTGAATAAGTGTCGAGAGTAGAACGAAAATAGTTAGACTTATTGTGATAAGTTGTTTAATTATAGAATCGAGTTCCCGGAGCAAGGGAAAGGGAAAGGGAAAAGTAGAGTGAGCAGAGTCGATCCGACAGCAGCTTAGACCAGGCAAGTATCTGTGCCTTTACTTGTGATAAAATGTATTATTGTCTTGATTACTTGAATACCGTTATCCCCAGAATAATTCAATTATCAATCCTTTAACCGCATTTGGACAACTGATTCCATTTCCTTAGAGATTCTTGATTCTTTGATTTGATCTGCATCGGAAACCCTTATTTCCAATTCACTTGATTATTGTTTACCACCTATTGTTATTGTTTATCATCCTTTGATTATCATTGACAACCATTGATTATTTGACTTCCATCTTGACTATTGATTACGGTCATTGATTATCGACTACCATTATTGATTCCCTTATTGAATGAGTACACCGTACCATTGAAATTACTCCATGATTGTTTCTCGATCTTCATTTGATACTGAACAGTTGAAGCTCTTTTGCAATTACTATACATTCAGTTTATCTTATTGAGTATGTTATTGTTTATACCCTATTATAGATTTGGCATGTGTTTTTAAAAATGGACCAGTAATTGGTCGGACCATATTCATGGTCAGAATAACTTAAGGCCCAAATTGGCCTAGGATCCAGTAGAGGACTATGACATGAGCTAGTTCGGGGTTGATGCGTGGCTGGCCAGCAGCACAACCTTTGATTTGAATAAAATGTATAAGCCAAATTCTAATTCTTTTCTTCCATTGTTATTGATACAAAGCATGTGTTAGCTAAATATTGTTGATTCTAATATCATAAATTCATATCCTTACAACTGTGATAGAAATGATTCATTGATGTTTGCTGAGCAATTTTGGCTCACTCTTGCTTGTTGTTTTCTAACCCTATTCCAGTGAAGCGAGAGTATGAGTCGACATAGCGTGACCGATAGTTCACCAGCAGCCAGGAGAGCCCCTCGTGTCATTGTCATTGGCAGGGTAGTTGTTGTTTTGCTTTTCTAGATTAGATGTCTAGATTTGAACTTTGGTTGTGATGTAATAACTCTGATAAAACTGGTA
Organism: Heracleum sosnowskyi; assembly: GCA_030848705.1. Taxonomy (NCBI): domain Eukaryota; kingdom Viridiplantae; phylum Streptophyta; class Magnoliopsida; order Apiales; family Apiaceae; genus Heracleum; species Heracleum sosnowskyi. Next base: position 19,813,962 of record CM061241.1, read on the forward strand.
TTGTACTAATATAAGATTGTAGTAGCTTGTGTTCATTGCCATAATCTGGATGCGGTCTTGGTCAAGGGGTATTTGTGTCTTTAAATATATTATGCATGTGTTAAATAGTATTCCGTTGGTCGGATGACTCCTCAAATCTGTACTCCGGGTTTGGAGGGCGTCACAATGATAGGGTCTCTTCTTTATCTCACAGCAAGTAGACCTGATATCATGTATGCAACATGTCTTTGTGCAAGATTTCAAGCAGACCCCAGAGAGCCACATCTAACAGCTGTGAAGAGGATTTTCAAATATCTCAAAGGAACCATAACTCTTGGTTTGTGGTATCCTAGAGAATCAGAGTTTAAATTAATTGGTTACTCTGATGCAGATTTTGCAGGCTATAAGATAGACAGAAAAAGTACAAGTGGGAGCTGTCAATTTTTAGGTGACAGATTAGTTTCTTGGTACAGCAAGAAACATAAATCAATTTCCACATCCACAGCAGAAGCAGAGTATATAGCTGCTGGTAGCTGTTGTGCACAGATCTTATGGATGAAGAATCAATTGCTGGACTATGGATTAAGGTACTCTAAAATACCTATTTACTGTGATAATCAAAGTGCCATTGCTATGACAGGTAATCCAGTACAACATTCCATGACCAAGCACATCAGCATAAGGTATCATTTTATCAGGGAACATGTGGAAGAAGGACACATTGAGCTTTATTTTGTGTCTACAGACCAACAGCTTGCAGATATCTTCACCAAACCTTTGAGTGAAGCTACCCTTACAAGACTGGTAAATGAACTTGGAATGGTCTCTGGTTTTGACTAGAGATACTGGTTAGACTCAAAATCTATACATGTTTGATTTTATGCTCATGATTCTTTGCATGTGTTAACTGTTATTTGTACCAGCATGTTAAACTCTGATAGTAAACTCTGTTAGTTATACTCTGTCAGTCATACTCTGTCGGTTAAATTCTGATGTTATACTCTGATTGTGATATTGTCTGAAACATATTGACCGATGAAGAAAGCTGTATGAAGCATGATTTTCAGTAAGTAATCATGAATCCTTTTAAGTATTATAAATTCTGATTACAAAATGTGCAGAAATTTTACACAGCATGATACTGTCTCTATATTTATAGCATCTCTTAGTTTATTGATCCTAAACACTGAGTCTGTATTAGCTGTTTGTGTTTTCTCTCATAAATTAATTGTATTAACTGATGAAAAGTCTAAACTCTGATTATTAAGTTGCAAATAATTTCACCCTCAGATCAAAAGATGCCAAAAAGAGCACAAATTCCTTTGAGATCATGTTGTGCCTAGGAAGATCCAGGAACTTATTGTAGGAAATAAGGGCTAAAATCTTTGATTTTTGGTGACTAGTGCCAACCACTGATTACTGGAAAAATAAAAAATAAAAAAACATAAAAAATAAAAAATTTAAAGGGGGTGAAAATAAAAGATATATCCAAATGAAAGGATATCAGAATACAGAGTTTAGATATAAAAATCAGTTTATCTTTTAAATGAGAGTTTGGGCAACCAGTTTTTACTGCTTTAGTTTGTGGATTTTATGCACTTTGAGATGGTCTAAATATTCATATTCAGTAAACTCTGCTAATTCACACACAAATACTCACACCTGTACAGTTTGTGAAAAGAGTTTATTTATAAAAGAGGATAATTGGTAAAAGCTGATGAGTTGTGTACTCTACGCTGAGGTAATTTTATTTTAATCTCTGATGATTAAAATTAATTCTTTGTTTCAGACAGTTAACAATTATGAGAAAAGACATTTGTTTTGAAAATTCAAAAAGAGTATGATTGGGAAGTTGTTCAAGAGTGTATTAAACAGAGGAGAGAGGTTGAGTGTCTAGAAAAGTGTACAGGGCGGTAATAATTGCTGTTTTTACTGCGCATGCGCATTGGAAACTGTCAATTATTTACTATAAATCATTGCATGTGTGCCACGTGTCCCACTCACACGTTATACGAAGTAAGACAGTTGTGTGTATTGATTAGAAACGGTTCAGTTTTTAATACTTTCTTTCTGTATTAATATACAATACACAAATTCGTTTAAACTTTTCACAACTGACTCACATTCATACTTTCATATCACACACACATTTCTACAAACATCTTTCTGCATACATCTCTTAAACACTTTCTTGAACTATAAACTCTGATTTCTTTGAAAGATCTAATGGCAACAACCATGTTTCAGTCTCTTGGTCTCGATTTTGTTCCTAATAACTATGCAGCCCCACTGTCTATTGAAAATGTTCCGGAGGCGTTTCACCTGTTTCAAAATTTTCTTGCACAATCTGATATTGGCCAAGCTTTAGTGGAACCAACACGGTTATCTGGTACTCAAATCAAAGCCTTCTGGGAAACGGGTGTTTATGATGATGGAGGTGAATCAGGAACTCCCTCAATTGTCTTTGAATTTGCTGAACAAGAGTATGTGGTTACTCCAATCACTGTTAGAGATGCTCTTGGATGTGAAGACTTTAATGCGTTCACCATTTCTGTTGGTGATTCTGAACTTCAGCGTATGATGAGGGAGATTGGATACTCTGGGTCTTTGGCAAGGACAGGGAATTTGAAGCGACCATTCTTGAGGAAGGAGTGGAGTTTCTTTTTCGATTGCATTACAAGGGCATTCAGGAAGAAGTGTACTAATTGGGATGCAATTCCAATCGACAGTCTACAAATTGGGTATTCTCTTCTCTATGGTGCTCATTTTGACTATGCTAGACTTGTTTTGAACAATATAGGTGAAAAGATGACAGAGAATAGGAGTGTTGTTTACTTTTCTCGTTTCTGTCAATTAATCTTTTCTATGTGTGTTGCTGGAGTTGAGATAGCTGAGGAGGATGTCATTCCCTCATTTAAATTACATAAGAGAATATTCTCTGATCTAACAAACAAGGATGTTAAGAAAGGGAATGTTGATGACTTGATGCTTCCTGCTTCAGTCCAACAGTTTTTAAATCCACAACCACTACTAAACTCTGAACCTCTTCCATCTACTTCTCAAAAGCCAAGGGCTGGGAGTAGGACTAAGCATAGAGCTTTTAAAGCTGGCAAGGCTGCAACACCTGCAAATGCTGATGATTTACCACACTCAGTTGGTACTTCAAGGAAGAAGAAAAGGGCAAACAGACCTTTTGATGATGAGAATAGGGTTTCTGATGAACCAGAATCTGCTAATGCTAAGAAGAGGAAGCTAGTTGCTGCTTACCTATTTGATGGATTGGTTCCTGGTTCTACACCAGTTGAAGCTCCTGAGGTTGTGATTGAAAATCATTCTGCAAATGTTACTGTGCCTGAAGAAGCCAGAGCAAACACTGATGATAATGCTGCTTTTCCTGATGATTTTCTTGAACCTATATTGGAGATGGATATTGAAGACGAAATTGAAGCACATCCTAGTATCAGTGTTTGTGATACTGAGGATGTGGCAGCTGGTCAACCCATCCAGATAATAGATGAGTCAATTGCTACTCATACAGAAATTCTTTCTGTCAATAATTCAATTCCAGAAAAGGGTGAGGAGGTTGATCAGGTACTGGAAACTGCTCAGATAAATCCTGAAGCTGCTGTAGAGAAAGTAAATGAAGCTATAGCAGAGGAAATAGTTAAGTCTGTTCCTGACGAAACAGAGGTTTTTGCCACTGCAAACTCTGAGCATGTTGAAGTTGTTGAAAAGTCTGTTCCTGTAGAAGCAGAGGTTCTTGTCAATCTAAACTCTGAGAATCCTGAAGCTGCACAGCCAAACGCTGAAGCTACTGCAGAAAATGTTGCTGAAGATAATGAAGATAGAGTTGTTTCTGATAATGTTGATCATACTTCTGCAAACTCTGTTCATTCTGATCATGCAAACTCTGGGATCAATGCTGAAGTATCAAATTCTGATGAATCCATATCTTTTCTAAGGGATCCTACAGCTGAGCATGTCAAGGAAAATATAGCTGCCACTGAAGCTCATTATAGAGATATGTACTATGCTAACTGGTCAGGGGCAGATTGTATTTTCTCCAAGCAAAGGACTGCTGATTTTGTTGCTCAATCTGCAAAGGAGATTTCAAATCCTGAGCTAATGACACATTTCAAGGCTACAATTGTTCAAGTCAAATCATTGCACAATCGCTTTGATGAGACTCACAAAGCAGTCATTGGATTGAGTAATGATGTTGCTGCTAAGGAGTTAACCTTGAGAACTGAAAGAAATAGATTGTCTTCTCTGATTCAAGATCAAGTGGAAATAAAACAAAGGCTAAGCAAGGTGGAAGAGCATCAGACTGTTATGTCTTCTCAACTTGATTCTATTGCTGCCTCACTGGAGTTGCTGACATCAGTGCTTATTCCTGATGATGTCAAAAAGGGGGAGAGAGTTCCTAAAGACAAATGCAAAAGGACTCCAACCTTGAGATTGAGGGATGATGCAAATGATGGTGGAAGCAAGGAAGCAGAGAGAAGGTCAAAGACTAGTCAAGAGCAAGGGAGACTTAGGTCAAACTCTGCTAGACAGACAAACTCTGAGAGGTTAAACTCTGGTGGTCAATCTTCTTCAAGACTTAAAAGTCTAGTGATTTCATCAAATCCAACTACTGATGAAGAGATTGCTGCTAAACTTTTCATGGAAGAACATGGTGGTGAAGCCACAATGGAAGATATGGACATTGAGATGAAGCTTCTTGCTGAGGAACACCAGAAAAATATTGAAGCTGGTACTTACAAGAAAAAGGCTAAGGCTCCTAGGAAAAAGGAAATGGGAATTTCTATTAAAGAGAATGTGAACTCTCAACAGAGTTTACAATATACAAGGAGGCCTATGATTGCAGAGTCTGATAAAGGAAAAGGTAAACTGGTAGAAGAAGGACAGTTACCAAAGAAGAATTATTCAACCTCTGACGTTGCTCAAGTTGAATCAAGGATAAACAAATCAACCTCTGACATTGCTCAAGTTGTTCAAAAATCAGAAGCTGTGACAACCTCTGATACTACTCAAGTTGTACAGACAAAATTATCTTCACAATTACAAAGGACTTTTGGCAAGCCAGTCACTGTTCAACACTCTTTGATTCCAGCAAATATAAATCTTCTTCAAAGCAGAACAGTCATGGGAAAAGAATCAAGAGATAAATATGGGCTTGGATCTCATAGAGAGAAAAGAGTGAACAATAGTCCAATGGATCACACTTCTTTAGCTGAACCTGGTGTTGGAGTAACTCAAGAAAATCTTGATACTCTAGAATCAGTTCAGTTAATATACCACAGAGGGTTGAAGAAGGATTTTCTGTTATACTTCAAATCTGATGGCAGAGTATACAGAGTTAGTGAAGATGATATTGGTTTAAAGATGAAAGAAGAACTAGAATATGTGCTGTATCTGTTGAAAGTTAAAAATCAAAGAACTCATCAAGCAGCCGAAGTATTAAGAAGCAGGATGATGAAAGCTAGAATTCTTTCTGGTTTAAAGTCTGCTGGCTCTTACATACCAAGGTACAGAGATTACAATGGAAAGCTTGTTGAGATGCAAAGAAACAGTGCAAGACTCAGAACAGATTTTGGCATAAAAGTGTTGGAATTTAATCTGGAATCAGATAAATCCTTCATAATAAAGCTAGGAAATGATATGAGGAAAAACAACATTTATTCACTAAGGGCAGCTATCTACCAGACTGGAGAAAGTGATCCAGAACTCAAGGAACTGAAAGAAATCATGGTAGATGAGCTAGAAAAGGCTGAAAGAAGACTTCTCATTGATTATCTCAGGACAGTGCCTGATATTGAAGAAATTAAGTAAAGTCTGACTGTAAGTTTTTAAAGTTTTCTGTTCTAAGTTAAAGTTAAACTCTGATTATATTTAAACACTGCATTTGTTATATGTTTTGACATCATCAATTATCTATTAACTTGTACATCCTTATTATGCACAAGTTGGGGGAGATTGTTAGATATAATTGCTGACGTTTATTCATCAGTGTTTAAGTACCAGGTACTCAACAGAGTTTAATAGAAGCCAGTCAGAGTTTGATAAAGTCTGACGGGGTGAAGAGTTTATTAACTGTCGGTGCTAATATGAAGATTCTAGAAGCAATATATCTTGAAGATGGAAAGCAGCAAGATATATTGAGACAGTTAAGGAAACGGAACAGAAGACAGAAGCAATCCTAAATTGATATAAATTGTATAGCTAATTTATAGGAATATCAATTAGAGATTGATTATGTAACTGTGTATTATATAAACACAGATAGGTTAACCCTAAAAGGGATGCGAATACTGAATACATTATTCTTGTAACCTAGCAGCTCTCTGTGATTCTTTAACATCACTGAGAGAAGAGTTAAATATATAATTCAGTTATTGATTCATAAACAGTGTTCTTGAGTGTTATTATCGTATTAATATTGATTATATATTGTGTAATCGGCCTAACAATATCTATTGTAATACTTTCCAAAATGTTACTTTAAATGGGAAAGTGTTGCAAGCCTAAGAATCATTTTCACAGTTTTTGGACAATAGCAATGTTTCAGAAAAGTGTTACAATAACATGATACGCTTTTGATCAATTTGATACCAAATATTTAGGTGGGAGTTTAAATTTTCGCTGAGCGGGCATTTTTAGTACCAAATATTTGGTATCAAAATTTTTATTACACAAAATTAAGTTTTATTACACAAAACTTATTCCCTCTCTCACTCTCCCGCCCCCCTCTCTCAGATCTCTCCCGAGTCCCGACCATACCTCTCTCCCGACCTCACCTCTCTCACATCTCACAAAACTCAATCCCTAAACCCCTAAATTCGATTTCAAAACTCAATCCCTAAACCCGACTTCAAAAGCCAAAAACCCTAAAACTTATTAAAGCTTCAATTAGAGCAAACATCCAATTAAAGCTTCAATTAGAGGTATTATACCCAACTTTCTTCTATTTTGTTGGATTATAGATGTATATATGTGTATACATGTGAATTTTTTTGATTTACATATTCGATTGTATGTGTTAATTAGTCGGTTTTTGTATTAAATCTCTCCCCCTCTCTCTCTCTAATTATGTATACTTACGTGTTAATTGCTTTTATTTTCTTTTATTGTTTGTTAACTGCAATTTCAATTTTTTGGGGTTTATATGTTCAATTCAATTGGGAAGATGTGATTTGATAGTATTCTAGTAGTTGACATTATCATTGTTGTTTGATTTATGCTATAAGCATTAAATAGTGCTGTAATCTAGTTTTGAAGGAGTTGTATAAAAGTGGACATGTATGATATGTGTTTGTCTGTTCCAGTCGTGATTTCTCATTATCGCTTGTAAGTTTTGAAGCTCTGGATTCTCTAGTTGCTAAGTAATCTATTCTGCACTCTTCCTCTGGAATTGCTACGTATACTGTTCTGCACTCTTCAGCTAAAATATTATAAATTCTATTGCGCGAATATTTTGCCTTCGTCAGTAATTACTGGCTTCGTGTATGTATGATGTGTATGTACATAAATGTTTACTACATGCGGCGAGATCTGATGAAACATTAAGCTGCTGTAATCTGATGGTTCGCGTATGCTAGCATACATTGAATTTTCATGTTCCTTCTCTGTTCTTGCAGGACTGAGATGTCTTGCTGCATTGGCTCGTTGAGAGGAACTCAACAAAGTGCAAGGAATACTGGACAGTGCTGAGCCAGCTTCTCGACTTGAGATGGCACTTATGGTAACTATTTTTCTGATTATATCATCTCTGTAAATAATAGACTTTTGCTTTTACTAGTGTAATATGAATATCACAGGCTGCAAGTGCCGCCTGGAACATGTTAGAGTGGGATAAGATGGATGAATATATTTCTCGACTGGATGATGGTGATGAAATCAAACTTAGGGTGTTGGGAAATACTGCTGCCACTGGTGATGGAGGTAGTAATGGCACATTTTTATCTATTATATAATATGTAAGATATAATTGCTGATGTTTGTTTATCAGTGTTTAAAGTATCAGGAAACTATCAGAGTTTAGCTGGAAGACTGGTCAGAGTTTGTTAAACTCTGACAGTCAGAGTTTACTTAGTTGTTGGTGTTATACTCAATGAAGATTCTAGAAGCGATATACTTTGAAGAAGGAAAGAAGCAAAGAGATATCGTGATGGCTAAGGAAACAGAACAGAAGATAGAAGCAATTCTTGATTGATATTAATTGTATAGCTGATTTATAGGAATATCAATTTACGATTGTATGTAGCTGTGTAATATATAAACACAGATAGGTTAACCCTAAAAGGGATGCGAATACTTGAAATATTATTCTTGTAACCTAGCAGCTCTCTGTGATATTTTACATCACCGAGAGAGGAGTTATTAATTCCATACAGTTTATTATTCATAAACAGTGTTCTTATCGTTATTCTCATACATATACTTGATTATATATTGTGTATTCGGCCTAACAATTGGTATCAGAGCCTAGGCTGTTTAATATATACAATTTTCATTGATCCAAACACAAGTATAATCATGGCTGAAAATATCCAAGCAGGTTCTAATTCTGAAAAGGTTCAACCAACTTCTGTGAGTCGATATGAGATGATTAGGGTTCCAATTCTCAGACCAGCGGAATATCCAGTATGGAAGGTAAAGATGACCATGTTTCTGGAAGCCACAGATCCAGAATACATTGATAGAATCAATGATGGTCCTCATAAGCCGACTAAACTGTCTCCTGTTGCTGCTGGTGAAAAACAGCAGACTATTCCAAAGGAAAAGAAAGATTTGACTCCTGAAGACATCTCATCAATTGCAAAGGACGCAAAAGTTAGACATCTTCTCCATAGTGCCTTAGATAATGTCATGTCTAACAGAGTTATCGGTTGCAAAACTGCCAAAGAAATTTGGGATGCTTTAGAAGTCAGATGTCAAGGAACAAGTGCTATAAAGAAGAACATGAAGACTATACTGACACAGGAGTATGAATACTTTGACTCGAGACCTGATGAAACTTTGACTGAGACATATGACAGATTCTGTAAACTGTTGAATGATTTATCTCTGGTTGATAAAGAATATGATCCTGAAGAGTCTAATCTCAAGTTTCTTCTATCTCTACCTGAAAAATGGGATTTAAAGACAACAACAATAAGAGATAATTATGAGCTTGCAGATACAGAACTTGATGAAATCTATGGGTTGCTTAAAACTCATGAACTTGAGATAGAACAATGAAACAGAAGATCTGGTAAGAAGACAAAATCTGTTGCTCTTAAAGTTGAAGAAAAGCTTCTTAAGAAAGAGACATCAAAGAAGAAAGCTAAGGGAAAGGCTTTGGTCATAAACTCTGAAAGTGAGTCATCAAACACTGATGATGACTCAAATACTGTTGAATCATCTGAATCCGAGGATGATGAAGAACAAATGATGAAAATGGCTGCTTTGATGGTGAAGACTTTCAAGAAGATGGATTTCAAGAAATTCAAGAAAGGAAAGAGATTCTCTAGGAGAGATTCAAACTCTGAAAGGAAAAGTTTCAGAAAGTCTGAAGGAAGGGATACCAAATCTGGGAAGAAAGACAAGACTGAGATCCAGTGCTACAAGTGTAAAGAGATGGGTCACTATGCTCCAGAGTGCAAGAAAGGAAAATCTGAAAAAACACTCATCACTAAAGGGAGAGACTGGGCAGACACTTCAGACTCAGATGAAGGAGTCAACTATGCTCTCATGGCAACTGTTGAAGATGAATCTGAAAACAAGGTACCCCTAACAACTTATGCTTATGATATTGATAATATATCTGAATTGAGAATTTATCTTAAAAGCATACATGTTAGTTACAGAGATCAGACTTTAGAAAATGAAAGAATTAAATCTGAGAATCTAAAGCTTAAAGAGGGAAATAAATTTCTTGAAGAAGAACTTGTTAACATGCAACAAGTTCAAAAGGAAAGAGATGATGCTGTTTATGTTGAACAGGAGTTGCTTAAGAGATTTAGGCAACTAGAATCTGAATTGGAAAAAGAGAGGAAGATAATTAAAACCTGGACAAACTCTGGAAAAGACACACATCAAGTGTTTCAAACAGATGCAGTTGGGTTAGGTTACTGTGAGAAAGATGAACTTAGGTTTAAAGATAAAGTTAAAGTTAGAACACATCTTCCACCTATGAAATTTGTTCCTGAGTCCAGTAAGCTAAACTCTGTAGTTGAGACAGAAACTGTTAATGAAAAACCAGTAAAAACTTGCGTTAAACAGGTTAATGTTGGTTTAATGACAGAGAAACAATTCAAGTATAAGCTCAAAGAGGTAAAGTCTGTCGAGAAGCAGAAAGTGTCCAGGAAGAACAGAAATGGAAAAGTAGGCATTAATAAAAGTAATAATCATTTGCCTATTACTGATGCTCCTAGAAAAACATGTCATAATTGTGGTAGTACTAACCATCTTGCAAGTTTCTGCAGGAAGAACAAAGACATTAATTCTTTACCCTCCAAGTCTGGAGTAAAGAATGATTATGTTAGGGTTAGACCACAGACTTTATGCACTCACTGTGGGAGTACTTGGCATTCTATTTATACTTGCAAGAATTATCATGCTATTTATCACAATTATTATGAGTTGAAGCCAAATTTGAAATGGGTTAAAGTTGATTCTGCAAGTGTAAACTCTGACACTGTTAGCTTAAACTCTGTTGATAAGAATTCCGCTGCAAAAGCTAACAATGTTAAGAAAGCCAAAGGATCCAAGCAAGTCTGGATCCTTAAAACTAACTCTCAGTAATTGTTTGTGATTGCAGGGGATAAGGGAGAGCACCCTAGTCTTGGACAGTGGATGTTCAGGGCACATGACTGGAAATAAAGCCCTGCTATCAGATTATGAGGAGAAGGCTGGCCCAAAAGTTTCCTATGTAGATGGCAACATAAGACGTACTCTGGGATATGGCAATATCAATCTTGGAAGTGTCATCATCACAAATGTAGCTCTTGTCCCAGGACTCAAGCATGACTTGCTATCTGTGAGTCAAATCTGTGATAGAGGTTATCATGTAGATTTTCAACCTGAATACTGTGAGGTTGTTAGCAAATCTACAGGGAAAGTTGTTTTAGTTGGACACAGACGAAATAATATTTATGAAGCAAGTTTGGTGACAAACTCTGAAGGAAAAGCTGTGTGGCTATCTGCAAAGATGTATAGTGAAGAGAGCTGGAAATGGCATAAGAAGCTCTCTCATCTAAATATGAACAACATAAATGAGTTGATTCGAAAAGATCTTGTAAGGGGACTTCCAAAATCTATACTCAGCTTAGATGGTCTGTGTGATTCCTGTCAAAAGGCCAAGCAAAAGAAGTCATCTTTCAAGAGCAAGTCTGAATCTTCAGTTGTGGATCCTTATCATCTTCTTTATGTTGATATATTTGGTCCAGTGAATGTAATGTCTCTTATCAGAAAGAAATATGCTTTAGTCATTGTTGATGAGTACACTAGATACACCTGGGTGTACTTTCTAGCAAAGAAGGATGAAACTGCCTTAACTCTGATGGAACATGTAAAGCTACTGGATAAAGGATCACAGTATAAAGTGAAAATTATCAGGAGTGATAATGGTACTGAATTCAGAAATGCAACAATGGAAGAATTTTGCAAGGAAAGAGGAGTGAAGCAAGAATTTTCTGCACCAGGGACTCCATAGCAGAATGGTGTAGTTGAAAGAAAGAACAGAACTTTAGTCGAAGCTGCCAGAACAATTCTTGAAGAAGCAAAATTGCCAACTTATTTCTGGGCAAAAGCTGTTCAAACTGCTTGTTTTACTCAAAATGTTACACTGATCAACAGGCATGGGAAAACACCATATGAGATGGTGAAGAAAAAGAAACCAAACCTGAAATATTTTCATATTTTCGGGTGCAAGTGCTTTGTGTTGAAAACTCATCCTGAACAGTTGACCAAGTTTGAATTAAAAGATGATGAAGGAATTTTTGTTGGATATCCACTGTCAACTAAAGCATTCAGAGTCTATAATCTGAGAACTAAAGTGGTCATGGAATCTATACATGTGTCATTTGATGACAAGAAAATAACTGGACTTGAAGATGAAGAAAATCATGATCAACTACGCTTTGAATATGAAGATCTAAACTCTGATGACGTAAACTCTGATGAAGCCTATCCAACAAACTCTGTTGAAGCATACTCTGAACCTCTACTGGTAAACACTGAGGAAGTTTCTCTGACAGAACAAAATAGAGAACCAGGTGAGGGGGAGCATGAAGATACTTCAGGAACATCTCAACATGATGACTCACATTCTGAAAGTGAGTCAGCTGAAGAATCTGACACAAACTCTGGCTTAAACTCTGAAAGTTCAAACACTGAGCAGTCCAATTCAGGGGGAGCCTCAGATAAGACACATGGTCAACAAGAAAATCAGGAGAGCAAGGATCAAGGGGGAGAATCCAATAATGATGAAAGAAGCCACTTACCTACAACAAGAAAGTGGACACAGGCTCATCACCTGATCTGATTATTGGAGATCCAGATGCAAGTGTGAAAACAAGAAGTGCTACAGCAAATGAATGTCTGTTTCATGCATTCATATCTCAAACAGAGCCTAAGAAAGTAGATGAAGCTCTTCAACATGCTAACTGGATAACAGAAATGCAGGAGGAATTGAATGAGTTTGAGAGAAATGAAGTTTGGACACTTGTACCAAGACCCAAAAACAGATCTGTTGTTGGTACAAAGTGGGTTTTCAGAAACAAGACAGGCAGTGAGAGAATAATTAAAAGGAACAAAGCTAGACTTGTGGCAAAAGGATATTCTCAGCAGGAAGGAATTGACTATGATGAAACCTTTGCTCCAGTTGCAAGGTTGGAAGCCATAAGGATTTTTCTAGCATATGCTGCTCACAAGAAGTTTAAAGTCTTTCAGATGGATGTGAAGAGTGCCTTTCTCAATGGGAAACTTGAAGAAGAAGTGTTTGTTGAACAACCACCAGGGTTTGTGGATCCCAAGCACCCAGATTATGTCTACAGGCTTGACAAAGCACTTTATGGACTAAAGCAGGCACCTAGAGCATGGTATCAAACTCTGGCTCAATTTCTGTTAGAGAGTGGGTTCACAAGAGGTACAATTGATAAAACCTTGTTCTATTTCAATTCTGGTAATGATTTGCTTTTAGTTCAAATCTATGTGGATGATATAATCTTTGGGTCTACTAATGACAAACTCTGTAAGAAGTTTGCCAAGCTTATGCAGTCCAGGTACCAAATGAGCATGATGGGAGAGCTTAGTTATTTTCTAGGCTTGCAAGTAAAGCAAACAGATGATGGGATTTTTATCAATCAAGCAAAATATACCAGAAATCTTCTCAAGAACTTTGGTATGCTTGATAGTTCATCTGCAACAACTCCTATGGCAACTGCAACCAAGCTAGACAAAGACACAAGAGGTTCAGTAGATATGACAAACTACAGAGGCATGATAGGGTCTCTTCTTTATTTGACTGCAAGTAGACCAGACATCATGTATGCAACCTGTCTTTGTGCAAGATTTCAAGCAGATCCCAGAGAGCCTCATCTAACAGCTGTGAAGAGGATTTTCAAATATCTCAAAGGAACCATAACCTTGGGTTTGTGGTATCCTAGAGAATTAGAGTTTAAGCTTATTGGTTACTCTGATGCAGACTTTGCAGGTTGTAAGATTGACAGAAAGAGCACCAGTGGAAGCTGTCAATTTCTAGGTGATAGACTAGTTTCTTGGTACAGCAAGAAACAAAAATCAATTTCCACATCCACTGCAGAAGCAGAGTATATTGCTGCTGGTAGCTGTTGTGCACAGATTCTGTGGATGAAGAATCAACTGCTGGATTATGGGTTAAGATACTCTAAAATACCTATTTTCTGTGATAATCAAAGTGCTATTGCTATGACAGGAAATCCAGTACAGCACTCCATGACCAAGCACATCAGCATAAGGTATCACTTTATCAGGGAACATGTGGAGGAAGGAAATATTGAGCTTCATTTTGTGTCTACAGATCAACAACTTGCAGATATCTTCACCAAGCCATTGAGTGAAGCTACATTTACAAGACTGGTAAATGAACTAGGAATGATCTCTGGTTTCGACTAGAGATACTGGTTAGACTCAAAGTTTACTCTTCTGTGATATGTTGCTCATGTTTCTATGCATATGTTAACTGTCATGCAAATCATGTTGTTAAACTCTGTTAGCATACTCTGTTGGTTAAACTCTGATGTTAATCTCTGACTGTGGTATTGTCTGAAACATAAACACCGATGAAGAAAATAGTATGAAGCATGATTCTCAGTAAGTAATCATGAATCCTTCTGAGTTATATATGATCTGATCTCAAATGTGTGCAGAAAATTAACACAGCATGATACTGTCTCTATATTCATAGCATCTCTTAGTTTATTGGTCCTATACACTGAGTTTGTATTAGTTGTTTGCACTTTCTCTCATAAATTATATGTATTAAAAGATGTCAGTCTAAACTCTTATAAATAGTTGCTGCTACTTCACCCCCAAGAAGAAAAAAAAATGTACAAATTCCTTTGAGATCATGTTGTGCCTAGGAAGACCCAGGAACTTATTGTGTCAATAAGGGCTAAAATTTGAAATTTTTGGTGACTACTCAATTTTCTAGGAAGATCCAGGAACTTGCTGTTTCAGTAAGGGCTAAAGTTTAAATTTTTGGTGACTAGTCATGAGGCTAGGAAGAACCAGGAACTTACTCTGTTTGTAAGGGCTAAAATTTAAACTTTTGGTGACTAGTTAATTGTTTAGGACGATCCAAGAACTTTCTGTTAAGATAAGGGCTAAAATTTCCAAATTTTTGGTGACTAGTGCCAACCTCTGATTACTGGAAAAGAAAAAAATATTGACAGGGGGTGAACACAATAAATATATAGATACTTATACAAATTAAAAAAAAAGGTATGTACAGAGTTTAGATGACATCAGATTTTGTCTTACATATGAGAGTTTGGGCAACCAGTTTTTACTGATTTAATTTGTGGATTTTATGCACTATGAGATGCTCTAAATATTTACATTCAGTAAACTCTGCTATCCACACACAAATACTCACAACTGTGTAATTTGAGAAAAGAGATTATTAATGATGTTGGAGAATTGATAAACACTGATGAACTGAGTACTCTACGCCGAGGTAATTTATTTTTAATCACTGATGATTAAAATAAATAAATGTGTTTTAGACATTTCATATTTTTGAGAAACATTATTTTGTTTTTGAAAATAGAGAGTATGATTGACAACGGTTTGTATGCATTTTGAAAATGATGAAACGCGTAAATAGCAGTAATTATTGCCTGTTTTTACTGCGCATGCGTGTTGGAAACTACCACATTACTGCTGGCAGTTACTGCATGTGTGACACATGTCCCACTCACACACTTCATGAAGTAAGCCAGTTGTGTATCTTAATGATTAAAACTCTTCAGTTTTAATCTTTGTATTTATTCATTATACACACAACGTTCATATTCTTTACAGACTTACTACATTCACAGACATTGTTACACACACATTTTCACAAACACTTTTCTGCATCAATTTCTCAAACACTTTTCAAGGCTTATTCTCTGATTATTTTCTAATCTGTTTCTAATGGCAACCACTATTTTTCACTCTGTTGGTCTAGAGTTCGTTCCTAACAACTATGCAGCACCCCTGAGTAATGAGAACGTACCGGAGGCGTTTCATTTGTTTCAAAATTTTCTTGCCAAGTCTGCTATTGGGCACGCTCTCCTTGAACCTGCGATGCTTTCTGGATCGCAAATCAAAGTTTTCTGGGAGACAGGCGTTTATGATGATGGAGGGGAGTCTGGGACTCCTTCAATTATTTTCGAGTTTCAAGAACAAGAGTTTGTAATAACTCCAGCTACTGTTCGTGCAGCTTTGGGTTTTGAAGTTTTGAATGCTTATACAATTTCTGTTGGTGATGCTGAGCTACGGAGAATGATGAGGGATATTGGATACAGTGGGTCACTTGCAAGAATAGGTCAATTGAAGCGACCGCTTTTAAGGAAGGAATAGAGTTTCTTCTTTGATTGTATCACTAGAGCGTTCGGGAAGAAATGCACAAATTGGGATGCTATTCCAATTGACATTCTACAAATCGGGTATTCTCTTCTCTATAGCAGTAATTTTGATTTTGCTAGATTAGTTCTGAGTAACATAGGAGAGAAGATGACAGAAAATAGAAGTGTAGTTTACTTTGCTCGCTTCTGTCAATTGATATTTTCTGCTTGTGTTCATGGGGTTGACATTGGTGAGAATGATGTGATTCCTTCGTTTAAGTTGCATAAGAGGATATTCTCTGATTTGGTAAACAAGGATGTTAAGAAAGGGAATGTTGGTGAATTATTGCTTCCTACTATTGTCCAACAGTTTCTAGACAATTCACTTCAACCACAACCTCAACCACAACAATTCCAACCATTAAACACTGATCCTCAATCTACTTCTCAAAGACCAAAATCTGGAGGTAGAACTAAGCATAGGGCTTTTAAAGCTGTCAAGGCTACTAAACCATCTACTCATGCTGATTTACCACAGTCTGTTGGTACTTCAAGGACAAAGAGGAGGGCAAATAGACCAAACTCTGATGCTGATGAGCCATTACAGCCCAAGAGAAGGAAGATGGTAGCTGACTATTCCTTTGAGGAATTGATTCAGGAATCTACAAATTCTGAAGCTCCAAAAATTATTTCTCAAGATGTTACTGAGAATGCTACTGTGCCTGATGAAGCCAGAGCAAATGCTGATGAGATGGCTGACTTGAATGATGAACAGCCTGCGCCAATCTTGGAAATGGAGATAGAGGAAAATGTTGAAGCACATCCCTCTGCAACTCTTGAAGATTTTGATATTGTTGATGAATCAGAGGATGTGGCTGCAGCTGATCAACCTACAGTGATTATTGATGAGTCTATGGCTACTCACATAGAGGTCTTCTATGTTACTCACCAGGTTATTGAAAAGGGTGAGGAGGTTGATCAGACAACAAACTCTGTTGAAGCTGCTGTAGAGCCTACTGTTGAAGCTACTGTAGAGCCTATTGTTGAGACTGCTCAAGCAACTGAGAAAATAAATGAGAACTTAAACTCTGAACATCCAGCAAATGAAGAATTTGTTCAAGAAAATGTTGCTGAGAATGTTTTTACTTCCAGTACAAAGTCTGATGATGCAGTTGATTCTTCTTCTTCTACAAGGGTTTCTGGTCCACACAATCCTAAGGTGACTGATATTGGTGGTACATCTCATCATGATGCTGAGGCTCATTTTAAAAACATGTACTTTGTAAATTGATCAAGTCATGAATGTATCTTTCCTGATCAAAGGGCAGCTGAATTTGTGTCCAAGTCTGCTGCTACTATCACAAATCCTGAGTTTCTTGCACATCTTAAAGCTACAATTGTACAAGTAAAGTCTCTTAACAACCGTTTTGATGAAACTCAGAAAGATGTTACTGGGCTGAGAAATGATGTGGCTGCAAGGGAAATGACTTTGAAGCAAGAAAAATTTTCTTTATCTAGAGATCAGGAGGCTATAAGAACCAGGCTAAGCAAAGTTGAAGAAAATCAAAATGTCATGTCTGACAAGCTTGATTCAATTGCTGCTTCACTTGAATTGCTCACATCAGTGTTGATTCCAGATGATGTCAAAAAGGGGGAGAGAGTTTTTAAAGACAAATGCAAGAAATCTCAAACTCTGAGTAGACAGGATGATACTACTGATGGTGGTGCAAAAGACAAAGAGCAAAGGTCAAAATCAATTCAAGAGCAAGGGAGACTGAGGTCAAACTCTGCTAGGACAAACTCTGAAAGAATAAACACTGGAGCTCAATCATCTTCAAGAGTTAGAAGCTTAGTGCCTACTTCTCAACCAATTACTGATGAAGAGATTGTAGCTCAGTTGTTTTTGGAAGAGCATGGTGCAAATGCAACAGTTGAAGATATTCAAGCTGAAGAAAAGATGTTGGCCGAAGAGCATAAGAAGAATTTGAAATCTGAAAAGATCAAGAAGGTTGTAAAAGTTTCAAGGCCTAAAGAGAAAGGAATTGTTATCAAAGAAAATGTAAATTCTCAATATAGTTTACAATATGCAAGGAGACCAGTTGGAGCTAGTCTTGATAAAGGTAAAGGGAAGCTTGTAGAAGAAAAGCAAGTACTGAAGAAAGTTCAATCAACCTCTGACAATGCTCAAGTTGACAAATCATTGGAAGCTGTGACAACCACTGATACTACTCAAGTTGTACAGACTCAGTTATCTTCTCAACTCCAAAGGACTTTTGCAAAACCAATCACAGTTCAACATTCTCTGATTCCTGGAAATGTGAATATTCTTCAAAGCAGAACCATCATGGGCAAGGAATCTCGAGATAGATTTGGTTTAGGATGTCACAGAGAAAAGAGAGTGAATAATAGTCCTATGGATCATACATCATTGGCTGAACCTGGTGTTGGTGTGACTCAAGAAAATCTTGATAATTTGGAGTCTGTTCAGTTAATACACCATAGAGGTTTGAAAAGGGATTTTCTGTTATACTTCAAGACTGATGGAAGAGTATACAGAGTTGGAGAAGCTGATATTGAACTGAAGATGAAGAAAGAGTTGGAATATGTGTTGTACCTACTTAAAGTCAAAAATCAAAGAACTCAACAAGCAGCTGAGGTATTAAGAGGAAGGATGATGAAAGCTAGAGCCCTCAGTGGCCTAAAGTCTGCAGGTTCTTATATACCCAAGTACAAAGATTATAATGGTAATCTTGTGGAAATGAAGAGGAACAGTGCAGGATTTACAACAGCTCTTGGTATAAGAGTGTTAGAATTTAATCTGGAGTCAGATAAATCCTTCATGATAAAGCTTGGAAATGAAATGAATAAGAATAGTATTTATGCCTTGAGAGATGCTATCTATCAAACTGGAGAGAGTGATCCAGAGTTAAAGGAACTGAAAGAGATCATGGTAGTTGAGCTTGAAAGGGCTGAAAGAAGACTGCTTATAGACTATCTCAGAACTGTACCTGAAGTTGAAGAGATCAAGTAAATGGAGTCTGTAAGTTTTTAAGTTTTATGTTCTAAGTTAAATATAAACTCTGTGATTTTATAAACACTGCATTTGTTATAAGTTTTGACATCATCAATTATCTGTTAACTTGTACATTTTTGTATGCACAAGTTGGGGGAGATTGTTAGATATAATTGCTGATGTTTGTTTATCAGTGTTTAAAGTATCAGGAAACTATCAGAGTTTAGCTGGAAGACGGGTCAGAGTTTGTTAAACTCTGACAGTCAGAGTTTACTTAGTTGTCGGTGTTATACTCAATGAAGATTCTAGAAGCGATATACTTTGAAGAAGGAAAGAAGCAAAGAGATATCGTGATGGCTAAGGAAACGGAACAGAAAACAGAAGCAATTCTTGATTGATATTAATTGTATAGCTGATTTATAGGAATATCAATTTACGATTGTATGTAGCTGTGTAATATATAAATGCAGATAGGTTAACCCTAAAAGGGATGTGAATACTTGAAATATTATTCTTGTAACCTAGCAGCTCTCTGTGATATTTTACATCACTGGGAGAGGAGTTATTAATTCCATACAATTTATTATTCATAAACAGTGTTCTTATCGTTATTCTCATACATATACTTGATTATATATTGTGTATTCGGCCTAACATAATATTTCTTTCTTTGTCTATTTTAAAAATTCTTAATTCTTCTCTTTTGTTATCTCTCTTGCCTTGTTGAAAATTTGTTGCAGCGATGGATCCCTGGTTAATCAAAGATACTGTACCAGCCTCACCTTTGTGGCAAAACTTGTTCCGGATGAAGTCAAAAAGTTGTCTGGTCAGTTCAAGTTCTTTGTCCCTTTATATATTTTTTATCTGTTTGTGGGAATCTGACATGATAGTTAAATGCTCAGATCTGAATTCTGTGAGAGGAGTGTGCCTAGACTGTCAATTACTTAGTGCTATTCAACAATTATGCCCGAGAAGTACAAATTTAATGCACTGAGATGTAAACCTAACTTGTACATGCCATTGGAAATGCTAATTGTAATTGGCCTAATATAAAGAGGTTCAAAGTTTAAAGTTAATTATGTATGTTACACAATACACACATACATATATAGAGGGATGACAATGGGAATGAACTGATATCAAATCTCATTTGGCAAGTACAGAGTAGTCACCAGTATAATGACAATGAGGTTCCCATTCCAACCAATCAAATCCCTCGATAAACAGCGAGACGTGGAAATATCATCCAGATTTTCACAAACTGAGTTGAAATACCATGAACCAAATGTCTCCATATCTGTGTGTGCACACATGCATTGTATGTGCAAATTGCCATTCTTATTTGATTGTTATGCCTTCTAACCAAAGGTTTATTTTTATGAATTGTTTTTAATGTTAATAATCTTCTTGCTCTATTTATGTGTGGTCAGTCATATAGTTAAAGCTCATGTTGCTTCACTTATTTCAATCTTCATATATCTAGATCCAATTTTCATGCTTTCAACTAACATCTGAGTGAATAAGGAAATAACAAAGTTTTATCGACCAGATACCACAGTTTTTAATATAACCAAAAGGTCACTTTGGTAAAAAAAGAATGTGTTAGAATCAGGTGGAAAGCATGAATGATCTACATTTGTAATTAATGTAGTACCATGCAGATTACTGGCAAAAAGAGTGATTTTATTTGTTGCTAAACAACCGAAGAGTGAGATAATATAACATCAGTAAGACATTTGCAAGCAGTATGCATAATAATTGTGCCAGTAGTAGTCTAATGGTTCTGGTCCTCAACATTACTCTTTGCTCAGTTATGTGTTTAATGTTTGACAATTATAATTAAGTTGAAGGCAGAGAAGTTTTACTTTCAATTCATTAATATCCCTGGTTAATGGTCAACATTAGAGACTAGAGAGATGCATTTTTTTCAGCTTTTTGACAGAATCAGAAACAAAATTTCAGACCATCTTTCTATCTTTTCTTTAAACAAACTGATAAACTTTATTACAATTACAGTCATGAAAGCATGATGAATGAATTCAAATAAGGTTCATATGCAAAGATGACAACTTAACATATGTAATTATGTTGCCTAGGAATGGGAATGCATACTATTTATACAATATGATAGTGGCAATGATGACCTTCTAGGATCGCATAGAGAACATAGATTTTATTATTGTTTAGGACTAGGGATGGATGAAATCAAGATAGAAGATAATATAGGAGGATAGTTATTTTTAGATGAAACTTAAGAAGCAGCACTTGATAGTTATCGATAGAAAACGTTCTGTTTGGGTCAACATGTTGCTCTGAATAGTTAATATTTTGGTTGACTAGTATAAGCTAAATAGGTTATAATTTTTCAATATCTTGCTAGGATTCAATTTCAGAATATGTGTTCGGTGTCATATCTTGTAAAATAGGAATTTGTGAACTTTGATGTACTAGAACATTATCCTTTAGTATACTCATATAATATCAAATTTGGTGTTCTGTTAGTATTAAATTATATCCTGAAAAATTTGCAAGTATGACTTCAAAATCTAATTCATGTCTTTTCACACGAGCTATACTTTGAGATGGTTGTATTTTCTTTCTTATGAGTTATTTTATGTTTTATTTATGTTTTATTTATTTTGATGACAGGAAGAAGAGGTTGTTGAAATCACAAATCTCTTTAACAGAGGAAAGAAGAAAAAGAAACATTACATTGCTAGTTGAGGAGGTCATGGCCGAGCTTGAGTTTGTAACAGAAAAGGATGCACCCTAGACTAATGATTTTTACATGTGTGCTCAGGCAGGGATCATGAAGATAATCACGAGGATGACAAAAGTGATGATTGATGATTAGTTCTTTTACTTTGTATGTGCATACTTTTCGTAGTAGGTTGATATTTTGACATGAAAGATTAAGTTTAATGTAGAATTATGGGATAAGTCGACATGTGTTTCGACTTAAGTACTAGATGTAAGATGATATTGTGCTACAACCCGACTTTGGGCTTTATTGTCATATGTTTTGTTGGATTTTCCATTTGAAATGTGATTTCTGGTTTGGTATGCTTTTGTGAATGGTATATTCAAATTTCAAATAGGAAACTGCAATCTGGACTAATAAAAAGTGTTGCAAATAGGTTTTGCCAATAAAATCTAAAAGTATTACAATAGGGATATAAAAGTTGCAGATTAATGTTGCTAAAAAACCAAAAAGCATTACAACAGGCATCAAAATATTGCAGATAATTGTTGCAAAAAAACCAAAAAGTATTGCAAAAGGTATCAAAATGTTGCATAGAAATGTTGCAATAAACTGACTTTGTAAAATTTTAACTTAATAAATGTTGCAAAAAAGTGATGCATTAGTCTATTGCAACACCTTAAAAATGTTACTAAAACTGGCAAAAGTGTTACAAAAAAATGCTATTGTAATATTTTTAAAAAGGTTGCAATAAGTACAGATAGTGTTACAATAGAAGCCATAGGCAACGCCAGTAAATGTAACGCCGAATTTTGGTCAAAATGTTACATAAAAATCTACTGTAACTTTTTTAGGGTCTAACAATACACTTTTATGGGGTTACAATAGGTCATTTTTGGTGTAGTGTTGGAAGACACATCCAAGGAGCAATCCTTAAACCTGGAGATTCATTGCACTATCCATCAGTGATTGATTATCAAGCTGCTAACTCTGATCCAATGATTGAAGAAGGTGAGATCGAAATGGACTGAAGATCAGAAGCAGAGAACAAAGAACTATCAGCTCAGTCTAGAGGAGCAACTTCTATGTATAAAGTTTTTTTGTTTTTTGATTTATGAAATCTGGAAATGTATATATATATATATATCTAATCCAGAATGCATTTAATATTATTAAGTTGTCTTACTTTAATTAGTTTCATGATTCCTTAGTTAGTTGAGTTATCCTCGAAGTATTTGCTTGTCAAACTCTATACAATCAAATAGGGGGAGATTGTAAAGCATAATGTAACATAAGATGTAAAAGAGATAACTGCAACTCAACAAAGGACAAGACAAACAATAATATTAACAGAAGCACGGAAATCCAGAATCAAAGAAGAAAAGGTAAACTCAAAAAATCAAAATATGGTATGTATTCTTGAAGTCCGTAAACAGGTCACGGAAAGAAGTTCATGAAAATGTTCAAGCCTCAGTGACAGCAAAAGAAACAAGACTTTCAAGACTACAGAAGTATGTGAATGATTTAGGGTTAGTTCCACAGGATTCCAGTGATTTATTTGAAGCAACCAGATCGACAAAGGACTTATCAGCAGCATTGAATTGAAGACATAGAAGAATTGATCAAGTGTTATTCATCTGTGAACCAGACCAGTTGCACTAGTTGATGACACTTAAAAAGATCAAGTTGTTTTATCGTCTCAGAAGAAATTGATACAGTCTAAAACTGAAACAGCCTAGAACTCAGAAGCTTTTCTAAAAGTTCAAAGGCAAGGAAATGGTTCGATGGTTTTTCTATTTAGAAAACCATCGAATGTGATTAAAGAAAAAAATCTGTTAATCCCAAATGACCTAACAGAATTGTAGAAGGGGGGGTTGAATACAATTCTAGATATTTTTAAACTTAAAACAACTTTTAAATAACTTAACAAAGAAAATAAAAACACACAAGCAAATATAAAATTTCAATTGGATGTTTTGAGGATCCAACTGAGATGTTTTTATTGCGGGAATAATCTGTGTTACAAACGTAGCACAGCTGCTCAGTTCTTAATGTAGAGTGAGAGTGCTCTTGAAAGAAAGCTAATACAAAATTATTCTATCTCACTTCTTACAATAAAATGAACTGCTACACTTGGTTATATATCCCAAGTTTACAATGTTATTTTTGGCTACTCTAAAATGTACTAAGGGTAACCGCCAGTAGCTTGCTTTTCATTCCTTTTGTCCAATGGTCCTTGGAGATCTTGTCTTTTGTCTTCATGCTTATTATGATCACACTCAAGAACCTAATTGGAAATTGGAATGTTTCCTCATTCCCAGTGACCATTTTAATGGCTCCCAATGCAAAGTACACTTCTACATCACCTTTTGATATGTCAGAAAACTGTCACTATCATTTTGTCAACTGTTCAGAAAAGTGATAGTGATTCGTTGATAGTAATGAGATGTATTTCGTTGATGGCTTTATTCTTCATTCCGTTGATGGTACATTCTTCATTCCGTTGATAGTGTAATCTCCATTCCGTTGACATGTCTTCACTTAGGCAAAATTACAAGGCACGTCATATTTACAATTAGCCAACTTATTTTGCCTATCTAGTACTTAGTCAACATGACTTAGAAAACCTATCTAATACCTACAACAAATGCCTATTAATAGTGAAGTATTGTACAGTGCAATTGCTACATTACTCATTTCGTTGATGAGCTACCTGTCAACGGAAGCTGCAAAGCATACCATTCCGTTGACAGTTACAAAAGTGACTTAACACAAAATCTACTAAGTGTTTTTATAATTATCATCAAGAACAACATATTCCTAAAAATCTCCCCCAATTTATGACTGATAGAATAACAGCCATAAATCAAGAGCCTTGATGATAACAAAAACACTTAAACAGATTACAAATTACAAAAGTAGAAATTGTATTGAGCTTTATGATACTTTAAAATTTATTGAAAACAAAGTAGAAATTCTTACAACACAAGTGCACAGAGTTGCTCCTCTAGCCTGAGCAGATTTACCATCTTTGTCTCTGTGGCCTTGTTTTCTTCCCCTTCTTAGCATTGTTCTCCTCAATTTGAGCTTGAAGTCTCCTGTAGAAAATCTTCTCTTCTTCATCTTGTTTACCCAACTTGGATTGCATGAATCTTAGAGTTTCATTAGATGCCTTTTCCAATTCGTCCTCTATTCTGAAGAATCTCCTACAGTTGTCCTTGTCTCTGAATTCCATCATCCAAAAGGGTTGGAGATGAATTTTCTTTCCTGTTTGAGGGACCTTTAAAATTCTGGGAAGTGCATCAGGCTTGTTCCAGCTAGCTTTTACTTGACAAATCTTGGAGACAACCTCAGACTTAGCAGTTTTGGTGAACCCAAAATCTTTCTTTAAGCACTTGAACACCACTAGCAATGTCTGATAATCCTCTCCTAGAATTCTGTGTAGAGGCCAAATCTGTTCCCTTCCACCCTTGTAGACAAACACTAATCTCTCTGGTAGTTTATGAGTAGCTCATATTCCTCTCACTTCCACCAAGTCATCAACATATAGGTTTAAGTCAGACTCCTCCCTTATATCTGCAATGTAGATAAAGTCTTCTGGGTTTGTAGGTGGTTTCTCAACTTGTGGCCTTCTCACAAAAACTGGTTTAGCCTTAGTAGCCCTCTGCTTTGATTTCTTCTTTGTATCCATCTCAACCAGAAATTTGGGAAAATTAGCTTCATCAAACTCAAATGGCTCCTCCTTTGGCTCAATTGGTTGATCATGAAAATTGACTGGATGTTCAGGGTCACAAACTAATTTTGCTCCAAAACCTTGATCTGAAAAAGTTGAAGGCACGGCTGTTACAGGTGCATCTGTTACAGTGCTTTGAGAATCATCCTTATCAAAATCCAAGTTTCTTTTAGCTCTTGTTTTAGGTTGCCTTATACTTTTTCTTTTTCCTTGCTCAACTTCAGCTCTAGCTCTTTCTTCTTGCTGTCTTTCCTCTTCATCTAGAGCTTGGGCAACTGCAAGAGCTTGCATGTCTGCCCTAGATGATTCCTCAGCTTTAGCTTCAGCAAAATTTGGGTGACCAGCCCAAACACAGATCTCTTGCCCATTCCTGTAGACTATTGCTCTTTGATTCCTGATCTCAGGCACATTGCTTTCCTTGCATTTTATAATAAGTTCACTCAGAACCTTGAGCTCATCTGGAAATGGAGGAGGATAGAAAGTCCTAGAAATATTCTTGCCCTTTGGTTTAGCTGGGGATTTTGGAGATAAGCATCTCTGAAAGGTAGTTGGGTCCACATCTCTAATACATGAAATTTGTCCCTTTTCTTTCCTTGGACCAGGAATCACTCCATGTAGAAGAGGCTTTAGATCATCTGAGAGTTTAACCTGTGGCTCCAATTCCGTTGACACTAAGACCATGGCATTCGTTGATGTAGAAGTAGCTTGATTCGTTGATGGATGTTTATTTCTTGCACTTTCAGCTATCTTCTTAACCCATGCATCTATATTAGACCATTTCTCTTTTATCTGTTCTGCAATTTGTTGTCTCGGAGATGCACGTTGAATTAGGTCAATTCCATCCAATTTATCCTTGATAGACTCCCCATAGCTAGTGGCTCCTGTGGTAAAGAAATGGCTGGGACCATAACTTTTGTGACTTGAATATTGAGCTCCTTTGATTTCTCCCCCTTTTTGTTATCATCAAGAGTGATGAGAGGGAGACCTTGAGCTGCCACTAACTGAGTCAAAAGCTGAGTCTGCTTCTCCTGTGCCTGTTGCATATGAGTTAATGTGGCTTCCACTTTGTCCACCCTATCAGTAAGGGTTTTCAAATTGGTTGCCACCTCATGATCCCTTCTGAAGAATTTGTCCATTTTCGTTATAGTGAGAAGTGGAAGTCTTTCATCAAACCTCCTATCATTGGAGTCCCTGAAGCTTGCAATTGTGTCCTTGATTTCCCTGGCCTCAATCCTTGTTTGCAGCATTTGGAGCCTCTGGATTTCTAGAGAATCCAAAATTGCCTTGTAGAATTTCTTCTCATTTTGAGGTGCAGACTCATGAGCCAAGTAAGCTTCATTATACTGCCTTGTAATTGCAGTATCCAAACCTTGATAACCAAGGGAATCTTGATACAGCCATCTTGGCTTAGGAGGCATCACAGATGTCCCAGTCTGTGTAGTGGTAGCCACCTCGTACAAATCAGCATCAAGACTATCATCATCACTTGAAAAATCAGCAAACTGATCACTTCCACCAGCTCCCGGAGACAGATTGGCAAGTGCATCATTAGCCCTCATAATGGATGCAGTTGTATGAAGTAGATTTAGTGTTCTCTCTGCCTCCACATTACCCTGTTGAGCCATGATTTGATATGCTGGCAAAGGGTGATTAAAGGTTTCAGGATCCAGAAAAATGCTATCCAGAGTTTGTTGATAATGCTCTTGGAAAGACAATTCTCTTTCTCCCTCATTAACCTCCATTAACTCACTTGCAATGGCTGTTTTCTCCCTTTGAGTTGTTGTAGTCCCTTCTCTCTCTCCACTATTTTGTTGCATCATGGGCTCCCCATGGCTCACACCTCTCACACCCTCACCTTCACCTTCACCTACTAAGGTGGAACTCTCAATCTCTCCTTTTGCCTGGATGGAAGAAATAGCCAGCCTCTCACTCTCATTCTCTCCTTTTGCCTGGCTGAAAGCCAGCCTCTCAGAATCACTCCCTTTCAATCCTAAAAGTGTTTCAACTACCACTAGGTCATCTGCTCTAGTTGTGTGAACAACTTGATTTTCAATAAATGGTGCAGAATGAGCTATCAACGGAATGGTAGTTTGAACTGTCAACGGAATGGATACCGTTGATGGAGAAACACTTGTCAACGAAAGAGATAGTTTCGTTGAAGAAGTCAATAAAGGAGTTTGAGAAATTGAAATTACAGTAGAATCTGTGGTGATTGATTTTAAAGATGGTTCCACAGATCCTCTTGTAGTTTCAGAAAAAGATGATTGTTGGCCCAACAAATCACTTAACAAGTGATGACCACCAATTTCAGAGTGGAGCTTCTCTAAGAATAGAGTTGGAGAATCAGGAATAGATGAATGGATCATATCCATATCTAAGGATTGTGTAGGAGAGTTTTGTGGAGGTGTCTCAATATTAATATTGAGGGATTGGGACTGTAACCCCAGAGTAATAATTGGGGCTACATCAAACTGAATTTGAGAAACTGGAATTGTTGCTTCCAGTGTGTGTGCACCCTGTGTGACCTGGGATTTTTGTTTTACCCTTCTTTGGTATTGGGAAATAGATGTTTGGGGGCTAGGTGTGTCCCTTACCCTTTTGGTGTGTGTTCTTGGAGGAGAGCTTGTTTCAATAACTACACCCTTTTGAGAGGATGTAGTTAGACTTGATCTTATATCCATGTTACTCATTGTGCCTTGTTGGGAAGACACAGTGGGGCTAGTCTGGGCAACATTCACCTCTCCTACCTTATCCTTGGGGTTTCTTTGATTTTCACCCATTCCATCACCACTCACCACACCAGCATCACTCCCCTTAGGTTGTGTAGTGGATTTTACAACAGGTGCTTTTTGAGAAGCACCTGAGCTTGGCTTGGTAGATTTAGGTCTAGTTGCAGGGGCAGGAGCCTGTTGGGTCACAGCTACAGACTCCATTGCAACAACAGTAGTAGTAGAAGCAGAAATTGAAGTAACATTTAAATTTACAAGTTGAGAAAGTGTTACCTCAATGACTGGCAAGTACACCATTGGAACATCACCATTGTGATTGAGCCTCAAGATGTCTGTTAGCACCCTCTTCTCTTGAACAAAACAGTCAAACTTGGAATTGGGGTTAGAGATAACTAATGGTGTTGGACTAACATGGTTGGCCAACATCATTAGAAATCTAGCATAATAAATGTTCTTTTTCCTAGAATTCTTATCACCCAATTTAGCACCAAGTTCATACATTAATTGGGTGCTAAAGTTATAGTACTTATCAGTGAGAAGCATGGTAAGCAAAATTAGAATGGAGTTAGTTAAAGCATCAAAATTACTGATTTTTCCAGAAAACACTTTAATGAAAGCATCTGCTAAATAGCTCCATTCCCTTACCAAACCTCTCCTAATAATTTTACCTAAATTCACAGTTGGCAAAGAGTAATTTATAGAATTAAGCATGTTAACAATTTCAGCATTTGTGGGAGCAATTATTCTCAGGAATATGAAGGCATGCTTGCAAAACATCTGAATTAACAACATACTCTTTACCTTGAATTGTGAATTGCAAAGTGGAGTTAGTCCCACTTTACTCACAGGAGGTCCAAATCTCCTCTATGATTTCATTATAAAGCGGAGTGGAGTGAAACATACCATAACTGAGCTTGCAGTTCACCAAGAAATCCATCATCTTGTGAAAGATTTTGTTCGGGCTTTCCTTGACAACAAATGGTATGGAGTTGTTCTTCTCATAAATGAACCCTCCAGCAGACATAATTTTAACTATGGGCGCCATTGTTGAGTAAAGTAGAGTTCGAACTGTGTTTTGCTTTGAGAGAGAAGAACTGAGAAAGCCTTTGGAAATTTGGAGAGTAAGATTAAAAGTGAATTAAAGAAAGCAAAAATGCTTAAATACTCCCCCAAAATTTCTCAAAAATTAAGTCCAATAATAATTGTAAAATACTGGATTGGCTTAAAATTTTACCGTTATAATTAAAACATGACCATGATTTATACTTACAGGGGTGTATGTATAGATCGTGGTAAAAAGGCGTGTAAATTTCAACGGTTAGATTAACAGTGCTATATCAACGAATCAGAATTGAGCGTTTAAAATTCGATCTATTTCGTTGATAAAGCTGCATTTCGTTGACATAAAAGAGCTGTCAACGAAATACCCAGAAAATTGCTAAGACTGGCAACGGAATAGGACATTCGTTGACATAGTAATTTTGACTTAGAAAAAAATTTCACTTTTTCCTGAGAAAATTAATTCACAGAAAATCATAGCAGTTTCTGGCTGCGATTTAACTTGCAAAAATCTCAAAAATAATTAAGAGAAATTTAGCATACCTAGCTCACTTACTAATTTTGAGAATGTTGATTCATCAAGTGGTTTGGTAAAGATGTCTGCAAGTTGTTGTTCACTTGGAACAAAATGTAACTCCACAATACCATTCATAACATGTTCTCTAATGAAATGGTACTTGATGTCAATGTGCTTGGTCCTTGAATGCTGCACTGGATTCTCAGTAATTGCAATAGCACTAGTGTTGTCACAGAAAATAGGAATTTTCTCAACTCTTAATCCATAATCAAGTAGTTGATTTTTCATCCATAAAATATGTGCACAACAACTTCCAGCTGCAATGTACTCAGCCTCAGCTGTGGAGGTAGAAACTGAGTTTTGTTTCTTGCTAAACCATTGTTAATCCCAAATGACCTAACAGAATTGTAGAAGGGGGATGGAATACAATTCTAGATATTTTTGAACTTAAAACAACTTTAAAATAAATTAACACGGAAAATAAAAACACAAGCAAATATAAAATTTCAGTTGGATGTTTTGAGGATCCAACTGAGATGTTTTTATTGCGAGAATAATCTGTGTTACAAAAGTAGCACAGCTGCTCAGTTCCTAATGTAAAGAGTGAGAGTGCTCTTGAAAGAAGCTAATACAAAGTTATTCTATCTCACTCACTTACAGTAAAATGAACTGCTACACTTGGTTATATATCCCAAGTTTACAATGCAATTTTTGGCTACTCTAAAATGTACAAAGGGTAACCGCCAGTAGCTTGCTTTTCATTCCTTTTGTCCAATGGTCCTTGGAGATCTTGTCTTTTGTCTTCATGCTTATTATGATCACACTCAAGAACCTACTTGGAAATTGGAATGTTTCCTCATTCCCAGTGTCCATTTTAATGGCTCCCAATGCAAAGTACACTTCTACATCACCTTTTGATCTGTCAGAAAACTGTCACTATCACTTTGTCAACTATTCAGAAAAGTGATAATGATTCGTTGATATCAGTGAGATGTGTTTCGTTGATAGCTTTATTCTTCATTCCGTTGATGGTACATTCTTCATTCCGTTGATAGTGTAATCTTCATTCCGTTGACATGTCTTCACTTAGGCAGAATTACAAGGCATAGAATATTTACAATTAACCAACCTATTTTGCCTATCTAGTACTTAGTCAACATGACTTGGAAAACCTAACTAATACCTACAACAAATGCATATCAATCAGTTGAAGTATTGTACAGTGCAATTACTACATTACTCATTTTGTTGATGAGACTCATTCCGTTGATGAGCTACCTGTCAACGGATGTTGCAAAGCATACCATTCCGTTGACAGTTACAATATTGACTTAACACAAAATCTACTAAGTGTTTTATAATTATCATCAAGAACAACATATTCCTAACAATCTCCCCCAATTTATGACTGATAGAATAACAGCCATAAATCAAGAGCCTTGATGATAACAAAAACACTTAAACAAATTACAAATTACAAAAGTAGAAATTGCATTGAGCTTCATGATACTTTAAAATTTATTGAAAACAAAGTAGAAAATCTTACAACACAAGTGCACAGAGTTGCTCCTCAAGCCTGAGCAGATTTACCATCTTTGTCTCTGTGGCCTTGTTTTCTTCCCCTTCTTGGCATTGTTCTCCTCAATTTGAGCTTGGAGCCTCCTGTAGAAAATCTTCTCTTCTTCATCTTGATCACCCAACTGGGATTGCATAAATCTAAGAGTTTCATTAGATGCCTTTTCCAATTGGTCCTCTATTCTGAAGAATCTCCTACAGTTGTCCTTGTCTCTGAATTCCATCATCCAATAGGGTTGGAGATGAATTTTCTTTCCTGTTTGAGGGACCTTTAAAGTTCTGGGAAGTGCATTAGTCTTGTTCCAGCTAGATTTTACTTGACATATCTTGGAGACAACCTCAGACTTAGCAGTTTTGGTGAACCCAAAATCTTTCTTTAAGCACTTGAACACCACTAGCAAGGTCTGATAATCTTCTCCTAGAATTCTGTGTAGAGGCCAAATCTGTTCCCTTCCACCCTTGTAGACAAACACTAATCTCTCTGGTAATTTATGAGTGGCTCCTATTCCTCTCACTTCCACCAAGTCATCAAGATGTAGGTTTAAGTCAGACTCCTCCCTTATATCTGCAATGTAGATAATGTCTTCTGGGTTTGGAGGTGGTTTTTCAGTCTGTGGCCTTCTCACTAGAATTGGTTTAGCCTTAGAAGCCCTCTGCTTTGATATCTTCCTTGATTCCATCTCAACCAGAAATTTAGGAAAATTAGCTTCATCAAACTCAATTGGCTCCTCCTTTGGCTCAATTGGTTGATCATGAAAATTAACTGGATGTTCAGGATCACAAGCTAATTTTTCTCCACAGTCTTGATCAGAAAAGGTTGAAGGCATTGCTGTTACAAGTGCATCTGTGACAGTGTCTTGAGAATCATCCTTATCAAAAGCCAAGTTTCTTTTAGCTCTTGTTTTGGGTTGCCTTATACCTTTTCTTTTTCCTTGCACAGCTTCAGCTCTAGCTCTTTCTTCTTGTTTTCTTTCCTCTTCATCTAGAGCCTGGGCAACTGCAAGATCTTGCATGTCTGCCCTAGCTGATTCCTCAGCTTTAGCTTCAGCATAATTTGGGTGACCAGCCCAAACACAGATTTCTTGTCCATTCATGTAGACTATTGCTCTTTGATTCCTGATCTCAGGCACATTGCTTTCCTTGCATTTTATAATAAGTTCACTCAGAATCTTGAGCTCATCTGGAAGTGGAGGAGGATAGAATGTCCTAGCAATATTCTTGCCCTTTGGTTTAGCTGGGGATTTTGGAGATAAGCATCTTTGAAGAGTAGTTGGGTCCACATCTCTAATACATGAAGTTTGTCCCTTTTCTTTTCTTGGACCAGTAATCACTCCATGTAGAAGAGGCTTTAGATCATATGAGGATTTAGTCTGTGGCTCCAATTCCGTTGACACTAATACCATGGCATTCGTTGATGATGGGATGGGCGCATCCGTTGATGTAGAAGTAGCTTGATCCGTTGATGGATGTTTGTTTCTTGCAATTTCAGCTATCTTCTTAACCCTTGCATCTATGCTAGACCATTGTTCTTTAATCTGTGCTGCAAGTTGTAGTCTCATAGATGCTTGTTGAATTAAGTCAACTCCATCTAATTTCTCCTTTGTATACTCCCCCATAGCTAGTGGCTCCTTTGGTAAAGAGATGGCTGGGACCATGACTTTAGTGACTTGAATATTTAGCTCCTGTGATTTCTCCCCCTTTTTGTTATCATCAAGAGAGATGAGAGGAAGACCCTGAGCTGCCACTAGCTGAGTTAGTAGTTGTGTCTGCTTCTCATGTGCCTGCTGCATATGAGCTAATGTGGCTTCCACTTTGTCCACCCTAGAAGTAAGAGTTTTCAAAGTAGTTGCCACCTCATTATCCTTGTTGAAGAAAGTGGTCATCCTGGAAACAGTGAGAAGTGGTAGTTTTTCATCAAGCCTCCTTGCAGTGGAATCCTTTAGATTGTCAATGGAGTCCTTGATTTCCCTGGCTTCAATCCTTGTCTGAAGCATATGGAGTCTCTGAATTTCCAGAGAATCCATGAGTGCCTTGTAGAATTTCTTTTCAGTGTCAGGTGCAGACTCATGAGCCAAATATGCTTCATTATACTGCCTTGTGATGGCAGCATCTAAACCCTGATGTCCAAGAAAGTCTTGAGAAAGCCATCTTGGCTTAGGAGGCACCACAGAAGTCCCAGTCTGTGTAGTAGTAGCCACCTGTAGAACAACATCAAGACTATCCTCATCACTTGAAGAACCATCATATTCAAAACTTCCACCAGCTCCTGGAGACAAATTGGCAAGTGCATCCTTAGCCCTCAGCATGGATGCAGTTGTATGAATAAGACTGAGTGAACTTTCTGCCTCCACATTGCCATGCTGAGCCATGATTTGATAGGCCGGCACAGGATGAGTAAAGGTTTCAAGATCCAAAGAAATGCTATCCAGAGTCTGTTGATAATGCTCTTGGAAAGTCAGTTCTCTTTCTCCCTCATTAACCTCAATTAACTCACTTTCAATGGTTGGTTCCTTCCTTTGAGTATCTGTAGTCCCTTCTCTCTCTCCACTCTTTTCTTGCATCATGGGCTCCCCATGGCTCACACCTCTCACACCCTCACCTTCACCTACTAAGGTGGAACTCTCAATCTCTCATTTTGCCTGGCTGGAAGAAATAGCCAGCCTCTCACTCTCATCCTCTACTTTTGCCTGGCTGCAAGCCAGCCTCTCAGATTCACTCCCTTTCAATCCTAAAAGTGTTTCAACTACCACTAGATCATCTGCACTAGTTGTGTGAACAACTAGATTTTCAAGAATATGTGCAGAATGAGCTATCAACGGAATGGTAGTTTGAACTGTCAACGGAATGGGTTCCGTTGATGGAGAAACACTTGTCAATGAAAGAGACTGTTTCGTTGATGAAGTCAAGAAAGGAGTTTGAGAAAGTGAAATTACAGTAGAATCTGTGGTGATTGACTTTAGAGATGGTTCCACAGATCCTCTTGTAGCTTTAGAAAAAGATTATTGTTGGCCCAACAAATCACTTAACAAGTGATGACCACCAATTTCAGAGTGGGGCTTCTCCAAAAATAGAGTTGGAGAATCAGGAATAGATGAATGGATCATATCCACATCTAATGACTGTGTAGGAGAATTTTGTGGAGGTGTCTCAATATTAATATTGAGGGAGTGGGACTGTAACTCCAGATTAAAAATTGGGGCTACATCAAACTGAATTTGAGAAACTGGAATTGTTGCTTCCAGTGTGTGTGCACCCTGTGTGACCTGGGATTTTTGTCTTACCCTTCTTTGGTATTGGGAAATAGTTGTTTGGGGGCTAGATGTGTCCCTTACCCTTTTGATGTGTGCTCTTGGAAGAGAACATGTTTCAATAACTACATCCTTTTGAGAGGATGCAATTAGACTTGAGCTAATATCCATATTACTCATTGTGCCTTGTTGGGAAGACACAATGGGGCTAGTCTGGGCAACACTCACCTCTCTCACCTTATCCTTAGGGTTTCTTTGATTTTCACCCCTTCCCTCACCACTCACCACACCAGAATCACTCCCCTTAGGTTGTGTAGTGGATTTTACAACAGATGCCTTTTGAGAAGCACCTGAGGTTGGCTTGGTAGATTTAGACTTTGTGGATTTAGGTCTAGTTGCAGGGGTAGGAGCCTGTTGGGTCACAGCTACAGACTCCATTGCAACAACAGTAGTAACAGAAGCAGAAACTGAAGTAACATTCAAATTAGAAAGTTGAGAAAGTGTTACCTCAATAACTGGCAGATACACCATTGGGACATCACCATTGTGATTGAGCCTCAGGATGTCTGTTAGCACCCTCTTCTCTTGGACAAAAAATCAAACCTGGAATTTGGGTTAGAGATAACTAATGGTGTTGGACTAACATGGTTGGCCAACATCATTAGAAATCTAGCATAATAAATGTTCTTTTTCCTAGATTTCTTATCTCCTAACTTAGCACCTAGTTGATACATCAATTGAGTTCTAAAATTATAATACTTATCAATGAGAAGCATGGTAAGCAAAATCAGAATGGAGTTAGATAAAGCATCAAAATTACTAATTTTACCAGAAAACACTTTAATGAAAGCATCTGCTAAATAACTCCACTCACTTACCAAGCCTCTCCTAATAATTTTACCTAAATTCTCAGTTGTCAAAGAGTAATTTATTGAATTAAGCATGTTAACAATTTCAGCATTTGTTGGTAAAGCTAAGCAATTATTCTCAGGAATGTGAAGGCATGCTTGCAATACATCTGAATTGACAATATACTCTTTACCTTGAATGGTGAATTGCAAAGTGCAGTTAGTCCCACTGTACTCGCAGAAGGTCCAAATCTCCTCTATGATTTCATTGTAAAGCGGAGTGGAGTGAAACATCGCATAACTGAGCTTGCAGTTCACCAAGAAATCCATCATCTTGTGAAAGATTTTGTTCGGGCTTTCCTTGACAACAAACGGGATGGAGTTGTTCTTCTCATAAATGAACCCTCCAGCTGACATGAGTTAAATTATGGGTGCCATTGTTGAGTAAAGAAAAGCTCGAACTGTGTTTTGCTTTGAAAGAGAAGAAGTAAGAAAGCCTTTGGAAATCTTTGAGAGTAAGGTAGAAAAGAATTAAAGAAAATAAATTTTCTTAAATACTCCCCCAAAAGTTCTCAAAAATTAAGTCCAAGAATAATTATAAATTACTGGATTGGCTTAAAAATCTAACCGTTACAATAAAAATACGACCATGATTTATACTTACAGGGGTGTATGCATAGATCGTGGTAAAAATACGTGCAAATTTCAACGGTTCAGATTAATAGTGCTATATCAACGGATTAGAATTGGGCGTTTAAGATCCCATTTATTTCGTTGATAAAGCTGCATTTCGTTGACATAAAAGGGTTGTCAACGAAATACCCAAAAATATGCTAAGACTATCAACGAAATGAGACATTCGTTGACATAGTAATTTTGACTTAGACAAAGTTTCACTTTTTCCTGAGAAAATTATTTCACAGAAAATCATAGCAAATTTCTGGCTGCAAATATCTTGCAAATTTTTGGCTACTCTAAAATGTACAAAGGGTAACCGCCAGTAGCTTGCTTTTCATTCCTTTTGTCCAATGGTCCTTGGAGATCTTTTCTTTTGTCTTCATGCTTATTATGATCACACTCAAGAACCTAATTGGAAATTTGAATGTTTCTTCATTCCCAGTGTCCATTTTAATGGCTCCCAATGCAAAGTACACTTCTACATCACCTTTTGATCTGTCAGAAAACTGTCACTATCACTTTGTCAACTATTCAGAAAAGTGATAATGATTCGTTGATAGCAGTGAGATGTGTTTCGTTGATAGCTTTATTCTTCATTCCGTTGATGGTACATTCTTCATTCCGTTGATAGTGTAATCTTCATTCCGTTGACATGTCTTCACTTAGGCAGAATTACAAGGCATAGAATATTTACAATTAACCAACCTATTTTGCCTATCTAGAACTTAGTCAACATGACTTGGAAAACCTAACTAATACCGACAACAAATGCATATCAACCAGTTGAAGTATTGTACAGTGCAATTGCTACATTACTCATTTCGTTGATGAGACTCATTCCGTTGATGAGCTACCTGTCAACGGATGCTGCAAAGCGTACCATTCCGTTGACAGTTACAATATTGACTTAACACAAAATCTACTAAGTGTTTTATAATTATCATCAAGAACAGCATATTCCTAACAGCCATGATACAAGCTTGTTTCCTAGGAATTGACAGGTGCCAGTTGTGCTTTTCCTGTCAATTTTACATCCTGCATAATCTGCATCTGAATAACCAATTAGTTCAAAGCCAGATTCTCTGGGATACCAAATGCCAAGGTTTGGTGTTCCTTTGAGATATCTGAAAATTCTTTTAATAGCAACTAAATGGGATTCACTAGGATCAGCTTGAAATCTTGCACATAGACATGTAGCAAACATAAGATCAGGTCTACTAGCTGTTAAATATAAAAGTGAGCCTACCATGCCTCTGTAACTTGAAATGTCCACAGATTTTTCCTTAGAATTCAATTCAAGTTTAGTAGCAGTAGGCATGGGAGTTTTTGCATGAGAGCATTCCATTAAGTTAAATTTCTTTAACAAATCATAAATGTACTTTGTTTGACTAATGAAAATGCCTTCATTAACTTGTTTCACTTGGAGACCAATGAAATAAGTTAATTCTCCCATCATGCTCATTTCATATTACTTTGCATAAGCTTGGCAAACTTTTGACAAAGTTTTTCATCTGTAGACCCAAAGATTATGTCATCTACATAAATTTGAACAAGTATAGTAGAGCCATTCACAATCCTATGAAAAAGAGTTTTATCTACAGTACCTCTAGTGAAGTGATTCTCAAGGAGGAACTGTGAAAGTGTGTCATACCAGGCTCTAGGTGCTTGTTTCAAACCATAGAGTGCTTTGAGGAGAAAGTACACATATTCTGGAAAATCATCATTTTCAAAACCAGGAGGTTGACTCACATATACCTCTTTTTCCAATTCCCCATTTAGTAAAGCACTCTTCACATCCATTTGATAGACCTTAAAATTGGCATGGGCTGCATAGGCTAGGAAAATTCTTATTGCTTCTAGTCTTGCAACAGGAGAAAAGGTTTCATCAAAATCAATTCCCTCTTCCTGTGAGTAGCCTTTAGCAACCAATCTAGCTTTGTTCCTTGTGACTATGCCATTTTCATCCATCTTGTTTCTGAACACCCATTTTGTGCCTATAACACTCCTATTTTTAGGCATGGGCACCAGCTTCCAAACTTTGTTTCTCTCAAATTGGTTTAGCTCCTCTTGCATAGCTAAAACCCAATCTGGATCTAGAAGTGCATCCTCAACTTTCTTTGGATCATCTTGAGACAGAAAGCTACTATGACAGCCCGGAAACCCGGTGTCACTAAATATAAACATGCATGCATAATAATTAACAATATAGAATTGACACTCCCACAAGCTAGAATCTTTTACAAGTTTTGGCGTTGAAACAAGACTACTACGTTAAAATTTCACAACCTGCATTTACTAGTACAATCTCGATAAGAGTTGACTAGCAAATTAAAAGTCTATCTGATTAGGAATTACCCAACTACATATTTTATTATTACTAACCCATCCTTTACCAGCTGCCAAAAGTTTCTACCTGCTGAGGAGAAGAAAACAAATGCCTGAAGTCTCTACCAGACCTTCCAGCCCTTCCACGGTCATTACGATCCATCAGAATATCTAGCTGTAAGGTGGGATTAATAAGGTAAGGGTAAGCAAAAGAGCTTAGCAAATGACAATCATAATATATGTTTTCATAAAGATATCCTTCTGATAGACAACATGAACCTGTAAAAGATTTAATCTGCAAAGAATAATCCTTTCAGAAGAATAGACTCCACATTTATAAAGCATTAATTTATACATATACTTTATTCAAAAATCGAAAATGGAATGTGAGTTGTTCTTTTAGAACCATAATGTTCTCGATTAGGTAAAAGTGTAAACACTACTTACCAAAAGAAATTTTATCAACAATTGCCATATATATATATATAATTATTATATAAAGTGGTTACCCAGGACACAAGTTAAATAGATGATCAGTCTATTTAACCTCTCTGTCACAGTGTTAATACAACAAAGTGATCACCCTCACAAAAATATATGGATCTGGTAGCACTTATTGTCGTTGGCTGTAATGTTGGCAGGAACTGGTGTGTCAGACAGTTCTCTTACGCAATCTTTTCTCCACTTTTTATATAATAAAAAAAAATAGTTGAACAGAGTATCAATTTGCTTTATAAATAAATTGTAAGATTTCATCTCCCAAAAGTCATACCAAGACTTATTTAAACTTCCATTCAATAATTGTTTTCAAAGGAATGGGCCTATTTGCCGCGAATCTCATAACAGGGCAAAATATATAATTTGTACTCAAATAATAATAGAATTTCTTATGACATGCTTAGAACTGAAAATCTCTGCAAGATATGAAGTTATGCAAAACAGTTTATTTATTTAAACAGTAGAATAATAGAGATTGTCACTTGCCTGGTAATAAGGGTTTAACGGAATCGAAGATGCTACTACACTGAGCGTTTATCCAACCTCTGACTATTATACGATCCTACAATATAAAAGTATTCTCAATTAGTTGTCGGATTAGCTCCTTGGAACCAATTTAATTGACAACTTAATTAATCATATCTACCCTTCGAGATCTTATTATTTTATATATATATACACACACTACCATTACACAGGTACACATAGTTACGCATTTTTGACTCATTTTTAAGCTTTCATGATATTTGTTTAAAGATAGGCAAGTAGGTTCACATAGCACTTATCACATATAAACAAGTTAGACACCTTTATCCACATACACGACACGTATCGTGTTCACATATAACATATACATGAGAACCTTAGCTTAATAAGCGACCACGTCAAACACCTAACTATATCAAGTTTATATATATATATGTAGTTGGTGTTGACAGGTTATTACTTAAAGTGATTCATAATAATAACACGTCTAACAGATACAGTAATCAATCTTTTGTATTCAGGTTCATTCCATTTAATACACATTATAATCTCATAAAATCTTATTTAACGTTATTTACATACATTTTAAGTTAGTTAAATCAACTAAACAGATAGAAACTCAATTCATCAATAAAGACTCAATAAAGACTGTTATATCATTCTCAAATTATACATATGCTTTGATAAAAAAAAACTCAGAACATATCTCAAAACTTTTTCCGAACATTAACAAAATCTGCACTTCTGTCCAGTTCCCAACTGTTCCAATCCTGACCACAATTCTCAATTAAACATGTTCATGAACTCAACTTCAACTAATCACTAATTAAACCATATAACGCTTATGTAAACACATCCTTTCACAAATAGCAATCCAACTTCTCACAGGTTCCACCACTAATCATTCATTATGCAGCTTAGTGACTAGACATCTCTTTATCAATTCTGCCTCATAATCAGAAATTCCAGATACAGTTAACTTCACCTAGTCATTTTCTTGTATATAATTAACTAGTCATATAGTCATAGAATCGACTTCAACACATAATTCATATAATTATCTCCAGTTCTGGTTCTAAACAGAGAATCAAACTTAACTGCACCAAATCATTCATACTTAAGTCTCATTAATCATCACCTAGTTACTACACTTCAAGTAACGAGTATCCGAGACAAACAATTAAGAGTCACTGGCTCACCGAGTTCATTGCCAGTGACTGGCAAGAACTACAACTACCTCACAAAATCATACATCAATCCGCACCATCTCATTACCAGAATCATGAATTGTTTATAGAGCAAAACGCTACCAGAACTTAATGAACTGAGCAACTACAGTTCTGGCCGGAAACTACATCAGGTTAACATTACACATGAACTCTACACTTACTGTCCTTACCATAATCGAATTATCAATTCATTTACCTAATCAAACCATCTTATAACCCAATCAATTACCAGAGACATAGGTATAAACGTAACTTTAACCAAAATCATTTAAACATCAAATAAGAAACTAACAGTTTATATATCCTTTAACGAGCATAGTATCACAACATACAATTCCGTAAGCAATCAACATATACAAATTTCTGATTTAGTTAACATCCAGTAATAACATAAATTAAAATAACTATACTTAAACAAAACCGATATATAACCGCAGTTAGCCACACACATAAGCTTGGTTCATCGGAAATCAATAACACAACACTGAATCGAGGGTCACCGGCTCACCGGAATTCATCGCCGGTGACGGTCCAATCGTACTCAGTCCCCAAAACTGGTGGTACTGTGACGATTTGGCCACGAAAACACAACCCAGCATCGAATTAAGCTATTTGTATCCATTAAATCATCAAAATCGCAAGAATCGAACCCTAGCAAGAAAATCCCCAATTCAACCCTAATTTCTGAATCTCTCAAAACTCGATACAAATGATATGATTGTATAGAGCTCGAAGAGAGATTCGTTTTACACATAAAAACTTCGAATTTTGTTAACAAAATCGGAAGAAAATGAAGAAAAAAAGAGAAGTAGAAAAGGGATGAGAGAGTCGGGGCGACGAGAGAGAAGATAGAGGCTTACGGGAGAGAGAGTGAGAAAGGAGAGAATAAAAATGAATTTAAGAATTGTAAAATCTATTATATTATCCCCAGAATTGATTCGTTAATCAACTAAGTTTCGTTTAATTACTGAAATGTTTCGTTAAATACAAGTAGTATTCAAATTTTCGGAAAAAGATTATACTATATAAAATTTAAAATTTTAAAATCAAATAAATTATAAAGTTTTATTTTGGAAATTTTAAATAAAATTCCCAAATCTGTATTTAATAATTTAACAAAATAATTAAATAATTACTTAAAAATATAATTATCAATTCTAATTTAAATACTAAATTAATAAGATTATTACACCAAGGAAATTGTTTAAAATACTTGTAGACAATTTAAATAATAATTAAACGGATAATTGTCGACAAAATTTAATCATTTATACACATACACGAAATTAGCACATAAGCACTTAAATGACCCACATAATTGATTGAACTTAACATATGTTTAGTAGATGATGCATCAAACTGGAATAAGATATTATATTCTATTCCAACAGTTTGGCACATAAAATAAATAGTTGTAATCTAAAATTTAGCGTCGTTACAGCTACTATATAGACATTCCTCTTGAGTTGCTCTTCTAGTTTGGACTTTTGAAGAAACATCACCTATGATGAGTTCAAAGGGATGATCTTTAGTCCATTTCCTTGAGGGGGGTAGATTAGCTCTAGAAGATGTAGCTTCATGATCATGATTGCCTTGATTAGATGTTTGTCCTTGAGAAACTCCCCCTGAGTTTGTTGTCCCTAAGTGATCATTCTTAGAAGCATTTCTATGACTGTCAACGGAATGCCCATTTTGACTGTCAACGAAATACTCATTTTGACTGTCAACGGAACGACCAATTTGACTGCTAGCAGCTATTCTTTTCAATCTGAATGCAGCAATTTCATCTTCACCACTGCTTTCATCTGTGCTAGACATAACAACTTTAGGCTGTTTCTCAATAGCCTTAACATGATTCACTTGATCTCCTTCCTCATTCTCAAAAGAAAGACTTTCATGGAAACCTTCATCACAGAGACCTTGAATTTTGAGATCATCAAAAACAACATGTACATATTCCATAACAATGTTGGTTCTGAGATTATAGACTCTGTAAGCTTTCCCTGCTGTATATCCCACAAATATTGCTTCATCTGCCTTTGCGTCAAATTTCCCCAAATACTCAGCTTGATTTCTCATAACAAAGCACTTGCATCCAAAGACATGAAGAAAATTCAATAGTGGATTCTTTCTTTTGAGTAGTTGATAAGAGGTCATTCCCTTGGCTTGATTAATCAAAGAAATATTTTGAGTGAAGCAAGCTGTGTTAACTACCTCAGCCCAAAAATAAGTTGGTAACTTTGATTCATCTAGCATTGTCCTTGCAGCTTCAATGAGTGTTCTGTTTTTCCTTTCAACTACACCATTTTGTCGTGGTGTCCTTGTAGTTGAAAATTCATGCAAAATACCATTTTCCTCACAGAACATCTTCATAGTTGAATTCTTGAACTCTGTCCCATTGTCACTCCTAATCCTTCTTACTTTGAAATCAAGATGATTGTTTACTATCTTGATGTGATTGATAATGATTTCACTTGCCTCATCTTTTGAGTGCAAAAAGAAAGTCAATGTAAATCTAGAAAAATCATCAACAATCACAAGACAGTATTTCTTCTTTGAAATGGACATGACATTGACAGGGCCAAATAGATCCATATAAAGCAACTCAAGTTGTTGGACAATTGATGACTCTGTCTTGCTTTTGAATGATGCCTTCTTTTGTTTCCCTTTTTGACAGGCATCACACAACCCATCCTTGGAGAATTCCACCTGTGGAATTCCTGTAGCAAGATCTTTCCTCACCAAGTCATTCATAACCTTGAAATTCAAATGAGACAATTTCTTGTGCCATAGCCAACTTTCATCCTTGATTGCCGTGCTGAAAAGACAAGTGATGGTGTCTGGACTTGTGCTACTAAAGTCAGCAATGTACACATTCCCTCTTCTGAATCCAGTCATTACCACATTGTTGTCTCCACCTTTAGAAACAACACAGGCTTCTCTTGAAAAAGTAACTAAAAATTCTTTGTCACAAAGTTGGCTGATACTAAGAAAATTGTGCTTTAGACCATCCACCAATGCAACCTCATCAATGATGACATTTTCTCTTGAAATCAAGCCATATCCATTAGTATAGCCTTTGCTGTCATCTCCAAAAGCAATACAAGGGCCAGCTCTTCCCTGGAACTCTGTGAGCAGGGTAGAATCACCAGTCATGTGTCTTGAACAACCACTATCCAAGTACCAACGATTCCTTTTGTCTCCCTGCACACAATAAAACCAAATCAAGTTGATTTTGGTACCCAAGTTTCCTTGGGTCCTGTTTTGTTAGCCTTTGATTTACTCTTCACATCATTTTTCACCTTGGGCTCAGATTGAGTTAAATCAACCTTTACCTTTGGTGTTGATTTCTGAGGGTTGCTCACATTTTCAT
Source organism: Heracleum sosnowskyi (assembly GCA_030848705.1). Classification (NCBI taxonomy): domain Eukaryota; kingdom Viridiplantae; phylum Streptophyta; class Magnoliopsida; order Apiales; family Apiaceae; genus Heracleum; species Heracleum sosnowskyi. The sequence continues at coordinate 19,858,029 of CM061241.1, forward strand.
TCATAGCATGCATAATTGGAGGAACAAACATGTTATTCACATTCCATGGCATTTGTGGCACATTAAACATATTCATGTATGAATTAGGCACAAATGGCATGCTAGCATATGGATTTTGAAATTGTGCATATGGAGCAAACATATTAGGCATAACATGCATTGCAGGCATAGAGGCATTCATTGCAGGCTTAGGCATTTTCACATTAGTAGGCTTCTTAACAGATTTGCAATTAGCAGATAAATGACTAACACTACGACAATTAACACATGTTTTTCTAGGAGCGTACTTATCAGGTGTGTAATTGTTATGTTTGTTAATCCCTACTTTGCCATTTCTGTTATTCTTTTTATTGCCCTTAACCTCAACTTGAATTTTCTCTAATTTGTCTTTCAATTTCTTGTTAGACAAGTGACCTACATTAGCTCTCTCAACAGGCTTCTCAACTTTCTTTGATTTACTAGACTCACCTTGAACAAAGTTCTTGGTGACGGGACCATACTTGTTATTAAGTCTAGTGAGTTCTTCTTTCTTTTTCTCTGTCAACGAAACAACATGATCGGTTGATGGTTCATCTGTCAACGAAAGCTTGCATTCCGTTGACGTATCAACCTTCAACAAATGATCATTGTTGTTTGTTGACTCTGATTCTGATTCTAAGGTTTCAACAGCATACCCTAGCTTCTCTTTGTTCTTTTTCCATGATTGCTCACAGAAAGATTCCATACCTTGAACATTAATGATGTTGCTAGCAACATTCTTGGAATCTTTCCATTTTGCAATCAATCTTTGTTCTATTTCTAGTTGTGTTTTAAGAATCTCTTCCCTTTTTAACACTTTCTCAAGTTCCAGCTTAACATCCCTACTAACACACCTCATTTTCTCAAACTCAATGAGCTGTGCTTCTAACATGGCATTTCTATCACTTAAGAGCAAATTGGTCTCTTTAATTCTTGAGTTCTCTTTGGTAAGTGATTTAAGAGTAACACGCAAATTATACAGTGCAGTAGACATTTCATTACCTGTACTATCGCATTCCTCTTTAGAAAGCTCAGAAAGATTAGTAATTGTTACCTGGTTGCTAGAGGAACTTGCTTCCTGCTCATGATTGTTAGCCACTAGAGCCAAGTTGACATACTCAACATCATCATCTGAATCTTCACCATTACCAGCCCAATCATACTCATGAGACATGAAAGCCTTTTCTTTTTGCTTGAGAAGTTCAAAGTATTTCTTTTTATAATCAACAGGCTCAATTTTCCTGTTGCTCTTCTCAGCTTTGGGCTTTCTACAATCTCCAGCAAAGTGACCAATCATTCCACAGTTGAAACATTTAGACTTAGACTTTTCAACCCAATTATTTTTGCTAGGTTGAAAGTCTCTCCTTGGTGGCCTTGCTTCTGAGTTTCTCTTGAATTTGAACTTAGAAAATTTTCTTGAAAGAAAGGCAATGTGCTCATCAATCTCATCTAAGTCATCCAAGTTGGCTGGTTCTTCTTCTTCTTCTGTCATCTTGCCTTTACCCTTGCTAACATCACTCCTACAACTAGCTCGACTAGTTGTGGCTTTTGCAGCTTCTTCATTGTCATCTTCCAGTTGGTTCACAGATGCAATCAATGCAATAGATCCACCTTTCTTTTGTACCTTCTCAATTTCTTCATCTTGCTCCATTTCCAGCTCATATGTCTTTAAGGTTCCATAAAGCATTTCAAGAGTATAGTCTTTGTACTCTTGAGTGTTTCTCAGAGAAACAGACATAGGCTTCCACTCTTTTGGAAGAGCTCTAAGAAATTTGAGGTTTGAATCCTTGGTTTGGTAGACCCTCCCATACAACTTTAATCCATTCAAAAGCTTTTGAAACCTACTAAATGTATCATTTAGGGTTTCACCAGCTTTAAAATGAAAGTGTTCATATTGTTGTATGAGGAGTTGCATTTTGTTCTCCCTTACCTGCTCAGTTCCTTCAGAGAGTGTTCTAACAGTGTCCCATACTTCTTTAGCAGTTGTACAGTTAATAACATTGTCAAACATCTCTTGCTCCAAACCATTAAACAGAATGTTCATGGTTCTTTTATCTTTATGGACTTCTGCAACATCTTCAACAGTCCATTCTGAGACAGGCTTTGGAATTTCCACATCTTCAGCATCATCTGGCAGTCCAACTCTAGATGCAAACTTCATGGGAACGTGTGGACCTTTCTCAATGCAGTCTACATATCTCTCATCCATAGACATGAGATGTAGATACATTTTTACTTTCCAGTGAAAGTAATTGTCCTTATCTAGAACTGGTATCTTTACACCTGCATCCTTCTTCACCATGGTTTCTGTTTTGGCCTTGATCTTTAAACTCCTTGTATGTTAGAAGCTTGCTCTGATACCAATTGTTAATCCCAAATGACCTAACAGAATTGTAGAAGGGGGGGGGGGGTTGAATACAATTCTAGATATTTTTAAACTTAAAACAACTTTTAAATAACTTAACACAGAAAATAAAAACACACAAGCAAATATAAAATTTCAGTTGGATGTTTTGAGGATCCAACTGAGATGTTTTTATTGCGGGAATAATCTGTGTTACAAACGTAGCACAGCTGCTCAGTTCTTAATGTAGAGTGAGAGTGCTCTTGAAAGAAAGCTAATACAAAATTATAATATCTCACTTCTTACAATAAAATGAACTGCTACACTTGGTTATATATCCCAAGTTTACAATGCTATTTTTGGCTACTCTAAAATGTACTAAGGGTAACCGCCAGTAGCTTGCTTTTCATTCCTTTTGTCCAATGGTCCTTGGAGATCTTGTATTTTGTCTTCATGCTTATTATGATCACACTCAAGAACCTAATTGGAAATTGGAATGTTTCCTCATTCCCAGTGACCATTTTAATGGCTCCCAATGCAAAGTGCACTTCTACATCACCTTTTGATCTGTCAGAAAACTATCACTATCATTTTGTCAACTATTCAGAAAAGTGATAGTGATTCGTTGATAGTAGTGAGATGTATTTCGTTGATGGCTTTATTCTTCATTCCGTTGATGGTACATTCTTCATTCCGTTGATAGTGTAATCTCCATTCCGTTGACATGTCTTCACTTAGGCAAAATTACAAGGCACATAATATTTACAATTAGCCAACCTATTTTGCCTATCTAGTACTTAGTCAACATGACTTAGAAAACCTATCTAATACCTACAACAAATGCCTATTAATAGTGAAGTATTGTACAGTGAAATTGCTACATTACTCATTTCGTTGATGAGCTACCTGTCAACGGAAGCTGCAAAGCATACCATTCCGTTGACAGTTACAAAAGTGACTTAACACAAAATCTACTAAGTGTTTTTATAATTATCATCAAGAACAACATATTTCTAACACAATCAGAATTCTATTATAAAAGAATTTGACTTTCGATAGTTTTTTTTTAAAAACTATCGAATGGTAAATTCTTTTTAAAAATTCGATAGTTTTCAATTTGGAGAAACAGGTGGTGAAGTGACTTTGTTGTCAGGTTGATGAAGATCCAACGACCAAGAATATTTGAATATTTGAGGTTCGATAGATTTTATAAAAAGTCTATAATTACTAAGAGAGAAGAAGTGTCTTCTTCAGTTAATTTAGGTAGAACACAGAGACATTACGAAAAGAGAGATTGAGCCAGAGAAATTAATAGTGCTCAGAATTTTATCATTGTATTGAGTTTGTGTAACCTTGAACTCATTGAAGCTAATCTACGGATTAGATATTGTAGCACCCCTCGAGGTTTATATTTATAAAACGATATATTCCCCGACTCTTGGTTTGATTTGGTGTAGTTGATTTCGTTATAGAACTGAATGATTAATCCGTAAACGAAATTAAATAATTTGAGAGTATCGTGTATTCAACCCCCCCTTCTACGATACTTTGGACCTAACAACATGTTTGGTTTCTTACATTCAGAAAAATGCTTTGCCCGAATCAGATGTTTGCCTCCTTCTCCTTGTGGTTACAATTTTGTTCCAATTAATTTCCGGTTATTGCTAATTCTTTTTATGCTAGACTGGTGTTAGCTGTTTCAAGTAAAACTGAGGTGATCTTGAAATCAAGCTTTGACGCCATATTTGGAATTTTTTTTAAGTAAGAAGAGGTCATCCATGCTCAGTAGAGGGTCAATGGCTTGAGATTTACAGTTCTCCTGAGTTAGAGTAATTAGCAGCTAACTTAAAGGTGAAAATACAGTGTTATCCAGTATTTTGCAGGGGTTTGGTACTTGATTACTTCTTAATGACGTAAAGATAGATGTAATAGAAAGTTTGCGGACGTTTAAGAAAGTTTAATTTAATAAAATTTATCACAAAATAAAATTAGAAAAAAAAAAGACTTCGAGGTTAAACCAATTAAAATTTGAAAAGAATGTATTTATTGTGATCAATTGAACCTAACTTCTACTCAAAATCAATTTGAAGCGAGTAATATACAAATTAATATGCTTAGAACGCATATCATGTTCGAAATTCTACAATTTCAGCAAAACTAGGAAAACTATATTAGTTCACTTGTGAAATATTGGAATGGTAAAAATCTACTGCCCTAAACATTTTAGTAACAAATATAAGATTTAAAAAGAATAAACGAAATATTTATATAGCATTATTATGGTTATGAAATGGTGAAAATGTTCACACAAATTTTATTATAAATCGAATATAACTACATACCATTTGCATTTTTCTTGTCCTCTATATTATTTATCGTTACCTATCATTTCTTTTCATCTTATAAGTCCAAATCTTAATAATCATGACTATCTTAAAATTTTATAATGGTAAATATTTCTTAGACCAAATATTTGATATTTAAATTGCTCCATTCACAATATTTGACATTTTTTTTGAAGAATTAGCCAAATGCTTGTTCTTTGAAATTTTTGAAATGTGATTACCTCATTAGAGCATCATTAAGGCCAAAGTGCATTGACATGAATTAATTTTCTGAAGTGAAAACTAAAGGTTGTTTGGTTGTTCCTCTGTATCGATTTTCTTCAGTCTCACTTGATGGTAGCTAGCTCAGATGTTCTAATCGTTCATTCCGCCACTCTTCTACATGTGAAAAGGTCGAAATATTATTATTGAGATTTATGTTGTCAATTAAAAAACCTTTTAAGTGCCATCTTGTTCTTAACTAACAATATGGGACAAGCAAGTGAATGACTTCTAGCTCCAATTTTGCACGTCTCTAGCATCTAATAATTTCATTTATCTCGGTGTTTTGCCATAGGAGACTAGGATCACTTATAAGTTAGGTCTGTTTGATTAGGTCAATTACCCTGTTCTATAATCTTTAAAAATCTAATGCTCCAGAGTTCTGTATGAAAATGGAAATGCTATTTTGATGGCCAACGTTTTTTAGAAAGATTTTAACTGTTATAGTGTCAAAATTACGATGTTTAGTACTTAATTGAGATGTTTATTCACATTTTCTATTTATTTTCTCCATGGGATGCATTTTATGACTTTCACTTCTGTTTGCTTACATGTACTACGCCATTGGGACAACTGCAAGTTTGCAAGGCCTGATGACGGTGTCTAATTTTTGGAGGAAATGGAAGATTGAATGGATCTGTTAATTTTCTGTGTAGGACTCATTATATTTCAAAGAAGAGAGAATGATTGTTTTCAATATGTACATTACACAAAAATGAGAATACAGGTTGTGTTTTATATACAAGTCTTGTAGAGGGAAAATCAGTTGTAACTAACTTTCTATAACTTAACAGCTAAGCTAGCTAAACTAGAAATACTATTGTTATTACTATTATTCTCAACATCCCCCCCCCCCCCCCCCCCCCCTCAAGGTAGGAGAGGGATGAGCAGAATGATCATACAATCCTAGCTTGGAGGTGAGATACTGTAATTGAGGAGAAGCAAAAGACTTGGTAAAGATATCAGCCAACTGATGTTGAGTAGGAAGATAAGTCAATTGCAGTAAACCTTCTAAGACTTTATCACGAGTGAAATGGCAGTCAACCTCGATATGCTTTGTGCGTTCGTGAAAAACAGGATTTTTTGCAATGTAAATGGCTGACTGGTTATCACAGTGTAAGGTTACTGGAGTCAAGTTAGTGAAACCTAGTTCAGCAAGTAAGCGAACCATCCATGCTACTTCAGAAGCAGCTGAGGCCATAGCGCGATATTCAGCTTCTGAACTAGACCGGGAAACTATAGATTGTTTTTTTGACTTCCATGTAATAGGTGAGCTGCCAAGCATTAAAACATAACCTGTAACCGAGCGTCTGGAATCAGGATAAGTAGCCCAGTCACTGTCTGAGTATGCCTGGAGAGTGAGTTTATCTGAACCTTTGAGCAGAATCCCTTGGCCAGCAGTGTGAGAGATGTATCTCAGAGTATGAAGCAGGGCTTCATAGTGAGGAATTCTAGGTTGATGCATATACTGACTTCATAGCTGAAGTGAATAACTGAGATCGGGTCTAGTATTTGTCAAAAAATTGAGCTTGCCTAGAATAGATCTATAAAGCTCTAGATCAGAAAACAAATCACCAACAGAATCTTGTAACTTCAAATGTAGAGGAAGAGGAGTTACTGCCCTTTTTGAACAATCAATAGCACTCAACTGTAAGAGTTCATGTGTGAACTTCTTCTGACTGAGTACAATACCCTCAGGCAAATAACTGACTTCAATCCCCAGAAAATAGTGTAACAAGCCAAGATCTTTAATAGTGAAGACATTGTCCAGATGAGTCTTAAGAGAAGTAATAGACCGTTCATTATTACCAGTGATGATTATATCATCAACATAGACAGCTACAACAGTAGTATCAGCCCCATTATTGCAGATGAACAAGCTGTAATCATTTTTCGATTGAGTATAGCCCTGATTGATCAATTCAGTAGCAAGTTTAGCAAACCAAACTCTTGAGGCCTGTTTTAAACCATATATGGATTTCCTTAGTTTACACACAAGATTCATAGGGTTGTCAATACCTTCTGGCACCCTCATATAGACTTCTTCAAACAATTCTCTATGGAGAAAAGCATTGTTTACATCTAGTTGATGTAGCTTCCAACCTTTGCTAGAAGCTAGAGAAATAAGACATCTAACAGTGCTCATCTTGATTACTGGAGAGAAAACTTCATCATAGTCCACTCCATATTTATGATTATACCCCTTAGCCACTAATCTTGCCTTGCATCTCTCTAGACTACCATCAACATTTAGTTTGACCTTATAGACCCATTTACAACCAATGGGCTTCTTTCTTTTGGGTAATGGTACAAGATCCCAGGTCTGGTTAGTAGCTAAAGCTTCTAATTCTTTTGTCATAGCAGCCTTCCAAACTGGACTAAGTGAAGCTTCAGCATAAGTCTTAGGTTCAGTAATAAGACAAGAAGATACTAGATGAGAAACTTTAGAAGCATCAACAAGATTGCACCAATGAGAATTTGAATTAAGAGGTGTAGTACTTAAATTGCAAATATAATTCTGCAAATAAGAAGGTGGGTTTCTAATTCTTGTGGATTGTCTAAGATCTGTAGTAGAAACATCTAATAAATCTACTACAAAATCTACAAAGTTTAGACCTCAAAACTTTGTGTGTAGAAAGGTAACATAAACATCCATAGGTTCTAAGATGTGTGATATCTGCATCTTGGTTATAGAGTTTAAAATAAGGAGTCATGTTATTCAGAGATTGAAGAGGCATTCTGTTAATGATATAAGTAGTACACAACACAGATTCTCCCCAAAACCTATTTGGTAACTTGGATTGTAAATGTAATGCTCCAGTTGTTTCAAGGAGGTGTCTATGTTTTCGCTCCACAACACCATTTTGTTGTGGAGTGTAAGGACACGAGGTCTGATGCATAATACCCTTACTAGCATAAAGCTTCTTAACTATCCCCTCAGATAACTCTAGTGCATTATCAGATCTAATGCACTTAACAGTAGCTTGAAATTGTGTTTCAGCATAATTCAGAAAATTAATCAACACAGTATTGACATCAGACTTGTGCCTAAGTAAGTGAATCCAAGTGAAACGAGAAAAATCATCCACAATTGTCAAGAAAAAGGGTACATCCAAATATAGATTTTGTTTTATATGGACCCCATACATCAATGTGAAGTAACCCAAAAAGAGACAAAGTTTTAACAGAGCTAGAAACAAAAGACTTTCTAGTTTGTTTAGAAGCTGGGCAAACTTGACATACACTGTCTTTGATAGAGCTGACATTGGCAGGAACTGGAGCTACTAAATGTAATTGTTGAAAAGGAAGGTAGCCAAATCTGAGATGCCACAATTTGAGATTGTCTGCAACATTGCTAGAAAGATGACACTGAGTAAAAAAACTTTTATCAAAAGAGGTCAAATCTCTATACAAACCATTGATAAAACTACCAAGAGGAATCTGAGGCTTGTTTTGAGAAAGGTCCTGTAGAAAGCAACCTTTATTAGTGAATAAGATCTGACATTGAAGGTCCTCACAGAGTTTGGAGACAGAAATTAATCTGAAACAGAAGTCAGGAACATGTAAAACTTGATGAAGAGTTATGTCATCATTAAGTTTGACTAATCCCTGATGAAGAACTTTGATTTTAGTGCCATCTGGTATTGTAATAAAACTATCACTACCTTTGACAGGTTCATAAGATTCAAACATATCAAGATCAGGACAGATGTGGTCTATGGCACCACTGTCTATAAGCCATTCAGGTTTTGAGTGTGAAAGAAGACACATATTACCTGTTAAGAGAGCATGCTTAGAATTTTCTGCAGCAGAAGAGTTGGCTATAGTAGATTGACCCAATAGACTCATCAGATGATTGTATTGATCCACACTGATTGTAGGACCAGATTCTCCATCATTGACACTGGTAGAAGAATGATCAAGTTGTGAGACAGCAACCATTTTCCTGTCTTGTTTGACAAAACCAGGTGGATAGCCATTTAGTTTAAAACATCTTTCAATGCTATGTCCAGGGATTTTACAATGATTGCAAAAGTAGTTTGGCTTCCCAGTCTTCTTGTTAAAAGAAGTATGTCCAGTCTTAGATCCAGCTCCTGAGTATTGCTTGTTTTCAGAATAAGTTTTCTGAGTTGGATACTGAGAAGCATTGTAATTCTTCTTTTCTGCCAGGAAAACAAGAGATTCAGTTTGATTTGACAAGTTAGACACTTCTTTATGTCGTCCCTCCTGAGCAAAAAGTCTGTATGCTTGAGAAACATTGGTCATATGATGCATCATCAGAATATAAGCTCTCACTGCACTAAACTGTTCATTCAGTTTCATCATAAACTGCAAAAGCCTATGTTCTTGCTGTTTTTGCTGAATTCGTTGAGTCAGATTACAAGTACAATTATTACAGGTGCAGTGTGGAAGAGGATCTGCATCATTAAGACTATCCCAAAGAGTTTTCATCTTTGTAAAAAATTCAGATATAGAATCAGAACCCTGATTAATTTCCAGCATTTGTTGTTCCAAAGAATAGACTTGTGTGGTTGAGGCATAGCCAAATCTTTCTTCTAAATCCTCCCAGATTTCCTTAGCAGTGCTTAAAAACAAAACACTTTTAGCAATATGTTCCTCAAGATTAAACAATAGCCACGAAATCACTAGGTCATTGCAACGTTCCCAGTACTTACGCTCCACAGAAGTAGAAGCTGGAACAAGTATAGTACCATTAACGAATCCCAGTTTGTTCTTTGCAGATAGAGTCAACATCATTGAACGTTTCCAGTTATGAAATCCAGTTCCATTGAACTTAACATAGACAAGTTGTGTTGTGGAAGAGTCTGAAGGATGTATATAGTAGATACTCGAAGTATCTTGATTATTATTTACATTTGCAGCAGTAGCCATGTCAATCAGGTGTGAAGTATCTTGATTGTGTTTAGATTGATGCTAATAGCAACAATAACATGATAGAAGAAAATTCAGAGTTTTTTGGTGAATTAGGATGTGTTTCAGAAGGAAATCTCAATGCAAACGAACACAATCAACCAGATAATCAACGATTATAAAGAAATGATCAAGAATTCATATAGTATCTTTATGATCAAATCATCAAACACATAGAGAGCATTAATCGAAAAAGCGATTGATATCACTAACAATACAAGTGAATCAACAAGATATGAGGTGCAGATCAATATTTCACCACAATTCAAGAACACATACGATATATGAAGATTAGATGATGATTGAGATTGAGATAATAGGAATTTAACACCTGAGAGTTAGAATCGAGAGATCTGAGAACTCAGAGAACTTAGAGATCTGATGATGATGACGATGTGCGCGCTTGAAGCTCTAATTGATTGTTAATCCGTCATTAATGAGCTTAGAAAGCTTTGATACCATGTTAATTTTCTGTGTAGGACTCATTATATTTCAGAGAAGAGAGAATGATTGTTTTCAATATGTACATTACACAAAAATGAGAATACAAGTTGTGTTTTATATACAAGTCTTGTAGAGGAAAAATCAGTTGTAACTAACTTTCTATAACTTAACAGCTAAGAGCATTCCCATCCCATTCCCCATCCCCATATACTTACTAAAAATGGTAATTACTCAAATTTATCTCTATAATTTATTTGTCATCAAAAAATCTACTACATCACATTCCCCGTTTCTATCTCTATATCTTTTTTTATTATTTATTTCTCTCACCTCTCTTTGCAACTTTAACTACTAACTATTATTTTATCACTTTCTACTCTACTTGTATATTAAACTTGTATAAAATATGAAATGAGGGATGAATAGTAAGTCCCCAAATTTGGGGACTCATTTTTTGAACCCTAAAACTTTCCCCAAAATGAGGAATCGGATGGAGATCAATTTTTATACTAAAACTCATATTTTACTCAAATAATGGGGATGGGGAATGATATAGGGGCTCCAATGTGAATGCTCTAAGCTAACTAAACTAGAAATACTATTGCTATTATTATTATTATTCTCAACAGGATCAATTCACCCATTTCGTGTAGCAAAATTTTATTTCGTAAGGATCAGAAAAAAAAATTATTTCATGGAAGATACTTGCTAAATTTTTGGATGTCTGGATGAGAGAGGCAAGTCAAGATGCTGTCGAAAAAAAGTTAAAAATTTCAGCCTCAGCTTATGTTTGCTAAATTATACTTGTCCAATCCTATACCTCTCTCTGGTTTATTATTCTGCACTTTAACGAATCAGGTATTGTAATTCAGTAAGTTGGCAATTGAATTCTAGTTGACAATTATTCTAAATTCTCTCTACGATCTCTCCATCTGCAGAATTTTGAAAACCTTGGTTATCAATAAAATGTATACTACACAAAAAGTTTACAGAAATCTCCTGCACGACTGCACCTCTTACATCCAATTGCTTAGATTCTCAAATTCCGTAAATCAGTCAATCCCAGAAATAAGATGCTTCTAGTCGAATATTTGCGAAATTAACAGATTGCGGTAGTTGCAGAATCAAGTTGTACATGTCATATATGCTCTTCTTTGGTGCTTTTTCTTTGTTTTGGTAAAACCAAAGTTACAGCATGCGCAGATTAGTGGAAATCAATAACTCTGTACTATGATACAATAGTATCTAGGCTTTGTACTATGATACAATAATATCTTGTTGGCCACTTGGGTCATTCACTAAATCCTGAATTTACTTTACAGCTGCTCCATTGTTTATCAAACATTATCATCTCATGAATTTAAATAACCAAATCATGGGAAAAACATCCCCCACTGCTCAGGTAAATCACATACTGAGTTGCAATGCACAATGCATAAGGGTAAAATAAAATAAAATAAAATAATAAGACTTATTAAAATCAATGTGTTTCTTTTAAATTTGGAACTTCCTTCTCTCGGGCTCGTTTTTTCTCTCAAACCCTAGCCTCCGTTAAAGATTTTTGAGGGGGCTTCCATCGGTTTTTCACCGGTGGAAAGCCCCAATCCCTTTTATTTTTTGTTTTCCTTCAATAAGTTCTCAATTTATTTGGGTTTTATTAGTCTCTCCTTGTGAGAGTTTGATTTTTTGTTTTGTTGTGTTTTGGTGTTCTTCATGGCCGAGGTTATAGATCAACATGATTTTCATGGGTTTGATTCAGAGATGAAGGTTATTATGGGATCGCATCTATGGTCGATTGCACAGAACAGTCGGATGAAAATAAGTACATAGTTTCAAATCATCTTCAAATCACTTGGTTGCCTCTCTTGGAAGGAAGGATCAAGAGTGATATTTTTAAGTGTCTGTCTAATTTCGATTGTATTTGTAGATGTCACATGACTTTTGATTAATGAATTGATTCTTTTTTTTCAAAAAAAAAAGACTTATTAAAATCTAATTTTTGTTACTTTACATTGTTCTAATAATCTCCGATTTATCGAAAACTCACAAATTGATTCTTATAAAATATTTTATCATTTATCTAAAAATTCTCAATAAATATAAAAAAAAACTTTGATTTATTGAAAAATCTCCGATTAATCTTGGATCGCTAGGATCGATAGGTATTAGTTCCGTTTCTGCAACCATAAACTTACTAGTAACTCTAATTTTTTTTATATTTAACAAACACAAGAAAAATAAATTTTCAATTATACTTAAATTATAATTATCTTTCTCTATATATTAAAAGCCAACAAAGGGCAAAGTTTGCCATTTTAATGGCTGTGAAGTTACGATTTTACCCTTATATTTTCTAAAATTACAAAAATACCATTCTTTAATGAAAATGTAAAAATTGTGAAATTATGTTAATGATGGGAATCGAACCCTTAACATATCCATGTCAAACTCATGTCATAACCAACTATGCTACACTTTGTTTTGAGCTTATATTCAAACTCTTATTAGATAAACCACATATTCTTTCAATTTTTTTATTTTTTGAGTTAATAAACATTGATTTATATTATTTTTAGAATATTGCACAATACATAGATAAATATTTTTAGCAATTGAACATAATCTACAATTCTGTTTTATCAATTTAAATTATTGATATATGTCATTTTAATACTTTGAATTTATGATTTTGCCCCTACATGTTAAAAAATTACAAAAACGTCAACTCTTTTATATTTATGCAAATAGTAGATAAAATTATGTTAGTGTAGTAAATTGAACCATTAATCTTCTCTAATCAAGCTCATGCATAAGTAGCATAGTATATTTTGTTTTAAGTTTTCTTTAAAATCTTATTAATGTTAATTTCTCTTCTTCTCTCATCTTCTTTTTTATATTTTTTTTTAAATAAATAAAATGTTGGTTTATATTATTTATAAAATATTGCATTGTATATAATTACCAAAAATATTTTAATGGATTGAGCATACTCTACGATTCTCTTTCTTTTATTTTAAATGATTGATATAAAAAATAAAATTTTAAAAGAGTATAAGATTATAGATAACGTATAATTTCTACATAATAATAAGATTATAGATAACATATAAGATTAGAGTATAAAATTTTTATAAAATTTTAAAAGTAAAAAAATTGAGTGAGACGCCGCATGGATGACTTTTAAATAATATTAATAGATTTTGTAATAAGTCTCAGCCCTACGTTTATATCTGACAATGTTAAGACTGCATCGCCTATGTTATATACCGACAATTTTGTAATTTACACCGCAAGATAGTCTTGTGAGAGTGTGCAAAGATGCACCAACCTTCAGCTTCTTTTTAAAATCCTCTATCTCATTCACATGTGTTCGATTATATTACAACAACATTGTGTGCATTTAACGATTTATATTCTAGACTGCAAAAAAATAAAAAAAACCAAATCAATTGATCGCTGAAAAACAAACAACAACTACTAAGGCAAAATACCTATTTACAAATTATACTTTCTCCAACATAGAAAACTCCGGTAAACCTGATTATAATTGCAACAAGAACAATAGTTCGACCGTGTTTCAAATTTTACATTGTTTCTATTTGTTCTTAATATCAATAATACTCACTATGAACAAGTCCCAAAGCCTTGGGTTTGGCACAGTTACGTTATCATATTAATTTACATACACTAATGTTATATACGGACTTTAGACTAAAAGATTTTAAGATGTGATCACGGTGTGTAGTCTTACGTACCTGACCAACTTTATATTTTATTTACAAGTATATTGTCATTTCGTTAAAAACACATTAGTTTAGATACATCCATATCATAAACAACTATACTAAAATAATCATTTAGATTATATTTAATTGTTGAATTTGATAAAATGCATTTCACGATATTTAAAACTAAATTAATATTTTGTCAAATGAAAATAATAATTTGATCTTTATTTTATAGATTTTTTTTTCAAATTTTGTGAAATCTTATTAAATATTAAAAAAATTAAATTTTTTTTATACAAATATAAGATAAATTCAAAATTAATTTTAATTACAAAATTGTTTCGATATATATACATTTTCGTGCGAAAAATTATTTCAGTAAATAAGCAGGCCCGTGCTTCGCACGGGTTTTTAGGCTAGTTGTTATTATATCATAATCTTGGTAAAGATCTTGATACATGAGTAAAAATGCAGTCACAGTCTTGCTACTTGTGCCCGCCACGCCAGTAGATACCTTTTACATACATCTCCTCTTCTCACCGGCACCTACGATCACTCTCCCCCGTCCTCCTCTCTTTATATCTATACGTACATATACAGATGTACGTATAGATACCTGTCGTAAAGACTAGATTTGATTTGAAGCTCAATTGATGAGCTCCTAATTAGGATCTGAGAAAACTACAGCTATACAAGCACTAAGTTAGTTAGTGAAATGTATAGCAGGAGAGGAGGTGGGGGAGGATCGAAAGCGGAAATGATTAAAGATAATAGGAATAAACAGATTAATGATGCTCTTGATAAGCATTTGGAGCGATCTTCACCTTCTTCGTCTCGAGGTGGTGGAGGATTAGTTTTCAAGGATAAGGATCGGGTTTCGGTGTTATCCGGTAACGGAAAGGCTTCGCTTCAGCAGAAGCTAATTGGTAATCTTTTTTCGACTACAAATCATCTTAGCCTTCACTGAAACTGAATTTTTTATCTATTTAGTATGTGTATTACTGTCTCCGAACTTGTTTGACTTTGGTTAAATTGATCATTTTTGTATTCAAATTACGCATGTTATATGTCAAATATTAATTCCGAAAGAAACATTAAAAGAAAATAAAGATAATTTGTAGTTGCTTACATTTTTTAGTTTTGTGTTTGGATTATATGGTAATCATATTTGTATTTTTTAATGAATCTTGTATATGTGTTTAGTGATCTGTAGTAAAAATCGGTTGCTGTTTAAATTTTGAATTTCGGTGAACATGAAAAGGTGAAACAGTTGAGTTAGCTCTGATATGGGACTTTTTGTGTTCTGGCTCTGAATATATAGGATTGTAATGGATCGTATGTGCTACAATTATGTTGATATGCTCTACGTTTTTTCGAAAAAGAAGCCTGGAGTTGGGTTTGTGAGTCATTGCTTGTTTGTCCTATTAAACTTAGGTTGAAGCCCTTAAGTTGTTGAATTTGTTTTTAAATTGAATGTTTGTGCTTGGTTATTTGGGTGGAGGTGCCATTTAAACTTTCGGATATATCCCAGTTGTTTTTTCTGTACATTCTGAAGGCCTGAAATTTTTGTGCTAATGATACTTGTGATGCATATGATTTGAGATCACTTGGATGCTTTTACTGTAATGAGAACTTTGAGGTCCATTATGTAATGTTGACAGAAGGAAACAAATATACTAGTTAATTTCTACCAATGCCTATAATTTATGCAAGCTATATGTTTGAAACAAGCAAGCTTAAGAGAATCCAGGTGACAGGTACGATGAATCTACTAATTGTCATATAACTATGAGTCCTCATGACTTGGCTCATAGTAGTCATAGTGTCTGCTACTATGTGCTGCATTATTATGTTGGTTCCTTAATGGCTTCTAATTAACAAATTGATTGAGGCTAGATGTGTCACTTTGTTATGCAATTACTTACTAGCCTGAAAACTTTGCTAGTTTAATATTTAATTGTAATAGTGATGCAAGCTATTATGCGAAACTTCATGTTTATTGTTGTCTTCTACGTTTTTGTCATGGATCTAATCTCCTACTCCATTACAATTAAGTTCCTTGCAAATGCTTTGCCTGCTGTATATCTGGTTTTCTCAATTTTCAAGACAAGACAGTAAAATAAAGACTTTTATCGTTGTTATGATGTTTGTGTATGTTTTGCAGCCTCTTCATTTCTTAGATATTTTAGAAATATCATCGATCATTAAAGTATTATTTTTTCTACACATTTGCATATACATTAGAGGAATCTGAAACCGACAGTGAGGAATCAGATGTTAGCGGTTCTGATGGGGTAGACTCGTCATGGATTTCTTGGTTTTGCAATTTGCGGGGAAATGAATTTTTTTGTGAAGTTGATGAGGATTACATTCAAGATGATTTTAATTTATGCGGATTAAGCAGCCAAGTTCCATACTATGATCATGCTCTTGATTTGATTTTAGATCTTGAGTCCTCTGCTGGTAACTCCCTCCTGGACAGATTTAGTCTATCACTATGCGTACTTATGATAGAAATTGGTTCATTTTTTCTTTCCAACTGCTTATCTCAAAGTTATGCATTCCAATTTTAGACAAATACTTTGGCAATCGGAGTAGTTCTTTTTAAGCTGATTTGGGTAGTACGGTGTTGAAAATATATACCAGTGTAATTTACAACACCTTTTATATGTAAATTTTGGTTGTGTAATATGTAGGTGATG
Organism: Heracleum sosnowskyi; assembly: GCA_030848705.1. Taxonomy (NCBI): domain Eukaryota; kingdom Viridiplantae; phylum Streptophyta; class Magnoliopsida; order Apiales; family Apiaceae; genus Heracleum; species Heracleum sosnowskyi. The sequence goes on from CM061241.1 coordinate 19,874,803, forward strand.
TATTTACCGAGGAGCAGCATGATTTAGTCGAAACAGCAGCAGAGATGCTATATGGTCTGATACATGTTCGATATGTACTGACAACTAAAGGACTGGCTGCTATGGTAAGCAGCATATCCTAATCCTAAAGTAGTTAAATTGTACTTCTGTAGATTTAACAATACGAGACATTGTGTGGCTATTTCAGTTGGAGAAGTACAAGAATGTCGAGTTTGGTCGATGCCCTAGAGTTTGCTGCTCTGGACAACCCTGCTTAGCTGTTGGCCAATCAGATATTCCCCGTCAATCCACTGTAAAGATCTATTGTCCCAAGTGTGAAGATATATATGCCCCTCGATCCAGGCATCAAGATAGTATCCTTTGTTTTAATTCTTCACACACTCATCACCTAGGGTACCTCAATGTGCTTGTAGATTGGCAGATTTTCAGAAATTCCTTATATGCTCAATTCACACTTGCATATCAGTTTAGTCTATAATATACCTTTGGTGTAAAGAAAGTATGGCGATTTTCCTACATGCGACTCCATTCTGGCATATTGCTTTTATTTTCAGTTTAGCAGTAGTTAGTTCTCAGAAAAATATTTTGCTAGCTACGATATTTCAGCCTGTGGCGGAACCAGGTAACCTGTGATACAATTATATCAGTTTATGATCACTCAGTTTTTACCATGAACTTTCTTTGACTGTATCTAGACCTCGACGGAGCCTATTTTGGAACGACATTCACACACCTGTTTCTTATGACTTACGGGCATCTTAAACCACAGAAGAGATTGACAAGCTATATCCCAAGAGTATTTGGTTTCAAGGTTCACAAACCATGATGCTGTAGCTATGTTACTTGCATGGGATAAATTTTCATGTTGCTGCTCGCAAATCCTGACACTGTCACACAACCCCCTTGGATAGCAGATCATAGACTAGAACAGTTACCTATTTTGTTACATTTTGGTGAGGAGCCATTCAATTTTTATTCAAATGTCTGCTATATTTTACCTTCTTATAAGTTTGGTTTGATAATGGAATTGTAACATTTGTTGGCATGAATAATTCACCTTTACTTTAGATTAGCTGCAGTCTGCAGAGACTAGAGAGCAGTATTCTTCTACTCAAGTATGTATCTCATTGAATGCAATAAAGCCTTAGAATTATTTTTTTAATATAAGAATGGGAAAGGAAATTGAGCAAAATGAATGGAATATAAACATTTGAACTTCAAAACCTGTTCTCATATCTGCACATTTTTTTGTGGCAGAACCATTAAACAAAGTATTTAATTTTCATTTGAACCTTATTTTTTTTTAAAAAGAAATCAAAATAGAGTAAAATGGTTCAAACAACTAGTTTCAATCTGTGTTTTTTTATTATTTACTAATTTATACTTCAGAATCTACTATATTTTTCTTTTTATTGTCTTTCTGATTTCATAATTTCAATTAAAGATATCCATTCATTGTACAAAACTCTAAGAAAAAATGGCCTCTTTTATATTCTTTCTTAAACTCTGTAAAAGTAGAAAATTACTATATAAATTTGTTGGCATGAATAATGAATATAATATATAGTTCTTATATTTTCAATTAATATAAATTTTCTCTTGTCAAGAAAAATCATAATTTCTAAATACATTTCAAAATTACTGAATGCATTTCATGAAAATTACAATTACTATTTTCATGTGCAAACTTGTAAACACTGAACCATTTCCTAGTTTTCTGTGTTTTTCGCGTGACCTGTGACAGGGTGTAAAGTGTAAACCAATCAATGCACGATTAAATATTTCTCATGTCAAAACAAAACTTTCGGCTCCCGTATACTTTCTCCTGTTTCTCTTTAGCTCTCATAATGAGAATCAACCCCAATCCTGAGCCGCTTTCATAGATTTATCCCTCTTTTTTTTTTCTTCACAAATTCATTTTCGTATCATTTTTTTATCTAATTGCTATAATTTTTATTTTTTAATAATTATTCTTTGTAAGGATTGCTGAAATTAATTGTGTGAAGGTGTCTACTGATTTTAGGGATGGTGTAGGTTGGATCTCTGGAAAATTATTGTAATCTTTTTCTATTCAAATAATATTTTTATTATATATGTTAAGCAATCCGCAAACAAAGCTACTAGCTCGTTTATTTATTTTTCAACCTGAATACCCGGTTGGGGTTTGTTCATTTCTCGTTAATGAAATTTGCTTTAAATTTGTCAAAAAAAATAAAAATTCTCATGTACTTTTGATACATTTAACTTCTTTTTTTTTATAAATACTAAAATACCACATATAAATAATTATTTATATTAACTTTTCAAAAAATATATAATTTATTTTTAATTTATTTCTTTATTGTTAAGAGGAAATTGGTGCATGATAATAATCGCCTATATGTGAAATAATTTTTTTATACTAATTTAATGTCTTTACTGTATCTTTAATATAAGAACATGTTTTTCTATCAATAATAAATTAATATCTCAACGGAAAATGGTTTGATTTCTTCTTTTAAACCCATAATTTTTGTATAAATAACATGATATATTAGATATAAAAAAATTATAAAAGTACAAAAGAACCAACCAACTTGTTTTTTCCTTTTGCAAAGCAACCCATGACCTTAATCTTTTCAATATAATAAACAAACATAAAATTCTTTTATAGCTTGTTGTCTTAGTTAATCATAAAAAGATAAACAATATTTAGCAAAAAAAAAAAAGGATAAACAACGGTAAAATTGTTTTAAGCAAAGTATGTTCTTTTGTAATTTGTAGTGTTACTTAACCGTAAAAAGGAAACAACTGTTATATTATTTTAGAGAAAATAAATAAGAATTGATAAATCTAATATTTAAAAAGAAGTATACTATTAAATATACAAATTAAATTTATTATTTACATTAAATTTTCATCAAAATATATATAATTATTAAAATTCAAATAAAAATAACAAATTATTAATAAATATGGTGCATAATCAATTCTAATTAAAACAGTTAAAAGTTAAAACACAAGGACCTTATTTGAAAACTATTATTGTAGACCTAATTCTTTTATAAATTTATTCCAATGAAATCACTTAAAACGTATACAATTATTTAATTTACACAAATATTTGTTGTTTGTTTATCTCAAAATAGGAGATTAATTATTTTAAACATCAATCTATATTATATTATTCAAGCCGAAATATTGAAAATTTTGGTTTTCGGTTTTCGATTATTTATTCAATTTAATAAATAATAAAATAATATAAAAATAGTAACTAACAGATTGCCTTTTATAATTAAAATATTTTTTTATAACAAAATTTACTACTTTTCCAAAAATATCAGGGATGATTACCTTTAAATTAAAATATATTACATTTTATATTTGTTCTCAGTAAAATCTTTTTTCCAAAGATATCATGTCCTTACTTATTTATTTTAATACCTATTTTAATGCTTTTAATTTGTTAGGCCGAATACACAATATATAATCAAGTATGTATGAGAATAACAATTAAGAATACAGGTTTGTAAATCAACAAACTGAATTATATTAAATAATTCTCTCTTAGTGATGTTAATGAATCACAAAGAGCTGCTAGGTTACAAGAATAATAATTCTATGTTCGCGCGTCCCTTCTAGGGATAACCTATCTGTGTTTATATAGTACACAGCTACATACAATCCTTATCTAATTGATACTCCTATAAATTAGCTATACAAAACTTATCAATTAAGGATTGCTTCAATCTTCTATTCCGTTTCCTTAGCTGTATCAATATATTCTGCTTCTTTCCATCTTCAGAATATATTGCTTCTAGAATCTTTATCTTTGCACCGACAGCTAAGTCAACTATTACCACGTCAGTATTTATCAAACTCTGACTGGCTTCAGTAAACTCTTCATCTAGTCAGACTTTAACAAACTCTGACTAGCTTCTAGATAAACTTTGATATGTACCTGTTACTTAAACACTGATGAACAAACGTCAGCAATTATATCTAACAATCTCCCCTAACTTGTTCATACCAAAATGTACAAGTTAAACAGATAATTGATGATGTCAAAACATATAACAAATGCAGTGTTTAACATATGTCAGAGTTTAATTTTAAAACAGAGTTTAAATTTAACTTAGAATAGAAAACATAAAAACTTACAGTCAGACTTTACTTAATCTCTTGAATATCAGGCACTGTCCTGATATAATCTGACAGTAGTTTCTTCTCAGCTCTATTCAGTTCAGCAATCATAATCTTCTTCAGCTCCTTCATTTCTGGTTCATCTTCACCAATTTGATAAATGGCAGCCCTCAAAGAATATATGCTGTTTTTGTCCATTTCATTGCCAAGTCTGATATAAAAAGGTTTATCAGACTCTAGATTGAACTCAAGAACCTTTTTATTTAGTGCAGTTCTGAACCTAGCACTATTCCTTTTCATTTCTACCAACTTTCCATGTGCATCTCTGTATTTAGGAATGTATGCACTTGATACTCCAGCTCCACTCAAAACTTTGGATTTCATCATCCTTTCCTTCAAAACTCGAGCAGCATCATAAGTACTTCTATTCTTTACTTCAAATAGATATAGAACATACTCTAGCTCTTCCCAGAGTTTTAACTGAATATCAGATTCACCAACTCTATACACTCTGCCATCAGCCATAAAATATAACAAGAATTCCTTTTTGATTCCTTTGTGAAAAATCATCTGTACAGATTCTAGTTTGTCAAGGCCTTCTTGAGTAATTCCAACTCCAGATTCTGCCAGTGAAAACTTGTCTTGAGATCTGTTATTAGTTCTTCTCTCTCTGTGTGAACCCAGTCCAGATTTATCAAAGGCTTCTTTTCCCAATACTGTTCTGGTTTCTGAGAAATTCACAGCTTCAAGCTTTAAATCTTCAAGAAGTTTTGGTTTGCTGAATCCTGGAAGTTGTGTAGATTTCTATACAACTTGAGCAACGTCAGAGGTTGTCATAACTTTAGTAGTAACATCAACTTGAGCAGCGTCAGAGGTTGATTTTGCTAATCTTGTTTCAACTTGAGCAATGTCAGAGGTTGAATTATCTTTCTTCTCTAGGTTAGGCTCTTCAATCATTATACCTTTACCTTTTTCAGAGTTTGAAATAACAGATTTCCTTGAGTATTGTAAACTCTGATCAGAGTTTACATTCTCTTTAATAACAATTCCTTGTTCTTTTCTCCTTGGAGTCTTAGTGTTCTTCAGCTTGTAGATTCCAGCTTCAACATCTTTCCTGTGTTCCTCAGCAAGCAATTGCTCTTCAGCCTGGATATCTTCAATAGTAACATTCTTACCATGTTCTGCTAAGAATAACTGTGTAGCAACTTCTTCATCAGTAACTGGAGTTTTAGAGGAAAGAAGTAAACTTCTAACCCTTGAAGAAGACTGCCCTCCAGTGTTTAATCTTTTTCCATCAGCATTTGTCTGAGCATCAGAGTTTGACCTCCTCCCTTGCCTTTGAACATTCTTTGATCTTGGATGATGTTTGCCTCTTGCACCACCATCAGCATTATCATCCTTCTGAGTCAGAGTTTGAGTGTCTTTGCATTTGTCTCTTGGTACACTCTCCCCCTTTTTGACATCATCAGACAGCAAAACTGATGTGAGCAATTCAATGGAATTTGCAATTTCATCCAACTTAGTTGACATTTTGACTTGATTTTCTTCAACCTTAGATAGCCTGGAATCAAAATTCTTCTGATCTTTACACAAAGAGATGTATAGAGATTTGTCCTTTTGCTGTGTAAGCTCTCTTTGAGTTATATCATTCCTCAATCCTGTAATCACCTTGTCAGAATCATCAAAACGATTGTTCAATGATTTGATTTGTACAATAGTTGCTTTGAGATGACTGAGAAGTTCTGGATTTGTAATCTCTTTGGAAGACTTTGTGACAAAATCTGCAGCTCTTTCATTTGAAAAGATAGTATCCTTGCTTGACCAATTTGAGAAGTACATATTCTGAAAATGTTCTGCAGTAGCACGATTGACTTCTCTTTCTTCTTCAGAGTTTACACCAGCAGACAAAGAAACTTGAATACTAGGGTGTGAATGAGAACCCTCAGCATCATGTTCATCTTCTTCATTAATGTCCACTTCATTTGTAGCAGGAGCATTTTCAGCAGTCACTTCATTATTTAACTGTGCAGTTTCATCAAGTACTTTAGAGTTTGCTTGAGCAGAAACCTCTGCTTCTCTTGTCACAAACTCAACAACAGACTGTTGTAGAGTTTCGAGTAAAACAGCATCTTCTTCCAAACTCTGATCAACCTCTTCACCTTTGTCAGAATTTGCATTATTAACTGACAGAACTTCTGTGTGAGAACCCACAGAGTCTTCAATCACCAAGGTGACTTGATCAGTTGCCACATCCTCAGTATCACAAAAACTGATACTAGAATGTGCTTCCATATTATTATCTTCATTCTCAAAAACTCTGCTATCAGAGAATACAGCAGCTTCCTCAACTACATTATCAGCATTTGATGTAGGAGCTTCTGTTTCAGCATTTACTCTGTCCTCAGTAGGCACAGCAGTATCAAAAACCTCCTCTTGAACTTCAGGAGTTTCATGCTCCATAGAAACTCTGTCTTCAAAGACAGCTTCATTCACAGGAATCTCATCTTCAATATTTTCAGCACCAAAGAGCTGTGCTGCTACTATTCTTCTTTTTCTCTGATGAAGAGTTTCTTCATCAGTTTCAGTCTCTGAGGCTTCAACAGCATCAACAACAACAGACTTTAACCTGTTAGCTCTAACTTTTCTTTTCTTCCTTGAAGTTTCAACAGAGGTTGACCCTCCAACTTCATCAGTATTTAAAGTTTTAGCAGCCTTGAAAGCTCTGTGCTTAGTCCTCCCTCCAGTCTTTTGTCTTGGAGCTACTTGAGTATCATTGTTTATCTGCTGTGGTTGCTGTTGTGGTTGAGGTTGAGGGTTTAAAAACTGATGAACCCTCTCAGGTAACAACAACTCACCAACATTGACTTTCTTCAAATCCTTATTTGTAAGGTCAGAGAATACCCTTTTATGCAGTTTGAATGAGGAAATTTCTTCCTCCTCATTAATCTCAACATTATTAACACAAGCAGAGAATAAAATCTGACAAAATCTAGAAAAGTAGACTACATTCCTATTCTCTGTCATTTTCTCTCCTATATTCATCAAGACAAGTCTAGCAAAATCGTAATGACTACCAAAAAGAAGTGAATACCCGATTTGTAGACTATCAATTGGAATCGCATCCCAATTGGTACATTTCTTCCCGAACGCTCTGGTTATGCAATCGAAAAAGAAACTCCATTCCTTTCGTAAGAGCGGTCGCTTCAACTGACCTATCTTGACTAAAGATCCAGAGTATCCAATGGCTTGCATCATTCTTTGAATATCAGTATCACCAACAGCAATAGTGTACGCATCATATTCTGCAAAGCCCATTGCTTCACGAACAGTTCCTGGAGTAATGACATACTCTGTCTCTTGAAACTCAAAAACGATCGATGGAGTTCCAGAATCACCACCGTTATCATATACACCAGTTTCCCAGAAAGCTTTGATCTGAGATCCATAAAGCTTTGCAGGCTCCACTAAAGCACGCCCAATTTCCGATTGAGCAAGGAAATTTTGCAGTAAATGAAACGCCTCCGGTGTGTTCTCATTGCTAAGAGGTGCTGCATAGTTATTTGGGACAAAGTCTAATCCAACAGAGTTAAACATAGAGGTTGCCATTAGAAATCAGAGATTAAAAGTAAGAAAGTATATGATAAAGATTATGCAGAAAAGTGTTTGTAGAATTGTGTGAGTGAAAAGTATGTGTGAAAATGATAAGTGAGTAAAAGATTAGACGTATGTGTGTGTATTGTATTAATATGAGATTCAAAATTAAAAACTGAACAGTTTTTAATCATTAATACACAACTGTCTTACTCTTGTTATTATGTGAGTGGGACACGTGTCACACATGCAGTTACTGACAGCAAATAAGTGACAGTTTTCAATGCGCATGCGCAGTAAAAACCGCAATAATTACTGCCTGTTACACTTTTCTAGGCATTAACCTCTCTCCTCTGTTTAAAAACATTCTTGAACAACTGTCCAATCATACTCTTTTTAAATTTTCAAAACAAATGTCTAATCTCAAAATTATAAAATGTCTGAAACAAAGAAATTATTTTAACCATCAGAGATTAAAACAAAGTTACCTCGGCATATGTCACACAATACATCAGTGTTTACCATTTGTCCTTCTTTGTCAATAAACTCTTTTCCCAATCTGTACAGGTGTGAATAATTGTGTGTGCAATAGCATAGTTTACCGAAATCAATATTTAGATCATCTCAAAGTGCATAAAATCTACAAACTAAAGCAGTAAAAACTGGTTGCCTAAACTCTCATGTATAAAATAAAATCTGATTCTTATGTCTAAACTCTGTATACTGATATCCTTTCATTTGGATATATCTTTTATTTTTCACCCCCTTTATATATATAATTTTTTTTTTATTTATTTATTTATATTTTTCCAGTAATCAGTGGTTGGCACCAGTCACCAAAAATCAAAGATTTTAGCCCTTATTTCATACAATAAGTTCCTGGATCTTCCTAGGCACAACATGATCTCAAAGGAATATGTGCTCTTTTTGGCATCTTTTGATTTGAGGGTGAATTATTTGCAATTAATAATCAGAGTTTAGACTTTTCATCAGTTAATACAATTAATTTATGAGAGAAAATGCAAACAGCTAATACAAACTCAGTGTATAGGATTAATAAACTAAGAGATGGTATAAATACAGAGACAGTATCATGCTGTGTTAACTTACTGCACATGTTTGAGATCAGAATCTATACAACTCTTAAGGATTCATAATTATTTACTGAGAATTATGCTTCATACAAATTTCTTCATTGGTCCATATGTTTCAGACAAAATTACAATCAGAGTATAGCATTAGACTGTAACTATCAGAGTATGACCAACAGGTTATGACTAACAGAGTTTAGCATCAGAGTTTACTTTCAGAGTTTATGACACTGGTATTCATAATAGTTAATACATGCAAGGAATCATGAGCATTTAAAAATCAAACATGTATAGTTTTGAGTCTAACCTGTATCCCTAGTCAAAACCAGAGATCATTCCAAGTTCATTTACCAATCTTGTAAAAGTAGCTTCACCCAAAGGTTTGGTGAAGATATCTGCAAGTTGTTGATCTGTAGACACAAAATGAAGCTCAATGTTTCCTTCTTCCACATGTTCTCTGATAAAATGATACCTTATGCTGATGTGCTTGGTCATGGAGTGCTGTACTGGATTTCCTGTCATAGCAATAGCACTTTGGTTATCACAGAAAATAGGTATTTTAGAGTACTTCAAACCATAATCCAGTAATTGATTCTTCATCCATAAAATCTGTGCACAACAGCTACCAGCTGCTATATACTCTGCTTCTGCTGTGGATGTAGAAATTGATTTCTGTTTCTTGCTATACCAAGAAACCAATCTGTCACCTAAAAATTGACAGCTTCCACTTGTACTTTTTCTGTCTATCTTACAGCCTGCAAAATCTGCATCAGAGTAACCAATTAGCTTAAACTCTGATTCTCTAGGATACCACAAACCCAAGGTTATGGTTCCTTTGAGATATTTGAAGATCCTTTTTACAGCTGTTAGATGAGGCTCTCTGGGATCTGCTTGAAATCTTGCACAAAGACATGTTGCAAACATGATATCAGGTCTACTTGCAATAAGATACAGTAAAGACCCTATCATTCCTCTGTAGTTTGTCATATCTACTGAGGCTCCTGAGTCTTTGTCTAGCTTTGTTGCAGTAGCCATGGGAGTTGGAGCAGATGAACTATCAAGCATACCAAATTTCTTTAGAAGATTTCTGGTATACTTTGCTTGATTGATAAAAATCCCATCATCTGTTTGCTTGACCTGTAAGCCTAGAAAATAACTAAGCTCTCCCATCATGCTCATTTGGTACCTAGATTGCATAAGCTTTGCAAACTTCTTACAGAGTTTGTCATTAGTAGATCCAAAAATAATATCATCTACATAAATTTGAACTAACAGCAAATCATCACCAGAATTGAAATAAAACAAGGTTTTATCAATTGTACCTCTTGTGAACCCACTTTCTAAAAGAAATTGAGCAAGAGTTTCATACCATGCTCTTGGTGCTTGCTTTAGTGCATATAATGCCTTGTCAAGCCTGTAGACATAATCTGGATGCTTGGGATCTACAAATCCTGGTGGTTGTTCAACAAATACTTCTTCTTCAAGCTTCCCATTGAGAAAATCACTTTTTACATCCATCTGAAAGACTTTAAACTTCTTGTGTGCAGCATAGGCCAGAAAGATTCTTATGGCCTCCAATCTTGCAACTGGAGCAAAGGTTTCATCATAGTCAATTCCTTCCTGTTGTGAATATCCTTTAGCCACAAGTCTAGCCTTGTTTCTTGTAATCACACCTTCACTGTCAGTCTTGTTTCTGAAAACCCACTTTGTACCTACTATTGATCTATTCTTTGGTCTAGGTACAAGTGTCCAGACTTCATTTCTTTCAAATTCATTTAACTCTTCTTGCATTGCTGTAATCCAATTTGCATCTTGAAGAGCTTCCTCCACTTTCTTTGGTTCTGTTTGAGACAAGAAAGCATGATACAGACACTCATTATTTGTTGCACTTCTAGTTCTCACACTAGCATCAGGATCTCCAATTATGAGATCATGTGTATGTGCCTGTGTCCACTTTCTTGCTGTTGGTAAGTGGTTTCTTGCATCATTATTGGATCCTCCCCCTTGATCCATGCTCTCCTGATTCATATGTTGATTTTCTGCATTATCTGAGGCTCCCCCTGAATTGGATGGTTCAGAGTTTGAACTGTCAGAGTTTGAATCAGTTTCCTCAACTGACTCACTTGCTGTGTCTTGTTGAGCTTCTTCACGCTCCCCCTCAACTGGTTCACTATTTTGTTCAACTCGAGAATTTTCAGTTTCTCCAGTATTTACCAGTAGAGGTTCAGAGTATGCTTCGTCAGAGTTTGTCAGAACCGCTTCATCAGAGTTTGTCGGTACTGCTTCATCAGAGTTTACATCATCAGAGAATAAACCTTCATTTTCAAAACGCAGTTGATCATATCCATCTAAGTCATCGAGTCCAGTTATTTTCTTATCATCAAATGACACATGTATGGATTCCATGATCACTTTAGTTCTCAGATTGTAGACTCTGAATGCTTTTGTTGACAATGGATAGCCAACAAAGATTCCTTCATCAGCTTTTAACTCGAACTTGGTCAACTGTTCAGGATGAGTCTTCAACACAAAGCATTTGCATCCAAATATATGAAAATATTTCAAATTTGGCTTCTTATTTTTCACCATCTCATATGGTGTTTTCCCATGCTTGTTGATCAATGTTGCATTTTGAGTAAAACAAGCAGTTTGAACAGCTTCTGCCCAGAAGTATGTTGGTAATTTTGCTTCATCAAGCATAGTTCTGGCTGCTTCAATTAAAGTTCTGTTCTTCCTTTCAACTACACCATTTTGCTGTGGAGTTCCAGGTGCAGAAAACTCTTGTTTCACTCCTCTTTCCTTGCAGAAAGCTTCCATGATTGAGTTTCTGAATTCAGTTCCATTATCACTCCTTATAATTTTGACTTTGTGCTGTGATCCTTTGTCCAGTAGATTTACATGATCCATCAGAGTTTGAGCAGTTTCATCCTTCTTTGACAAGAAATACACCCATGTATATCTAGTATATTCATCAACAATTACTAGAGCATATTTCTTTCTGCCCATGGACATCACATTCACTGGTCCAAAGAGATCAACATGTAGAAGATGATAAGGTTCCACTACTGAAGATTCAGATTTGCTCTTGAAAGATGACTTCCTTTTCTTGGCTTTTTGACAAGAATCACATAAGCCATCTAGACTGAGTATTGATTTTGGAAGTCCCCTTACAAGATCCTTTCTTATAAGTTCATTTATGTTGTTCAAATTGAGATGAGAGAGCTTCTTATGCCAATTCTAACTCTCTTCATTTGACATTTTAGCAGTCAGACACACTGTTTTTCCATCAGAGTTTGTTACCAAACTTGCTTCATAAATGTTGTTGCGCCTGTGTCCAACTAGAACAACTTTTCCAGTAGATTTACTGATAACTTCACAGTATTCAGTATGAAAATCTACATGGTTTCCTCTGTCACAGATTTGACTCACAGATAGCAGATTATGCTTGAGTCCTGAGACTAGAGCTACATCTGTAATGATGACACTTCCAAGATTGATATTGCCATATCCCAGAGTGTGTCCTATGTTGCCATCTCCATAGGAAACCTTTGGGCCAGCCTTCTCCTTAAAGTCTGATAGCAGGGCTTTATTTCCAGTCATGTGTCCTGAGCATCCACTGTCCAAGATAAGGGTGCTCTTTTTTATGCCCTTATTTTCAGATGATTCAGTCTCATCTCTGACAGTTGCCATAAGAGCATAATTTTCTCCATCATCAGAGTCTGAAGTATCTGCCCAGTCTTTGCCTTTAGAGATGAGTGCTTTCTCAGATTTGCCTTTCTTGCACTCTGGGGCAAAGTGACCCATCTCCTTACACCTGTAGCACTGGATTTCAGATTTATCCTTCTTACCAGATTTGGTCTCCCTTCCATCAGACTTTCTGAAACTTCTCCTTTCAGAGTTTGAATCTTTCCTTGAGAATCTCTTTCCCTTCTTGAAGTTCTTGAATCCCATCTTCTTGAAGGTCTTCACCATCAATGCAGCCATTTGCATCATCTGTTCTTCATCATCATCAGAGTCAGAAGCTTCATCAGAGTTTGAGTCATCATCAGAGTTTGATGACTCACTTTCAGATTTAATAACTAAAGCCTTTCCCTTGGCTTTCTTCCTTGATGATTCCTTCTTAATGGGCTTCTCCTCGACTTTGAGAGCAACAGATTTTGTCTTTTTACTCAATCTTCTATTCCTTTGTTCTATCTCCAGTTCATGAGTTTTCAATAACCCATAGATTTCATCAAGATCTGTATCAGCAAGCTCATAATTATCTCTTATTGTGGTTGTCTTTAAATCCCACTTTTCAGGTAGAGATAACAGAAACTTGAGATTAGACTCTTCAAGCTCATATTCTTTATCAACCAGAGACAGATCATTCAATAGTTTGCAAAATCTGTCATAAGTCTCAGTCAAGGTTTCATTAGGTCTTGAATCAAAGTGCTCATACTCCTGTGTGAGTATTGTCTTTCTGTTCTTCTTAATAGCACCTGTTCCCTGGCATCTGACTTCTAAAGCATCCCATATCTCTTTGGCAGTTTTGCAGCCAATTACTCTGTTAGACATAACATTATCTAAAGCACTGTGGAGAAGATGTCTAACCTTTGCATCTTTTGCAATTGATGAGATGTCCTCAGGAGTCATATCTTTCTTTTCCTTTGGAACAGTCTTTTGTTCTTGACCATCAACAACAGGGGACAATTTAGTCGGCATATGAGGACCATCATTGATTCTGTCAAGATATTCTGGATCTGTAGCCTCCAGAAACATGGTCATCTTCACCTTCCAAATCGGATACTCTACTGGCCTGAGAATTGGAACCCTGATTGTTTCATATCGACTCACAGAATTGGGCTTAACCTGTTCAGCCTTAGGAGCAGTTTGATTTTCTTCAGACATGATTAATACTGTGTTTGAATCGTAAAACTGTATATATTAAACAGCCTTGGCTTTGGTACCAATTGTTAGGCCGAATACACAATATATAATCAAGTATGTATGAGAATAACAATTAAGAATACAGGTTTGTAAATCAACAAACTGAATTATATTAAATAATTCTCTCTTAGTGATGTTAATGAATCACAAAGAGCTGCTAGGTTACAAGAATAATAATTCTATGTTCGCGCGTCCCTTCTAGGGATAACCTATCTGTGTTTATATAGTACACAGCTACATACAATCCTTATCTAATTGATACTCCTATAAATTAGCTATACAAAACTTATCAATTAAGGATTGCTTCAATCTTCTATTCTGTTTCCTTAGCTGTATCAATATATTCTGCTTCTTTCCATCTTCAGAATATATTGCTTCTAGAATCTTTATCTTTGCACCGACAGCTAAGTCAACTATTACCACGTCAGTATTTATCAAACTCTGACTGGCTTCAGTAAACTCTTCATCTAGTCAGACTTTAACAAACTCTGACTAGCTTCTAGATAAACTTTGATATGTACTTGTTACTTAAACACTGATGAACAAACATCAGCAATTATATCTAACATAATTATTAAAAAAAGTTTACCTATTTTAACGTGCCAACCTATTTTTTTAACTTTCTAACAAAATTTACTCATTTTCAAAAAATATCGCGGACAATTACCTTTAAATTAAAACATATTACATTTTTATAATTGTTCTCACTAAAATTTCTCTTTTCCAAAAATATCATGTGCAATCCTTACTTATCTATTTTAAAACCTATTTTAATACTTTTAATTATTTAAAAAAGTTTACCAATTTTACCATGCCAACGTATTTTTTTAAAGAATACAATTAGTATAATTAAAACACTTCCAAAAATATCATGGACAATTACTTTTTTTAATTAAACCATGTTAGTTTTTCTATTTGTCCTTATTATTAATATTACTTTAATAAATAATATTAATAATGTCTCATTTATCTTCGTCAGCCCCATTGGTATTCTTTATTTATTTTTCCTATGTTCCAATTAATATTTAAGTTTCTCATTTTATAATTTATCATATTGATTTTTATTCTTTATTTAATATTTTCCGTTCACATTAATTTTTTAGTTTGTCATTTTTTTAATCTCCTTTGATGGTCTATGCCTATTAGGTTTTATATTTGTTCTCACTAAAATCTTTCATTTTCAAAAATATCAGTGCAACCCTTATTTATTTATTTTAAAATATATTTTAATACTTTTAATTATTTAGAAAAACTTACATATTTTAATATGCCAACATATTTAAAAAAAAATACAATTCGTATAATTAAAGAACTTTCAAAAATATCATAGACAGTTACTTTTTTTAATTATAACATGTTATATTTTCTATTTGTCCTTATTATTAATATTATTTTAATAAATAATATTAATAAAGCCGCATTTATCTTTCTCAACCGCATTTGTATTATTTATTTATTTTTTCTAATGTTCCAATTAATATTTAAGTTTCTCATTTTATAATTTATCATATTGATTGATTTTAATATTTTCCGTTCCCATTAATTTTTTTAGTTTGTCATTTTTTAATCTTTTTTGATGGCCCGTGCCTATTATATAATAGTCGAAACATTGAAAGTTTTGGTTTTCAATTTTTGGTCATTTATTCTAATTAAAAAGGTTTACCTATATTGACATGCATACTTATTTCTGTAAAACATAATGTAACATAATATGAAACAAAGATAATTACAACTCAACACTGGAACAAGACAAACAATAATATTAACTGAAGCACAGGAATCCAAAATAAACAAGACTTTCAAGACTACAAAATTATTTATATGATACAGAGTTAGTACCAGAAGATTTCAGTGATTTTATAATGAAGCAACCAAGACGACAAAGGACTTATCAATTGTATTGAAGACATAAATGTTTTGATCAAGTGTTAGTCATCTGTGAACCAGACCAGTTGCACAAGGTGTCAGCAAAACTAAGAAGATCAACATGTTTATCGTCTCAGAAGAAATTGATTTAAGTTAGACCTGAAACATCATGGAAGTTAAAAGGAATTGATAAGGTATGTTTAGGTTAAATTGAAGTGCAATATGCTTGCTGCAGAAAGATAGAATCTTCAAGGATCAAACTGCAAATTAAAGACATTCGATAGTTTTCTTTTTTGAAAAACTATCGAAAGAGAAAGGGAGGTTTGATAAAAACTATTGAAGGAAGGAAAAATCAATTTGAAAGTTTCTTTTTTAGAAACCATCGAAGTGGACAAAATGTTTTTGTTTGATAGTTTTATTTATAAAACTATCGAACTAGTTTCAAAGAAACAAATTATTCTTTTCGATAGATTTTATTTAAATCTATCGAAAGAAAAACTTTGCCTTCGATAGATTTTTTATTGTGGAGCAGGTGAAATGCATTTATACTTGTCAGAGGTTGGTGAAGGAAATGGATGGCCAAGATCTCATCTAGGCCTTCGATAGTTTTTCCTAAAGCCTACAATTGAATGAATGAAGACATTGTTTTCTTCAGTTGTTGTTGCAGAAGATCATTTACGTGAAGAAGTTAAGATCTTGAGAATTTGACAGAGAAATTAATAGTGCCTTAAATTCTATCATTTGTATTGATTACTATAACTTGAACTCATTGAAGCTAATCCTACGGATTAGAATTGTAGCACCCTTCGTGGTTTATATTTATAAAACGATATATTCCTCGACTCGTATTTTTGATTTGGTTAATTTGATTTCGGACAAGAACACAAATAATTATCCGCAAACGAAATCGAATAATTTGTGAGGATCGTATTCAAACACCCCCCCCCCTCTACGATACTTTGGACCTAACAATTGGTATCGGAGCTTGTTGATTGACGCACAAATCAGATCCGATGAAAAAGATTAAAAACAAACAAGTTCTTGAAAATTAGGATCAAAATTTTTAATTTTCAAAATTTTCATTTTATTGGAATTTTTTGAATCTTAAATAATTTGTAATTTTTAGAAACCATGAGTGCTCCAAAGACAACTGATGGTATCAAAGTTCCCCCCTTTATGAGAGATGATTTCGGTCTGTGGAAGATGAAAATGCTATTGTTTATCAAAGCGTCAAATCCTTTGTATCTTGGCAGTTTAGAGAACGGACTGTTTGTACCAATAAAACCAGTAAGCGAATCTACAAATCCTAATGTTACTAGAGTTCCCCAAGGTTCCACCCCAAAGGAATTAATTGAGTACACAGATACAGACAAGGAACTGGTTCGATTGGATACAAGTCTAATGCTGATATTGACTGACTCCACAGACAAAGAAATGAGCTATCAGATAATGAGCTGTACAAGCGGGAAACATATGTGGGATACCATAAATTTAATAAAGGAAGGTACTGAAGACGTGCAGGAAAACAGACTGGATATCCTGACATCTCAATATGAATCATTTAGGTCACTTCCCAGAGAAAGTATAACTCAGGTCTTTGAGAAATATACTAAGCTGTTAAATAAATTATCAATGAAAGGGAAAACCTATCCTCTTAGAGAGACAAACAGGAAGTTCATGATGAAATTGCCCCACCATGTAGAACACAAGTCTTCATCCATAAGGGAAAGAATAGATTTTACTAAGATGTCACTAGAGATGATCTATGGCAAGCTTAAGACTTATGAGATGGAACAAGAACAAAGAGTAATAATCTATGGACCAGGGACAGTGGACAACAAAAATATTGCACTCGCAAGATCAGCTGCACTTGTCGTGAATGAACCAACAACTTCTGATATTCAGGTTCATACCCCTAAAGCTGGAAAAGAAGAGATAATAGAAGCTGAGTTGGATTCTGCAAATCTAGGTGCTGATGAAAGTGATTACTACACCTTGGAAGAACTTGAGCAAATGGAAGACAAAACCATGGCGTACTTAGCTGCAAAGTTTAGTCATATTCATTTCAAGAGAAACCCCAAGTACAAGTTCAAGGGTTCAACAAATAGATTTTAGAATAACAAGTATTCTTCAGGCTCTGGCTCTAAGGGAGGCTACATGACAAACATGATTGACAGGAGCAAATCAAGGTGTTACAACTGCAATGAGCTAGGGCATTTTGCCACTGAATGCAGGAAGCCTCGTCAAGAAAGAGATAAGAAAGGTGTCTATGAGAAGAAGGATTCTTATGAAGATTTGAAAAGAGAAAATGCAAAGCTGAAACAACAACTGGAAGCAATATTTGGAAAGCAGAAAGGTAGAGCTTATATTGCAGAGGGTAAAAGCTGGGATGATACTGATTCGGATGAAGAGGAAGAATATGTAAATCTTGCCCTAATGGCCGACTCTTCAGAGGAATCACCACAGTCATCTCAGGTACCTATCCTAACTACAATTGACATGTCAAATTCTGAGTACAAGAAAACTGTGCAAGATCTAAGTGTAGAACTGTTTAATGTACATACAAGCAAGCTAGCATCTGAAATTGAAAATTCTAAACTAGTTCTTAAGGTTAAAAATCTAGAATCTAAAAATGAAGAACTAGAGCTTGTAGTTGTCACAATAGAAGATCTTAAACATATGAATGAGTACTTAGAGAACAAGATCAAATGTAATGAAGAGATAGAGACTATCCTTAGGAAGCAGATTTCAGACTTAGAGTTGAAACTGAATGCATATAAGAACTCCTCCCTAATTGCTAAGGAAATTATTGATAATGAGACCTTAGGGAACAAAACTGCTATAGGATTTGACTACAGTAGGAAAGCTGGAAAGAAGCTAGTGGAGTTTCCTGTGACACTTCCACATGTCAAGGAGAATGTTCCACACATTCTTAAGAATGTTAGCTGTCCAGTTTTTGTTAAGCCTGTTTCAGAACCTATCAATGAAGGAGACTTTGTCATTAGACAAGAATTGCTTGAGGATGATTTACAGAAGGAAGTAGAGGTAAAAACTGAGTTGCCTAGGAAATCAGTATAAGCTGAATTACCTAAAACTGATATAGGCAATAAAGTAGGAAAGGCTAAAAAGAACAGGAATGGGAAAGCAGGTGTTATTAAACAGATTGATTCTACATCATCTCCCATTGCATCTAGGAAATTATGCAATAATTGTAATTCTGATGGTCACCTTACACATGCATGTAAAAAGGTTAAAGTAGAAAATGTTGCATCTTATGAAATGCAACCCTGTGGTAAGAAAGAATGCTTACTTTGTGCATATAATATCATGCATGCTTATTTTAAGTTCATGAATGCATCTGGTAGCACTAGTACTGAAACTAAGAAAGCCACAATCAACGTGAAAACTAAACAGGTTAAGATTGAAACAAATGTTACTCCTATTAAAGTTCCTAAACCTTCTGGACCCAAACATGTTTGGGTACCAAAGTCTGCTTAATCAATCTGTGATTGCAGGGTAAGGTTAATAATGCAAAGGTCGTGTGGATTCTAGACAGTGGTTGTTCTAGGCACATGACAGGAGAAAAGTCCCTGCTTACAGATGTGGTTGAGAAGACCGGCCCGACAGTAACCTTTGGAGATGACAACAAGGGATTCACTACGGGATATGGTAATCTGTAAATTGGGAATGTCATCATTGAAAATATCTCTCTTGTTGAAGGATTGAAGCATAATCTACTAAGTATCAGTCAGTTCTGTGACAAAGGATACAATGTGGATTTTAGAAAAGATAAATGTTTGATCTCAAACAGGAAAGATGAGAAGCTTGCTCTACAAGGAGTAAGAAAAGGAAATCTGTTTATAGCTGACTTAAGTTCTGCCAGTGATGGAGAAATCAAATGTTTCTACAGCAAGGCTTCAACAGATCAAAGTTGGTTATGGAATAAGAAGCTCTCACACTTGAACTTCAAAACTATGAACTCTTTGGTAAATAGAGAGTTAGTGAGAGGGTTACCTCTGATGGAATTTCATCAGGAGAGACTATGTGAAGCATGTGAAAAAGGAAAGTCTAAGAAAGCATCACACAGAAGCAAAGAACTGACAAGCATTTCTGAACCTCTTCAGCTGATCCATATGGATTTATTTGGTCCAGTAAATGTCATGTCAATCTCAAGGAAAAGATATGCACTAGTGATGGTTGACGACTACTCCAAGTACATGTGGGTGTTATTCTTACAATCAAAGGATGAAGCAACACAATTAATCATTGATCACGTAAAAAAGATAGAAGTAGAAGGTGCGGACAATCAGATCAGACAATGGAACTGAATTAAAAAATGCAGTTCTAAATGACTTCTGCACAGAGAAAGGAATATCCAGACAGTATTCAGCACCAAGAACTCCTCAACAAAATGGAGTAGTGTAAAGGAAGAATCGAACCTTGGTTGAAGCGGCAAGGACTATGCTAAATGAATCAAAACTTCCCACTTATTTTTGGGCTGAAGCAGTAAATACAGGTTGCTACAGTCATAATCGTACCATGATTAACAAAGATCATGAAAAGACTCTGTATGAGTTAATGGCCAACAAGAAACCATCACTGAAGTACTTTCATGTGTTTGGTGCAAAGTGCTTTGTATTGAAAGATGGAGAACATCTAGGCAAGTTTGATGCCAAAGCAGATGAAGGCATTTTTTTGGGCTATTCTCTAGAATCTAAAGCTTACAGGGTTTATGTGATTGAAGATAAGAAAGTTGTGGAAAGCCGTAATGTAACGTTTGATGACACCAAAAGACCAAGCCTGCAAACAGGAGAGAACTCTGAATCCTTGGTATTTGAAAATCTATCAGGAGATCTGTAACAGCCCCAGATCCGGGGTCGGAGATCCGGTCGTTACGGTCTCAATTCCCATCAATAATACTTGCACTTGAATCAAAACAATTAAACTACATGCTGTGACCCCACAATACATCACCATACACTCTCAACTAGTTATAGTCCCAGAGATGAAATTGAAACAAGTATCTAGTCATAGGATCCACAAGTTATAAGTTATTACAAACCCAAAAGATTACAGAGCATTTAAAAGTTCTTGCCGTTGATTACATTAATCATAAATATAAATAAGTCTGATACACAAAAGCTGAAGCTTAAAACACTGGCGGTTACTACCTCAGCTATGGCGGCTACGACATCAACGGGTAAATCTCTGACGACTGCTACCCGCTTTCGCAGGGTGTGACTGTTGCGGGCCATCTGCTCTAGCTGTTGTTGTGATATAAATAAATAAAGCAAGGGTGAGCAATAGAGCCCACCAAAATAACTTATAACAGATTATAACAATTCAAAAATATATTGTAGCCACATGTTATGCCTTCAACAGATAAGAAACAAGTATAACGTAAAGGATGAAGTTACGAGGAAAATTAATGGAATATTTTCGTAACTCACAATCCACTTATGCATATATATCCTTAATCAGGTTTTCTCAGAGTCATAACTCATAAAAGATGGAGTTGCATGAATTTATTGTAACTTTATTTTGAACACTTTTCGACCCTCTGCCAACATGACCGGTAAACCTGTACCACGGTGTCATCCTTGGTCCC
Source organism: Heracleum sosnowskyi (assembly GCA_030848705.1). Taxonomy (NCBI): domain Eukaryota; kingdom Viridiplantae; phylum Streptophyta; class Magnoliopsida; order Apiales; family Apiaceae; genus Heracleum; species Heracleum sosnowskyi. The sequence goes on from CM061241.1 coordinate 19,896,007, forward strand.
TTTCAATACATGTTGCAGAATCCCTCTGCCAACATGATCGGTAAACCTGTACCAACGGAGCCATCCGTGGTCCCTTTCAGTACATGTTGCAGAATTATCCAAAATGGATGATGAACCAATACTGGAGCCTTCTCCGTGCCCGTCGTACCCCCTTACTATGATCAGTAGTAGGTTGTACAACGAAAATATGTTTTTCTACATGTAGATGGAAGTATCACGACAGCCTGACATTGTCTACCGCCTTTCTGGATCTCCCGGCCCATTTGGGGCAATAAGGTGATGGATCGGCGCGACTCGACCTCTTACACATGCTCCTAGTTCAGATGAAATCCATGACTCTGAAACGTAAAGATCGTCTTCTTTCCCCCAAGTGTAATACTTGTTGATACGACTCCACTCAGTAGTCATATCTAGGTTGGAAAGGAAGATTCTCCAATATTTCCCAAGCGATGCTTGTTAATGGATATCGACTTGTTCCAGGAATTTACCCCTCGATCGTTGAGGTGGTAACACAATATTTGACTTGCAGCAACTAAATTGCTTCGAGAAAATATCTGTCCCCTGACAGTTTTGAGTTGAGGTTTTAAAAAGAGTAGCAGTTTCTTAAAACAGGTTTCCCATATTTTTGATATTTGAGCGAGTATTTAAATCCCCTTTAAAAAGGCAGATGTAAATGGAAAAACATTGTTTTGGGAACCTCTTTTTGATTTGAAAATAATTACTAATATTTATTAAATAAGTAACCTTAAACGAATATTTGAAAATAATATTCATTAAATAAATAAATAACCCTCGAATGAATATTCAAAAGTAATATTCATTAAATAATTAAATAGTCCTCGAATGAATATTCAAAACTAATATTCATTAAATAAATAAATAATCTTCAAATGAATATTCAAAATAATATTCATTAAATAAATAATCCTCAAATGAATATTCAATAATAATATTCTTAAAGTCAGTAATCCTCAAATGAAAATAATATCCTTTAAGTCAATAATCCTCAAATGAAAATAATATCCTTTAAGTCAATAATCTTCAAATGAATATAGATAATATTCTGTAAGTCGATAATCCTCAAATGAATATTAATAAATAATATTCTTAAAATGAATATTAATAAATAATATTTTTAACGTTAATAATCCTCAAATGAATATAAATAATATTCCTTAAACAAAATAATTAATCCTCGATTAACAGTTACCCGATATCTTTATCGAAAAATAACCTTTCACATATACCGAAATATAATTACTTCTGATCTTAGGGAAAATCCCCCGCCCTTATCCTAGGGCATTATATACAAAACTGGCTTATAACTAATATCCCATATCTAGCTTATAAGCCCCACATCAAATCATATCCTCAAGTATTGCTATATATATAGCAGTTCAAAAACAAACATGCAATTTATATATCGCATTTACATCTCATATATGCAAACAGTTTATTATCACAACAACAGTAGTATAGGTTTTGAAAACTTGCCTGGTGGTGAGGTAGGGGTAGTGTGCCTCGAGTCAATCCGGCGATATATACATAGTCAAAAGATCCGAGGTTAATCACTTGAATACTTGCACGAAACTAAGTATGTACTTTACTTAAACCAAGACATGATTTCTAGTTAACTCCTTAAGAATCCTCTTGCGCATGCTCGACTCGAACATTTTTATAAAATAGAGATTAAATCCTTTTATCACGAAATCTTTTCGAGGGTCCTCCTAAACATACCTAGCATGTTAACACAAAGTTTCACATTCTGATTGGTCACTTAAGGGGTGTGATCATTGCCTCAAAGTTGGCTAAGGGGTATAGTTCGGTTTCTCGAAACGTCCTTAATTAAAACACTCGTTTCTCCTAAACCGTAATTCGGAATCATATGATCTTTATATCAAAACGAACCTTGAAACAAGACCCACACAATACTAGGCAGTGGTGACTCTGGACAGAAGTCCTTATGTCCGAACATCATAGACAAAACAATGGTTATGGAAAATCGGGCATTATAACGGCTATGAATCGGATAATCCCAAAATTTCAATCCATTCAACTTGCTCACCAATCTCTCCACACAACATATACATCTTATATATCCAAGAACTGAGGCCAAGCAATGCCTTTACGTTCTTAAAACACAATACAACTCATAACAAAGCCCAATCATAGCTACTAAGATCATAAACATGCTTTTACACCATTAAAGCTAAAAAAATCACTTAATACTTTCAAGGGTTCAAGGTCCATACCTCCTTGGTGTGTGTATAAGCCTAATAATCCTTGTATAGCCCTTATATAACCTTAAGCTAGCTTGAATCATCAAAAGAAATCAAGAATCAAAGGTTAGTTCTTGAAAATCACTATTCATCTCCATCTTTGACCTCAAATTTCAACATGAAAGACTTAAAGAAAAGCTATAAGATTCATGGCTCACCTTGTACTAACCACTAGCTTCGTTTTAAGCTCTTGTTTGCAATTGTTGGTGGAAGAAATCTCTACTTCTCTCTTCTCCTTTTCTTGGCCGAAAGTTTGATGAAAATGGTGATGATGTTTTTGTTTTTCTTTTTGTTTAATTACTTATGACATTTGTGATATTTTAATGGTCAAATGGTGAGTCATGGTCCTTGGCATCTTCTCCTTTCGACACTTGTCGCACATGCAACGGCTCTTGTTAAAGTAACTTTACTGGTTCGTTTCCTTTCACGTGGATGATCCAAATGTTGCATTCCTCGAACTAATCTTGTTACATGTTACTTCCATGTCTATATTTAATCCTGTACGTCCTTGATATCTCTAATTCTTTTATTAATCCATATCCGTAAAATTGATAATCTAAATCCTTCAAATATTCTCGAATAATAATTAATCCGTCCGTTATTGGTGAAATTTCGGAGAAAACGGAAATGCTATTTTTCTGATTCTGACAGCTTTTGCATTCCTTTATTTTCATCGTAGATCACTAATACAGCTCTGAAATTTCATTATATCGTTTCGCATATGGTGTGGTCTGAAAACTTTTTAAACGACAAAAATTTACTATTCATCAAAAGTTACTATTCATCAGTGGTTTTTAACAAAAGTCACTATTCATCCATAATCATTTGGATCATTATCCGTTCCAACATTCCTGTTTTATTTCCTCTTTATTTCTTGTACTTAGACAATGTTCTATAGCTTTCTCGGGCATACGCTATCTTGTTTACGGAGTTGTCGGATGCATACCAGATATCGATTTGGATGACATAAAAATACTTTTCTTCCTTGGAATATTGTATTCTTATTCTCCAGAGAGATTATTCTTATCTATATGTTCAGTCCATTCTTACTATTCTCAAAAATGTTTGAAAACCGAAATTCAAATTCATTTCCTAACTTAATTCTCAAAGTCATTGCCACCATCCATATTTACATCAACATATAACAAAAGTTTTAATTCTGCCCAAAATCTGGGGTCTTACAGTCTCCCCTCCTTAAAAGGATTCCGTCCCGGAATCACTCTGAAAACAAATGGGGATATCTTTCCAGCATTTCACTTTCTAGCTCCCAAGTTGATTCTTCCACATTATGATTTTGCCACAAAACTCTGACTAGCTTGATGACCTTATTTCGGAGCACTTGTTCCTTTTGATCTATGATTTCCACTGGTTGCTCCACATAGGTTAGGTCTGGCTGCATGTCCACGTGTTCGTATTCCTCTATGTGCTTAGCATCCGGGTTGTACTTCCTCAGCATTGAAACATGAAACACATTGTGCACTTGTTGCAGGTTTGGGGGTAATGCTAGCTCATATGCTAAGTTTCCGATACATCTTAAGATCTCAAATGGTCCAATATATCTAGGACTCAGTTTTCCTTTCTTTCCGAACCTCATCAAACCTTTCCAAGGAGATACCTTTAAGAACACCAGGTCTCCCACTTCATATTCCTTGTCCTTCCGGGCTAAATCAGCATACTTCTTTTGTCTATCTTGGGCTGCTACCAGCCGCCCTCTGATTAGATCTACTATGTCCTTAGTTCGTTGGACCACTTCGGGTCCAAGCATCTTTCGCTCCCCAACTTCATCCCAATACAAGGGGGATCGACATCTTCTTCCATAAAGGGCCTCATAAGGCGGCATTCCTATACTCGAATGAAAACTATTGTTGTAGGAAAACTCAATCAGTGGTAGGTGATCATCCCAATTCCCTTTAAAGTCTATAGCACAGACCCTTAACATATCCTCTAGTGTTTGGATGGTCCTTTCACTTTGTCCGTCTGTTTGGGGGTGATACGCAGTACTCATGTTCAGCCGGGTTCCTACACATTCCTGGAAGCTCCTCCAGAATCTGGAGTTAAATCTGGGATCTCGGTCAGATACTATGGCGACTGGGACTCCATGTCGTACCACTATTTCCTTCAAGTAAATATCCACTAGTCTGTCGACAGTGTACTTTTCGTTAATCGGAAGAAAGTGTGCTGACTTCGTTAATCTGTCTATAATTACCCATATGGCATCGTGATTGGCCTTGGTCCTTGGTAAACCTACCACAAAATCCATGGCTAGGTGTTCCCATTTCCATTCGGGAATCTCTAGGGGTCGCAACAGTCCACTGGGTCTCTGGTGTTCCGCTTTCACTCGTTGGCAGGTCAAGCATCTGCTTACCCACTCTGCTACATCCTTTTTCATGTTAGGCCACCAGTAGTACTCTTTCAAATCTCCATACATCTTGGTGCTTCCTGGGTGGATTGAATACCTAGAACTGTGACTCTCGTGTAAAATCTCATCTTTCAGTTCTTGAACATTCGGAACCCAAATTCGGTAAGTATACCTCCTTATTCCTTTATCATCCTTGACAGTGTGGATCTCTTCTCCGGTCATTGACTGCCTATCTTCACTTATCATTCTTTCTTGACACCTTCTTATCTTTTCTAACAACTCTAGCTGCAAGGAAATCTCAAACAGCTTTTCGGTACCGTCCCCGGTCACCTTCACTTCTATTTCCATCTTTTCAAATTCTCTAATCAGCTCTTCCGATGACATTATCATCTTGAGTCTCTCCTTCCTACTAAGGGCGTCAGCCACCACATTGGCTTTCCCTGGGTGATAAAGAATTTCACAGTCATAATCCTTGATCAGCTCTAACCATCTTCTCTGGCGCATGTTAAGCTCCTTCTGGGTGAAAATATACTTGAGGCTCTTATGGTCAGTGTAAATCTCGCACTTCTCTCCATACAAGTAGTGCCTCCAAATCTTTAAAGCGAAAACTACGGCTGCTAATTCTAAATCATGAGTAGGATATCGAATCTCATACTCCTTCAATTGTCTCGATGCATACGCGATCACTTTACCGTGCTGCATTAGCACGCACCCTAATCCCTTATGCGAAGCATCACTGTAAATCACAAAATCTCCTTTTCCATCTGGCAATGCCAACACAGGGGCAGTTACCAACCTTTTCTTTAACTCTTGGAAACTCTTCTCGCATTTTTCCGCCCATTCAAATTTCTCAGTTTTACGGGTAAGTCGGGTTAACGGGGCTGCGATCTTCGCAAAATCCTTAACGAATCTTCTATAACACCCTGCTAATCCTATGAAACTTCTCACCTCTGTTGGTGTGGTTGGTCGTTCCCAATTTAAAACTGCCTCTATCTTGGAGGGGTCAACCAACACTCCCTCCTTGTTGATCACATGTCCTAAAAACTGAACCTCGTTTCGCTAGAATTCACACTTCGCGAATTTGGCATACAATTGCTCCTTCCTGAGTATTCCTAAGGCTATCCTCAAATGTTCTGCATGTTCTGCCTCTGTCTTTGAGTAGATAAGAATATCATCTATGAAAACTATAACAAACTCGTCCAAATACTTCTTGAACACCCTATTCATTAAATCCATGAAAGCTGCTGGGGCATTGGTCAATCCAAACGACATCACTAAAAACTCATAATGTCCATATCTAGTACGGAACGCAGTCTTCGGAATATCTTCGGGTTTAATCTTTAATTGGTGATATCCGGTTCTCAGGTCAATCTTAGAGAAGTACACAGCATCCTTTAGCTGGTCAAACAAATCGTCTATTCTGGGTAATGGGTACTTATTCTTTATAGTTAGCTTGTTCAACTCTCGGTAGTCAATGCATAACCTCATACTCCCATCTTTCTTCTTAACAAACAACACTGGTGCCCCCCATGGCGACACACTGGGTCTTATCATACCCTTCTCCAACAGTTCCTTTAACTGGGTAGCTAGCTCTTTCATTTCCACTGGGGCTAACCGGTACGGGGCCTTCGAGACTGGCGCCGTCCCCGGGGCTAATTCAATAGCAAACTCAATTACCCTATCGGGTGGTAATCCTGGGAGATCTTGTGGAAACACATCTTCGAACTCATTGACTACTGGAATGTCCTGTAACTTAGGCACCTCTTTCTGGGTGTCTACAACATATGCTAAGTAAGCCTCATTTCCTCTTCGTAACAATCTTTTGGTCTGCGCCATGGTTAGAAATTTCTGTGTCTGCTTCATTCCCTTAAACACTATTTCCTTCTTTCCTGGGGTATTTAATCTAACCTTTTTCCCTTTACAATCTATCTGCGCGTTATTGCGTGACAACCAATCCATCCCCAAAATGACATCAAATTCTCCTAATTTAAAAGGAATCAAATCCACACAAAAAGACTGTTCCCCTATTTCCAATTTGCAGTTTGGGTGCATCTGATTAACTGGGACTATTTCGTGGTTAGCTATCTCTACTTGTAGGGAATCCTTTAATGGTTGGGATTTAAGTTTCAATCTATGCGCAAAATCCCTCGATATAAAAGACTTAGTTGCTCGAGAATCAAATAAAACATTTGCGCTAACTGAATTCAGAGAAAAGGTACCTGCTATCACATCCGTGTTCCTCACGGCATCCTGCACTGTCATGTTGAAAGTCCTAGCGGTTGGTGGTTTGTTAGAGGCAGCTTTACTGGCCCCTGATGCTGTGGGTCGGTTCGTGGGGCAATCCTTCTTCATATGACCTTGACGTCCACACTGAAAACAAGTGAGGCCCTGGCTGACACTAGGGTTAGCTGCAGTACAATTGGTAGCATAATGGCCCCTTCGCCCACACTTGTAACAGATTATCTGAGTCTGGTTGCACACCCCAAGATGTCTCTTCCTACAAGTTGTACATACTGGCAATGGAGGTCGAGATTGGTACGAGTGGGACACTCCTGATGGGTTGCCGCCCTGGTTCACGCTTGAGCTTACGGTTCGCTTGAAACCCGTATTCCTTTCAGGTAGGGAGGCTGCCCCGCGGTTAAACCTATTTGGGGTGTGTCTTCCTGCCAAACCTCCACCCATACTTGCATGTTTCCTTTTTGTTCCTCCTTTCTCTCTTTCTCTCTGCATCTGATCACTCCCTGCTTCCACAATCGAAGCCTTTTGCACTAACGTGGCGTAGTCTGAAATTTCCAGGACTGCCACGCGATTCTGAATCCATTGTTTTAACCCTTGTTGAAACCTATTAGCTTTCTTTTCTTCGGTATCTACAAACTCTGGCACAAACCTTGATAGTTCGGTAAATTTTGCCTCGTATTCCGCCACCGTTAGATTATTCTGTTTCAGTTCCAAAAACTTAAGCTCCATCTGAGTTTTCATAAATCTTGGGAAATACTTTTCTAGAAACAATTGCTTGAACCTTTCCCAGGTCACGATAACATCCGTCTCCATGTTCTTCTTGGCCTCCCACCAATAGTTGGCCTCTCCTTTCAGTAGGTAAGTGGCAAAAACGGTCTTCTGCGCCTCTTCAATGCTTAAAATCTCAAAGGACTTTTCCATTTCCTTTATCCAAGCTCTTGCCTCTACTGGGTCAGCCGATCCTTGGAATTCTGGGGGCTTGAGTGACTTAAAGGCCCTGAAAGAGTTTGCTATGGCATTGTTGTTTCCTTGGGGTGGTTGGGGATAACGGTCCAAATTTTGCCTAAGTAGATTCATGAACTGACCCATGGGGTCTCCACCCTGGTCCTCTATTCTTTGTTCCTCTTCTTCATTCTCAATGTCTGCAGTGAAAAAAGATTCATCAGCCTCCCCATACTGGGAGTCGTCCTGTTCATTATAATCCTCATCCATTTCTTCATTATACTCAGGGTCCTCCCTATTTCGATTGTGGCTTTCTTGATCATCAGATTCAGGGGGATTAGCCCTAGTTCCCACTCTTCGTGGAGGCATCTTACTGAAATTTGGAAAATTCACATTAGGCTCGTATACTGGGTTACAAATACAGTCGTTACATAATTGGAAGTAGACTTCCGCAGTTCTATATTTTATCGCAATTCTATCATATGGTGCAGACAATAGTATAGTAAACTTGTGATCGAGTCATAACAGGACTGGATTCAACTGAAAGGAAACAAATATATACATGGTACTGAAGATACAAAGTCTGGGTCAACATCAACAGTTTATAAGTACAACTGTTCTACCAACATCTAGTCAAAAGTGAAATACATGGTCTATCCTTCTAGTCAGAAAGGGATAACATATACAATGGAACAATCCCACCAAAAATCGGCACTACTATGTTCGTACGTGACTAGAAGACTAGACTACCATATCACTAACTCTGAAATCAGCCACTGGTGCGGTGCTATGCCCTCACCCTCGCCATGGCTATGCGAAAGATCTCCTCAGCATCAACCCGGGATATCCTGCCATTGCCATCAGTAGGCAAAGCTCGAATCCTCATCCGTGCCCTCAGCTCAATACGAGTCATCGCCCTCCGGGCAACCCGAGGGGGCACAGACCTCCCGCCGCCCTGGCGTACCATCCTGGCATCCCTCTCTGCTGCTAGCTGCATCCGAGACTCTGCTAGTCTAGCCTCAGCTACCACCAAATCTGTCTGAACTCTGCTCACGGTCCAGTTGTGCACACACACTGGTATCCCCTCTAACGGAACGTGGGGTGGGGTAACCGGGACAGCTGGTGGTGCATCCTCTGCCTGCTGTGGCTCAGGGGTAAGCTCCTCAAACTCATCAGGGGAAGGGCTCAAAGGCAGTGGTGGAGGGGTAGGGGCTCTCTCGATAGGAAGTGGAGTCTGGTCCTCAGCATCCCCCTCCATATCCTCAGTACCGGCTAGGGTCGGGTCCTCCTCGGGATCCTCATCATCAGAATCCTCAGCAACCTCAGTGTCCGCATCCGCCTGGACCTCCTCCGGGTCCTCCTCTGGGTTCTCCTGCCCAAAACCCTCATAGTATGGATCTGTAGTCCGAAGCAAGTCCTCATCATGCTGTCTCTCGTAAGCCTCAGGGCCAGAGATGTCGCTCGCCTACACAATAACGAACTTATGTTACTATCATGATATTAAAGTTCCCATAAGGGTTTTAGTCGAACTTGGCAAGAGTTCTTATTATCTTAGTGAATTTATTATTGTAACGTCGCATCATCTCTGGGGTTTATAACTCTAACGCTCTGATACTATTTCTGTAACAGCCCCAGATCCGGGGTCGGAGATCCGGTCGTTACGGTCTCAATTCCCATCAATAATACTTGCACTTGAATCAAAATAATTAAACTACATGCTGTGACCCCACAATACATCACCATACACTCTCAACTAGTTATAGTCCCAGAGATGAAATTGAAACAGGTATCTAGTCATAGGATCCACAAGTTATAAGTTATTACAAACCCAAAAGATTACAGAGCATTTAAAAGTTCTTGCCGTTGATTACATTAATCATAAATATAAATAAGTCTGATACACAAAAGCTGAAGCTTAAAACACTGGCGGTTACTACCTCAGCTATGGCGGCTACGACATCAACGGGTAAATCTCTGACGACTGCTACCCGCTTTCGCAGGGTGTGACTGTTGCGGGCCATCTGCTCTAGCTGTTGTTGTGATATAAATAAATAAAGCAAGGGTGAGCAATAGAGCCCACCAAAATAACTTATAACAGATTATAACAATTCAAAAATATATTGTAGCCACATGTTATGCCTTCAACAGATAAGAAACAAGTATAACATAAAGGATGAAGTTACGAGGAAAATTAATGGAATATTTTCGTAACTCACAATCCACTTATGCATATATATCCTTAATCAGGTTTTCTCAGAGTCATAACTCATAAAAGATGGAGTTGCATGAATTTATTGTAACTTTATTTTGAACACTTTTCGACCCTCTGCCAACATGACCGGTAAACCTGTACCACGGTGTCATCCTTGGTCCCTTTCAATACATGTTGCAGAATCCCTCTGCCAACATGATCGGTAAACCTGTACCAACGGAGCCATCCGTGGTCCCTTTCAGTACATGTTGCAGAATTATCCAAAATGGATGATGAACCAATACTGGAGCCTTCTCCGTGCCCGTCGTACCCCCTTACTATGATCAGTAGTAGGTTGTACAACGAAAATATGTTTTTCTACATGTAGATGGAAGTATCACGACAGCCTGACATTGTCTACCGCCTTTCTGGATCTCCCGGCCCATTTGGGGCAATAAGGTGATGGATCGGCGCGACTCGACCTCTTACACATGCTCCTAGTTCAGATGAAATCCATGACTCTGAAACGTAAAGATCGTCTTCTTTCCCCCAAGTGTAATACTTGTTGATACGACTCCACTCAGTAGTCATATCTAGGTTGGAAAGGAAGATTCTCCAATATTTCCCAAGCGATGCTTGTTAATGGATATCGACTTGTTCCAGGAATTTACCCCTCGATCGTTGAGGTGGTAACACAATATTTGACTTGCAGCAACTAAATTGCTTCGAGAAAATATATGTCCCCTGACAGTTTTGAGTTGAGGTTTTAAAAAGAGTAGCAGTTTCTTAAAACAGGTTTCCCATATTTTTGATATTTGAGCGAGTATTTAAATCCCCTTTAAAAAGGCAGATGTAAATGGAAAAACATTGTTTTGGGAACCTCTTTTTGATTTGAAAATAATTACTAATATTTATTAAATAAGTAACCTTAAACGAATATTTGAAAATAATATTCATTAAATAAATAAATAACCCTCGAATGAATATTCAAAAGTAATATTCATTAAATAATTAAATAGTCCTCGAATGAATATTCAAAACTAATATTCATTAAATAAATAAATAATCTTCAAATGAATATTCAAAATAATATTCATTAAATAAATAATCCTCAAATGAATATTCAATAATAATATTCTTAAAGTCAGTAATCCTCAAATGAAAATAATATCCTTTAAGTCAATAATCCTCAAATGAAAATAATATCCTTTAAGTCAATAATCTTCAAATGAATATAGATAATATTCTGTAAGTCGATAATCCTCAAATGAATATTAATAAATAATATTCTTAAAATGAATATTAATAAATAATATTCTTAACGTTAATAATCCTCAAATGAATATAAATAATATTCCTTAAACAAAATAATTAATCCTCGATTAACAGTTACCCGATATCTTTATCGGAAAATAACCTTTCACATATACCGAAATATAATTACTTCTGATCTTAGGGAAAATCCCCCGCCCTTATCCTAGGGCATTATATACAAAACTGGCTTATAACTGATATCCTATATCTAGCTTATAAGCCCCACATCAAATCATATCCTCAAGTATTGCTATATATATAGCAGTTCAAAAACAAACATGCAATTTATATATCGCATTTACATCTCATATATGCAAACAGTTTATTATCACAACAACAGTAGTATAGGTTTTGAAAACTTGCCTGGTGGTGAGGTAGGGGTAGTGTGCCTCGAGTCAATCCGGCGATATATACATAGTCAAAAGATCCGAGGTTAATCACTTGAATACTTGCATGAAACTAAGTATGTACTTTACTTAAACCAAGACATGATTTCTAGTTAACTCCTTAAGAATCCTCTTGCGCATGCTCGACTCGAACATTTTTATAAAATAGAGATTAAATCCTTTTATCACGAAATCTTTTCGAGGGTCCTCCTAAACATACCTAGCATGTTAACACAAAGTTTCACATTCTGATTGGTCACTTAAGGGGTGTGATCATTGCCTCAAAGTTGGCTAAGGGGTATAGTTCGGTTTCTCGAAACGTCCTTAATTAAAACACTCGTTTCTCCTAAACCGTAATTCGGAATCATATGATCTTTATATCAAAACGAACCTTGAAACAAGACCCACACAATACTAGGCAGTGGTGACTCTGGACAGAAGTCCTTATGTCCGAACATCATAGACAAAACAATGGTTATGGAAAATCGGGCATTATAACGGCTATGAATCGGATAATCCCAAAATTTCAATCCATTCAACTTGCTCACCAATCTCTCCACACAACATATACATCTTATATATCCAAGAACTGAGGCCAAGCAATGCCTTTACGTTCTTAAAACACAATACAACTCATAACAAAGCCCAATCATAGCTACTAAGATCATAAACATGCTTTTACACCATTAAAGCTAAAAAAATCACTTAATACTTTCAAGGGTTCAAGGTCCATACCTCCTTGGTGTGTGTATAAGCCTAATAATCCTTGTATAGCCCTTATATAACCTTAAGCTAGCTTGAATCATCAAAAGAAATCAAGAATCAAAGGTTAGTTCTTGAAAATCACTATTCATCTCCATCTTTGACCTCAAATTTCAACATGAAAGACTTAAAGAAAAGCTATAAGATTCATGGCTCACCTTGTACTAACCACTAGCTTCGTTTTAAGCTCTTGTTTGCAATTGTTGGTGGAAGAAATCTCTACTTCTCTCTTCTCCTTTTCTTGGCCGAAAGTTTGATGAAAATGGTGATGATGTTTTTGTTTTTCTTTTTGTTTAATTACTTATGACATTTGTGATATTTTAATGGTCAAATGGTGAGTCATGGTCCTTGGCATCTTCTCCTTTCGACACTTGTCGCACATGCAACGGCTCTTGTTAAAGTAACTTTACTGGTTCGTTTCCTTTCACGTGGATGATCCAAATGTTGCATTCCTCGAACTAATCTTGTTACATGTTACTTCCATGTCTATATTTAATCCTGTACGTCCTTGATATCTCTAATTCTTTTATTAATCCATATCCGTAAAATTGATAATCTAAATCCTTCAAATATTCTCGAATAATAATTAATCCGTCCGTTATTGGTGAAATTTCGGAGAAAACGGAAATGCTATTTTTCTGATTCTGACAGCTTTTGCATTCCTTTATTTTCATCGTAGATCACTAATACAGCTCTGAAATTTCATTATATCGTTTCGCATATGGTGTGGTCTGAAAACTTTTTAAACGACAAAAATTTACTATTCATCAAAAGTTACTATTCATCAGTGGTTTTTAACAAAAGTCACTATTCATCCATAATCATTTGGATCATTATCCGTTCCAACATTCCTGTTTTATTTCCTCTTTATTTCTTGTACTTAGACAATGTTCTATAGCTTTCTCGGGCATACGCTATCTTGTTTACGGAGTTGTCGGATGCATACCAGATATCGATTTGGATGACATAAAAATACTTTTCTTCCTTGGAATATTGTATTCTTATTCTCCAGAGAGATTATTCTTATCTATATGTTCAGTCCATTCTTACTATTCTCAAAAATGTTTGAAAACCGAAATTCAAATTCATTTCCTAACTTAATTCTCAAAGTCATTGCCACCATCCATATTTACATCAACATATAACAAAAGTTTTAATTCTGCCCAAAATCTGGGGTCTTACAAGATCTCTCTGATAATGAAGAAGAACCTGTAGTTGTTCCTGGTGATAATAATAATGACAATGATAATGATTCTGGACCAAGTGGTGACAGTGGTGGAGATCCTCAAACTACCACTGGATCCACTAGTCAAACAACAGGGTCAACAGATCATACCGGCAACAACTCAGGGGGGGGGGGGGGCAGGAGAAGGATCAACTAGTCACACTCAACACAATTATGAACAAGGAGAATCATCAAGATCGTATCTGCCAAGACAAAGGGTATGGAGTCAAGCACATCCCTTTCACTTGATCATTGGTGATCCAGACTCAGGAGTGAGAACTAGAAGGACATCACAAAATGAATGTCACTATTCTGGGTTTCTATCAGAAACAGAACCTAAGAAAGTTGAAGATGCCCTGGAAGATCCAGATTGGGTGATTGAAATGCAAGATGAACTGAATCAGTTTGAAAGGCAAAATGTTTGGAAGCTGGTACCCAGGCCTAAAGGAAAATCTGTTATAGGAACAAAATGGGTATTCAGAAATAAACTGGATGAAGATGGCATTGTAACGAGAAACAAGGCCAGACTGGTTGCTAAAGGTTACTCTCAAGAAGAGGGTATAGATTATGATGACACATATGCACTAGTAGCAAGACTTGAGGCTATCAGGATGTTTCTGGCATTCGCAGCACATTCCAATTACAAGGTATATCAAATGGATGTGAAGAGTGCATTTCTGAATGGGGAGCTAGAGGAAGAAGTGTATGTGGAACAACCTCCAGGCTTTGAGGATTCAAAGCTGGTCGACTTTGTATATTTTCTGTTCAAAACTCTTTATGGACTCAAGCAAGCTCCAAGGACATGGTATGACACTCTATCAGAATTTTTACTTGAAAATAACTTTACTAGAGGTGTCATAGATAAAACTCTCTTTTACAAGATGCACACAAATGATTTGATATTAGTGCAAGTATATGTTGATGACATAATATTTGGTTCTACTAATGATGATCTATGCAAGAGATTTGCTAAGTTAATGCAGAGTCGATATGAAATGAGCATGATGGGTGAATTGTCATTCTTTCTTGGACTGCAAGTATATCAAAGACAAGATGGAATATTCATTTGTCATTCCAAGTACATCAAGGATCTTCTAAAGAAGTATCAAATGGAAGACTCATCTACAACAAAGAATCTCATATTATAGCTGTAAAACGTATTTTTAGATATCTTAAGGGAACCCCAAATCTTGGAATTTGGTACCCTAAAGATACATGATTTGATCTTATTGGCTATACAGACTCAGATTTTGCGTTTGTAAGATTGATCGGAAGAGTACTTTAGGAAGTTGTCAGTTTCTTGGAAGAAGGTTAGTTTCCTGGTATAGCAAGAAGCAACACTCAGTATCCACATCGACAGCTGAAGCTGAATACATAGTTGCGGGTAGCTGTTGTGCTCAAATCTTGTGGATAAGAAACCAACTCCGTGACTATGGGCTTTTGTTGAACAAGATTCCAATATTTTGCGACAACACAAGTGCCATAGCAATCTCCAACAACCCAGTTCAGCACTCGAGGACCAAGCACATCGATATCAGGTATCATTTTATCTGAGAGCATGTCATGAATGGAACTGTGGAATTACATTTTGTACCCACGGAGGAACAAATTGCAGACATCTTTACTAAACCGCTTGATGAATCCACTTTTTCTAAGCTGGTTGGTGAACTTGGGATGTTAAATCTTTCTAATTGATTTTAATTAGAAGTCAGTAACTGCAAGTAAATCCTAATAAATCCATGAGTTTAAGAATTTCTATATCCTTAGGACTTGTGAATTTATTTTCAGGAGTAATTCTCGTAAGTTAGAGTTATCTTACTAATTTTATGTCATATTTATGAATAATATATCTTCTAACATTTAATTAGCAAATAATTCTAAAATTATTTAAGTGCTAATAATTGTTCTAAATATTATGCATTTATTTAATTCGAATTATTTTATTCTGTTTTGAACATTGTAAAATAATGTAGCATTATTGATTAGATTTTAATGGATTTATATCAGTTAATGATATATAGTCGATTTTATTCTAAGAAAATTGTGAGATTTTTGTTAACTGTGAATTTTAATAAAAGCTTGATCTGAAGAAGTTCACAGAAAACAGAAAACAAAAGTTTTGTTTTGAAACTGGTAACAGCTTTAAAATTAAACAGGAAGCAAAATCTATTGAAATAGAATTTTCGATAGTTTTTCAAGTACTTTGACAAAACTATCGAAGTGATTACAAATCATCTTGACAAGATTTTGAAAAAGGAAAGTGAAAACTATCGAAGGAGTTTTTCGATAAAGTTTTTGAAAGAAAACTGAAATCTATCGAATAATTCAAATCTTTTAATATTCGAAATTCTTGATAGTTTTTCAGACAAGACAAATGTTCGATGGTTTTTAGTTTTTGAAATTATAAAACTTCAATAGTTTTTATGTAGAAGTCAGTTTAAATTCTGATTTAATCCACTTCGATAGTTTTTCCAAAACTATCGAAGTGTGATTTGACTTTTATGCCCCTAAAGAAAACTATCGACATTACATTTTTAAAACTATCGAACATGAAATGTCAAAAATACCCCTGCAATATAGTCAGTATATATGTGGCACTTAGACGTTTTTTTTCTACTTTCATTCTCAGATCTAAGATAGTTTTATATATACTTACATATACATACAGCCAAGAACAAGAAAACTCGACAGTTTCTTGATTATTAACCGATAATTACTTGAAATAACTCGTTTTTACCACAGTAATTTCACTTTTAACCATGAAAGTGCCGTGTCTTGTATTTCTTTTGAGTTTTTAGATCGGTTTTTGAAAGAAAACTATCGACAGTGATATTTGAACCTTAAGTATTTTGGTAATAGTAGTATTACGTGGGATTTTGTTGGTTAATCAATTGAATTCTTAAGTTGTGTGTTAATTCAGATTATCAATTTACAAAATTAGGGTTCTTAACTTTGAGAATTGTTTTTGGTTCGATTTAATAATTAGTAAAAAGGGATATTTTAAGTGAATTAATTAGTAATAATTAGTTCGGATAAATTTTGGTTTTAATTTTAATTTTCTGGACTTTGTGAAAAATACAATGGCCGGAGAATTTGTCATCACCAAAACTAATCACGTCTCGTTTCAAAACGTGCAATCCATCACGAACTTACAGTTTCGTGCATGGTCACAGTTTTTGAACTCTCATTCACTAGTGGCTTATGCACTAAGTACTCCCGCGGTTCTTTGCGTTGAGCAATTAACCGCACTGTACACCACTGCCACTGACACGTCATAAGATAATGTGTTGGACTTTAGTTTTGTTGTGCCAGGAGGCAGAACAATAAGGGTGACGGAACAAGATGTGAATAGAATTCTTCGTTTTCCGTCAGAAAATCTTGTTCCTGATCCCACAACTGAGGAAATACATGCTTTCTTCACTCTTATAAGAAGTCAACAACCCAACTTCTTTGTAGGAGAGTTTCTGAAGCATCACTTGACTAAGCACTATAACTTTTTCTTTCACACACTCATACATGTTTTTACTACTAAAATTAAAAATCTGCATGGCATTCCACTATTTCTTCAAAAATTAGGGTTTGCTATTGTTAACAATAGGCATATTAACATTGGTAGTCTTGTGATTGATCCGATAATTCAGTGCATGGGACCTTTGGAGGAAAGAACAGGGCACTTTGATATGATTTGCTTCTATCCAAGGTTTCTATAGTTAATTTTGGATGATGTGTTAACAGGTGAAGAGAGGGAGATATTTGCAGATGAGGAGAAAATGGAGTGTATGAAGATGAAGAGCAATGCTATAACAACTCTAATCAAGAAGAATCATCTTCCAGGGGTGCCTACTGTTCTGATAGATTATCTTCGAACGGTACCCCTACCACTTCTGCCCCCAGGGGAACAGGTAAATCAAGGTATGAATCCTGAACCTGTTGTTCCTCAATCACCTGCATCAATGGACATAGATCCAGTGACAGAGCCCTCAATGGCCATCCCTGACCAAGAGGTTGAAAATCAACAACCTCTAACCACGGTCATAGATGTAACACCCCCAGACCCGGGGTCAGGAATCTAGGTTGTCACGCTCCATCAATTATACAATACCTGTATTACTTACAATATTCTAATAATATAACTCCAAAAGACCCCAATCACTTACGCACACACACACAAGTTATAGCCTTGGAAATGAGCAACAATAAGTAACATTTGTTATTACAAATCAAATGTACTATCCAGGATCTCATCTATCATTTACAACCTCTATCTGAAGTTAAAAATAATAGACCTCACAATTCTATACAAGGTTTAATAATACAAACCTATTCGAAAACAATTCTTACTAACTCAGTCTACAGCTGTTCTGCTAAATCCGACAGTATCCATCTTGCTGAACTAACTCAAGGGTGGTCTCTCCATTCCCTTGCTCTCGTAACACGAGGTGAATCGGCAATGTTTTCTTCATGCTGGAATATTTAATAAAGCAAGAATGAGCTAATAGTGCTCAGCAAGAAATCTATCCCATTTTAAATCTTTAAACCTTTTAGGAAGATAATCCATATGGGATCCATGTTTAAAACTACTAGGGTTTATCCCCCAAAATAGTATATCGTTCAAAATACCGTATGATTTATAATCATACTCAAATACTTTTCGTAAATCCTTTTAGGGATCCTGGGTATCAAGATGATAAACCAAGTCTCAAAACATCTCTTTTTAAAAATAGATATTAATATTGGAATCAAGGCTTAAACCCATCCATTGATTCAAAATACTATACAATTCAATATACTGTATATCTTAAATGACTTCTCAACATATATACATGCATATCTATTTAGATATCTCATACTGTTCAAAATACTGTAAAATGTCAATAATGAACACCTTTTTAAAGCTGTTGGGTTGTGATATATAAAAGAAGCAAGAATGAGCACTATAGATCGACAATAATATATAGCAACATAATCATATATGTGGGCTGATATCATAGCTGAAAGCTTTTAAAACCTCATTCGTATATAGAATGATATATTGGATACTCTTCTCGTCAGAACATGCAATGTAGTTCAAATACTATACACGGAACATCATTGTTCAATTTCTGTCACATTATCGGTAACTCAGCACCTAGGCTTTCGTTACAATGTGCAGCACAATTCCAAGTGGAAGAAGGGGATATACTGGAGCACCACGATACACGATGATCAGTCACTATATCGCAAAACATTTCTTTCTACTAGTAGTGGACGAAAACCTTTTCATGGTTATCACCCCAGCCGCATACGGGCTATCATTAGCGTCCCGGTACCCAAAGTACCTCAGCTAAAGTTGCGTCCCGGCATTCGTAGTACCTCTGCTAAATTTGCATGTGCGTCCCGGTACTCGTAATGCCTCTGATTATATAACACCTCCAGTCCCTTGATGAATCCTATCATTATAACCGGAACCGAACTTAATCGTCATTCCCCGAGCATCATGCTAGCTCGTTGATAGGTTTAAACTCTTTATCATACTTACTTCCGGAAATTTTGAGGAAGTAATAACAAGATGTGGGTTGGCCGTTGCCAACTGACAGAGGATATATCATAAACCCTTTTTAAAATCACGACCTGGGAGTTAATCGGAATTTTTCTGAAATTATCGAGATTGGAATACTCGGATTGGATAGGGAAGGCAACCCAAGATACGAGTATTCTCGAGGAATAGAAGAAGCAAAACCATTTGCTCGACCTTTAAAACTGGATTCCCAATTTTTGATGAGTTAGGAAATATTTAATCGCATTTAACTACCTTTAACTATCTTAAGATAATAGTTGGGAATCTCTATTTTAATACCTTTTCTGAAAATCAGAAATTTATATTTTTGTGTAAATAATAGAACCTTTAATCATATAATAAGGTTCTATGATTTTAAATCATATTTGGAATATTTAATAAATACCCAAATAATAAATATTAAATTATTATTCAATATAAAACACTTAAGTGAATATTCGAAATAATATTCACTTATTTAAATAATATTCAAATAATAAATTGTTATGGATCAAAAAACGTACCTTGTGAATTAAAGGCTAGGGTTTGTGAGCGTTCAAGCTTTAATGACTGTTCTTGTGTTTCGGGACTAAATCGGTACTCACAAGATGCCTACGTATCTCTGCTGTATAGAGAATCAAGTCAATAAAACGTAGTTCTAGAATGAAGGATGAGGGTCCTTATATAGGCGTCAGGAGCCTTGTATTTAGAGTATGTTTAGGAGACTTAACGGATAAGTCTCGTTATTGATAACTGATAAGGAGTGTTTTGCTTGGCAGGCAAGTATTATCCTCATCTGATAAGTGCTGTGACTCATCATAATATTTGATTGGGATTCTGGATCCTTCTATGAAGATATTATCATATTTGGACTCTTTTATGAGCTGCATATTTTCCTTTATTTATTAATTACAAAATTAATAAATAGTTAGGGTTTTGGGCCTTTTGTCGGGCCTAATTCTTGGACCAAACTAGGTCTAATTAATATATCATTAATTATCTCTAGGGTTATATTTCAGCCCATATCATAAATATTGAATTATTATTCAATATAAAACACTTAAGTGAATATTCAAAATAATATTCACTTATTTAAATAATATTCAAATAATAAATATTGAATTATTATTCAATATAAAACACTTAAGTGAATATTCAAAATAATATTCACTTATTTAAATAATATTCAAATAATAAATATTGAATTATTATTCAATATAAAACACTTAAGTGAATATTCAAAATAATATTCACTTAATTAAATAATATTCAAATAATAAATATTGAATTATTATTCAATATAAAACACTTAAGTGAATATTCAAAATAATATTCACTTAATTAAATAATATTCAAATAATATATATTATAATATTATTTAAATATCTCGCCTTAAATATCCAATTATATAGATATTGGAATATTTAATATACCCTTAAAGTATAACCGTCCCTGGAACCTTCCAGCTTCTGACAGTAGTTTAAAACAAAATAATAATTTGACTCCCGGTCTAAGTTTTTTTTAAAACCATCGTACAAGTACTCTATAGTTAGAGTCTTTAATCCTTAACCTTGGTATATATCTAGTACTTAGCTAGCATATAAACCTTATACCTTATACCGCTTTTCATTAAAAAGCGAAAACAGTTATTAAGTCGTTTCACAGCATAAAGCAGCATATATAGCGATACCACAACATATATCACAACAGCATCATTATATGGTATAGGGTTTGAAAACTTGCATAATATTGTATGCATATAATACATTTGAAAGCATGCATCTATGATATGCATATTAACATCTTCATAGTTTTAAATCCAAACACATCCATATACGATGTACGGTTTGAAAACATGCATAATATTGTATGCATATATTACATTTGAAAACGTGCATCTATCATATGCATCATCAGAATATGGTACTTTAAAACATAGCATGGAATAAGAAAACTTGCCTCGGGTCCTTGGTTGTTAGGGGTTCAAGAACTTGCCGGGAAATCTATAAACAAAGAAATACCCGATCAGTCCCCTGGCTTAATCATTTAAAGTGCATTTAACTTAAGCACTAACGTTCTATTAACGAACATCAAATGTCTCGCTCTTGGCCGCTTATAACCTTATGACATTCCTTAAACTCTTAAGTCAAAAGTTTGGGTGGAAATCCATTCACAAAACCCAAGTACTTTACCATTACTAAACTTATCGTTTTAACCATCCCCTTAAGGGTATTTCACTCGCGCAACCTTTGTTCACGCATTTTTATAAAATCACAAACTCATCTTTTTAACACGAAACCTTCTAGGTTCCTTTCCTAACTATCCATACTAGTATCCATTTTAATATCTCAATCCAATTCCAATTTTAAAGGGCTTGATCCCTACCTCAAAGTTCATACAATGAACTATCTAGTTACGCGAAACCGCTTTTACCAAAACGGCCATTTCTCCTAAACCGTAAATCGAAACGATACCATTCTTTCGCTAAAATAATCTAGGAAACAGAGCCTACATGCTCATGGTCAGAAACCTGAAGTTTATTCTCTGTTTTGCAGTCATGGTTTCTGTCTAAACTACCTAAGTAAAATCCGACATGGTAACGGCGCTATTTTAAGATTCCCGTGTTTTCAACACTCCAAAACAACACCAATCAACCAACCAACCCATCAATCATCAAACCACAAGCTAATACTAGTTATAATCTGCCTAAACATGATCTCATACTCCACCATCTATTTATCCACAAATCATATACTAAACAACCTTAAATCATACAAACATGCTCCATTAACAACATCAACTTCATACAATCACTATAACTTCAAAAATCAAAACTTAACCACAAAGGGGAGGAGTTTTATACCTTCTTGGGAACTGAATACAAGCTATATAAGATGGATATTAGGCTTCCTTGCTCCTTGATTAAGCTAATTAATCTAAAAACTACAAAACAAAAACATGTTCTTAGTAAAAGTACTATTCATTACTATTCATCATCTCTTTGTAAAAATCCATATAAAATCGAAAACTGAGAGTTTGGTTCTCAACTTTTTACCACACCTTCTACTCTTCAAGGGATTTCTTTTGAGTCCTATCTCATCACCAGAGGATGCTTAAAGCTCAACTTATTGGCTTTCTAAGGTGAGTGGTCAGATCTGGGAAAACTGGACAGTTTCTGTCCTCCGACTTGGGGAAGGGATTTGACTGGGCTATACTCCTTTGTTGGCCATAAGATTTTAAACGTCTGTTCTCCATACAATGAAGGAGCTATGGTTAAAATTTGGTGATTGTTGGATGAGTAGGTTTTGAGATATAAATTTTTCTTTCCACCATGGTCAAGCTGAGCAGATTTTTCATCAATGACAAGGCTCATTTTGAGCTTGTGGTTGTGGTGAAAGTGGTGACAAGGTGGTGATTCATCACCTTGTCATCACTTGTCATGCTTATGTCATCTCCTTGCATCATGCTTATGTCATCCTTTGCATCCTCAATTCTTTTATATATTTCACTTGATGATCTCATATAATACTCCTCCTTTGGTTAGGGTTTAATCCATAACTTATTATGCTTTTGTTTCGCGATAGCTTCCAGTGGTTCTAAAGACGTTTCTCTGTACCAAAGCTAGGGTACTTCCTTTATCCTTCCATTACCTTGTCTAATATATGATCCTAGATTTCTATCCTTGGCTTAAGGTATGATCATGGATTTCTCATCCTACACGCTTTCTCAAAACGATCAAATCAATACACCCTCGATTGTCCGATGAATAGTGATAAAAATTCAAAGTTGGAATCTCCCGGTTCTGATCGCTTTTACATTCACTCATTCTCCTTATACATCAATAATATAATTTCGAAACATTCATTCCATGTCTTTTATATAGTGTGGTCTAAAAAAAATTTCCATCACCAAATTTACTATTCATCAGGAGCAATTTTACTATTCATCAAAATTTTTTTAACTAAGTCCAAAATTTGGGGTTATTACAATAGAGCCTTTGAAAGAAACAAATGAAACAACAACAGAAACTCCTACCCCTACTATACCACCCACTCAAATAACTGAGAGTGTAGATGGAGTAAGTGCCAAAGCTACACCAAATAAGGAGATACACCCTTCAACAACAGCTCTGCCTTCTGCTAAAAGAAGAAAACTTGAAACCAAGGCAACTGTTGAATCTTCATTACTTTCTTTCACCGAGCCTCTAACAGATTTTTCTGAAGCTGATTGGGCAACAATAACAAAAGCTATATTTGAACCCCTACCCCAACCAGAAAAAGGAAAATTGACGGAAACATCTAGTTCTCCGACCATTTTACGGTGAGGACCACTGGTTGAAGGTTCTTTAATGAACCAAGAGTCTTCACAGACGTTGAGAGAAGGTTCTGACCCAAATGCAAAATCTAAAGGGTCATTACCTAACTCCCCAGATGGAACATATCTGGATCCTGCGGGTACAGGGTCTGACGTAGGTGCAGATCGGCAACTCGGTAACAATGAATCAATTTCATTTGAGAAGTTACCTGAGGAAAAGTCTTCACAGACTCAAGAGGAAGTTTCAGGATCTCTGCTGACAAAAGAGCCTGATTCTAACCCCCAGAGATTCAAACTCTGGATCTTGTTAAGGATAAATCATCGCAAGATGATCATCAACTTGGTTTAACCAAGGACGGGGAATTCCTTTATTCAAAGTCCCTCTCAGACCTTCTTTTGCCCAAGGGATCTCCTCCGGTCAAGTCGATAGTTCTTTAACTTCAATTCAAACAAAGATTGACTTGGCTGCAACTTATTCCAGAAGAACATATAGAGCCTTGAACAGTGCATCTGGAACAATAACGGGTACAAAGGAGGCTGTGGACTCAATGAAGAAAGAAACAATGGAAGATCTCCTGGAGTTAAGATCAGACGTAAAAGACCTAAGAGATGGATTTGTAAATGAAGTGCATGTTCTACAACAAGGTCAAGAATCCCTAACTGAGGACATTTTGTTGGTTCAGATTCTCAAGCTAAGGTCAATGATGCAATGAATACTTTGTCAAGAGTGGAGTCTCGCCTCAATAAGAGATTGGACAGAATCGAGCAGACTACCAACTCAAGACTAAACAACTTGGACAACAAGCTTGCTTCTATGGAAGAAATGACCAGAGACATTGCTTTATTTATGGAGAATCAAGGTAACGGTCTGGAGTCCATCTGGAATATGATCAAAAATCAACAAGCTGGCCCCTCAAACCACTATGTTGAGGATAACTTCACGGAGGATTACTCAACTAAGGGGGAGAAAGGAGCAGTAATGGAAACAACTATTCCGGTAAGACAATATTGGATTGAGGAACTTGTAGAAGAAGAAGAAATTGGAGAGGCGTTTGAATTCATTCATGCGCCATTACTAGAAGAGCATGAACCATATTATCCGGAGCTGATTGAACATCCAATCTTTGATGATAGTATGGAAGAAGCAAACCCTCTGACAATTGAGCAAGAAGCTGCCTTGGAAAGATTAAAAGCTGAAAGACTAGAAAGAGAAGCAAGGCAAGCTCAGAAAGAAACACACCAAGCAGTTCCGAGGAGTGAAAAACTGAAAAGGTTCAAAATGTATAATGACATAAGGAAGAAGAAGTTGATAGATTTGACACAAAAGCAAGGAAAGGACTGGGAGATGGCTTACAAAACATTTTGCGGAGTTGAAGACGGATTAGAAGTCAACGACAATGCTGATGTGGAAGTGATCATTCAGGACATCAGAAGTGCAAATCAAGACACTCCGACTTATTTCACTACATTGAGACAATCTCTTATCTACCTGAAGGCTGGAGTAAAAGCAAATGGTGCCTGGAACATAATAATCAGTTTCATTGATAGAGGTACATTTGTAATCTCCACGAAGTTTTTCGAAAAGAGAACATACACAGAATTGCAGGTGATACTCATTAAGATCCAGAGAAGCACAAAGCTAAATGAACTGCTCCGTGAGCATGTTAAGGAGATCTTAATGAAAGTCATTCCAGAGGTAACTGAAGACCCTCCAATGGTAAGATTCATGAAAAATGACTTTTTCAGAATCTGCTATCTGGCTGAGGATAAACTGAAGGATTACCCAAATAACTATCTAATCTCACTGGAAAATTACTTGAGATCCACTGGATTCAGCACACAAGAGAAGACGAGAGCTGCAGACACTCTGAAGAGCTATCTCATGGAGAATATGCCTTACTACAGGAAGAGAGTGGAAAGAGGATTGGAAGTGCATCCCAGACTACCCAACATGCCAAAGCATAATCAGAAAGATGTCAACATTGCATGGGTGTGGGCTGGAGTGGGTCAACAGGTTGAGTATATTGGAAGAC
Source organism: Heracleum sosnowskyi (assembly GCA_030848705.1). NCBI lineage: Eukaryota > Viridiplantae > Streptophyta > Magnoliopsida > Apiales > Apiaceae > Heracleum > Heracleum sosnowskyi. The sequence continues at coordinate 19,921,586 of CM061241.1, forward strand.
ACGTCATACGAACAATCCTAAAACCTGGAGAACCACTGCACTATCCAACTGTGATTGATCATCAAGCAACAATCTCTGGTTATGTGGATGAAGAAGGTGAGATCCTAGTGGACTGAAGATGAAGCAAAGAACTATCTGTTCAGGCTAGAGGAGCAACTTCATTGTTAAACCTTTTATTGTTCTTTGTAATTTAGAAATCTGGAAATGTAAATATTTAATCCAGAATGCAATTAATATTATTAATCTGTCGTACTTTAATTAGTTTCATGTTTCCATTGGTTAGTTGAGTTATCCTCTAGGTATTTGCTTGTCGAACTCTAACAATCAAATAGGGGGAGATTGTAAAGCATAATGTAACATAATATGAAACAGAGATCACTACAACTCAACACTGGAACAAGACAGACAATAATATTAACTGAAGCACATGAATCCAAAAGAAAAGAAGACATGGCAAACTCAAGAAATCAAAATATGGTATGTATTCTTGAAGTCCATAAACAGGTCACGGAAAGAAGTTCATTAATATGTTCAGGCCTCAGTGATAAATAAAGAAACAAGACTTTCAAGACTATAGAAGTATTTATATGATACAGAGTCAGTACGAGAAGATTTCAGTGATTTTATAATGAAGCAACCAAGACGACAAAGGACTTATCAATTGTATTGTATTGAAGACATAGAGGTTTTGATCAAGTGTTAGTCATCTGTGAACTAGACCAGTTGCACAAGGTGTCAGCAAAACTGAAAAGATCAACATGTTTATCGTCTCAGAAGAAATTGATTTAAGTTAGACCTGAAACATCCTGGAAGTTAAAAGGAATTGCTAAGGTATGTTTAGGTTAAATTGAAGTGCAATATGCTTGCTGCAGAAAGATAGAATCTTCAAGGATCAAACTGCAAATTAAAGACATTCGATAGTTTTCTTTTTTGAAAAACTATCGAAAGAGAAAGGGAGGTTTGATAAAAACTATTGAAGGAATGAAAAACCAATTCGACAGTTTCTTTTTTAGAAACCATCGAAGTGGACAAAATGTTTTTGTTTGATAGTTTTATTTATAAAACTATCGAACTAGTTTCAAAGATACAAAGTATTCTTTTCGATAGATTTTATTTAAATTTATCGAAAGAAAAACGTTGCCTTCGATAGATTTTTTATTGTGGAGCAGGTGTGTTAGGTCCTGATAAGTTTGTAGAAGGGGGGTTGAATACAAACTATACCGTTTAATCGAATTTGTCCTTTTAAGATTACACAATTTAGAACAAATTATTGCGGAATAAAACTGAAACAATATTCAAGTTAAATAAAACTATATTAAACTTGAAGGGTGTTACAATTCTCATCACTGATTACAAAGAACTTGATAAAACAAATCTAGAATAAATTCGACATGAATTTATCTATTTTTGTAATAAAATGGATCGAATACTAAAAAGTAGTTCGATATAAAATCTAGGGATTATGATCCGCTAGAAAGCTAAAGCAGTACAAGAGAATCACTTCTTATGAATTAAATGATTAAGAACAATCAAGAAGTAAATTTATCCTGCAGAATTTAAGCTTGGCAGTTGAGAGAAGTAAAGACAGAGAGAAAGGTTTTAATGTTAAAAGTCTTATGTGTCTTTTTGTTCTTCAGTTGTTGTAGTAATGAATATGTCTTCTGATTGCTTTCCATTTATATCGATCCGTTTGTAGTATAAACCCACGTGCACATCCACTTGACAGAAATGCAATTTGCCTTTGGAAGACTTGCAGGAAAACAATGTTTTTGGCCTTTGAAGACTTTCGGGAAGACAACCATTGTACATGGAAGACAACCGGGAAGACTAGGGTTTGGCCTAGGAAGACTTTCGGGAAGACAACCTTGGTAGTCTTCCTAGTTCAAAAAACTAAGTCTTCCTAGTTCAATCCTCAGTCTTCCTAGTTCAAATTTATTCTAATTTAATTAATTAAATAAATAAATTATGTATTAAATTAATTCTTTACAGAATTGAATTAATAAATAATATACTTAATAATATTAATTATTTATAAGAGAATAAATAGAATTAGTTGACTTCTTAAACAATTCCAGAATCACTTAAAACTTAGATAAATAACAAACACAATAGTACGTTGACACTCAATGCACGGTATGGTTCATGAGTGACAAACGAAAATGTCTGTTCTTTATCTGTTTGACTTTAAGTAGTGATTCACTTCCTTCTCATTCAAGAACTCTGTAATCAGTATCTTTTTCTGTCACCACTTGAATTCTCTGTCACTTTAATAAATCCACTGAGCTTGAATACTTCATTGAGGCTTGATCAATAAATTGAGCTTCTTTTAATGTAGACTCACTTCATGTCTGTAGATGACTTTAATCTTCATTCTTTGACAGATATAATCTTCTGAGATTTCTGTGACAATTTGAATTATTACTTACTTATTACAGTCTTGTTTAATGTTGAGTTAATTCCTCGATGTAAACAAATAGGCTAAAACATATGTCTTTCAATCTCTCCCTATTTGTTTGTTAGAGAATAACAAGCAAATACCTAGAGGATAACTCAACTAACTAAACAAGTAGAAATAAGACATTAAAAGCTAAGTAAATAATAACACAAAGTTCTGGATTTCATTTAACATTATCCAGATTCAAACATTACAGGTAAGTACAAGATAGATGTTCCTCTAGACTGAACATATGAATACATTTATCCTATCTTGAATCACCTAAGCTCTAAACATTTAATATTTACAAACAGAGCTTCTTCAAATTTCAGACTCAATCATCTCTCCTTCTTCAAGTGCTTCAAGCAAATCCTTGTCCAGAACACGATCAGATTCAGAAGTAATGCCACTAGGTCTGACAGGTTGAGTTGTGACTTTCTTCAGCCTATTCTTCATTTGATGATATCTTTTGATATTTGCTATGCAATAGTCTTGAATCAAATCAGCAACTTCTGTCTTCTCTTGTGTAGCAAATCCTGAAGTCCTCAACATGTTCTCCAAGTAGACAAGATGCTTGGCAGGAAAATCTTTCAGAGAGATTGGATCCACACCACAAGTCCGAAGTGCCCTTCCTTTAAATTTTTTTACTTCATAAGGCACTTCCACCACTTGTGGACTAGCTTTCATTGCAAAGTCTCTTAGCTGATCATGCAGCAGCTCAGCTAATGGAGAAGTTCTTTTTACTTTGCACATGAAGACCCATAGTTCAGAGAGAGTTCTGCTTTCCAGAAGATTGAGAGACACTAAGAAAGTTCCCTCATTATGAGTGTAAACATAGATCTTCAACTCCTCTCTAACTCTGTCATATCCAGTTGTGATCCTTGAAATCTCTGCATGAAGAGCTTTCATATATACTGTGTTGTCTGGATTGACCTTCTTGTATCTTTCCAACATCCCAAGAAACTTTGCATCATTGTTAGTTCCTTCTTGATGTGCAAACATCTCTCTAGCCTTGTCCCATTCTTCTCCTTGCTTCAACCTCACATACAATTTTCTCTCATTGACCTTCAGATTGTGAAGCCTTTGCTTTTCTTGTTGTTCAGCTTTTTGAATGACAAGATGCTTAGAAATGATGTCAGATACCTTTACATTCTCCTACTCTCTTCTTTTCAAATCAGCCTTCTGTCTCACTAACTCAGCTTCAAAGACAGGATCAATATTTGACTCTTCTTCCCAGTCAGCATAATCAGCTTCTTCTTCAACCTCCACATTACCAAAGATATCTTCAGGGGCTTCTTCAGATTCTACATAGTCAAAATCACCCTGTTCACCTTGATAATAGTCAGCATCAGAAAAAGTTAACTTCTGCTTCCCTTTGTCCTTGTTTGAGCCTCCAGCTTGATTTCCTCCTTGTTTCTCCATATTCTCCCCCTTAGTTGAGGAATCCTCTACAGATTTTACTTTAGTAGCTTCAGGATTCACCTCACTTCTTCCCCTTTTTGCTCATTGATCATCTCTATTTCCTCCATCTCCTCCTTCATCATCCTTACCCTCATCATCATCATCAGCATCACCCACAAAGAATTTCTTTTGTTCAGCATTGGGTTGATGTGAATTTTTGATCATGTTATACAAGTGCTTCATTCCTTCATTCAGATGCTCCATCCCTCCTTCTATCTTTGACATCCTTTCTTCATTAAACTTTTGATTTTCATCAGCTGTTTGCAGAACAAAGTCCACCTTGGCAGAAATGGTAGCAATCTCCTTGACACTCTCTGATATTTGAGCATTTGACATTGTAAGATTAGAGATGTCTGAAGCCACAAGTACTTGAGACTGTTGGATGGCATTTAGCTTTGGGAGTAGAGAAACCTTCAATCCTTCCAAATCATCCTTGATAGTACCCAACTGATTAGTTACAGAGGTGGAAGAAGAAGACCGTTCAACCACTTGTTCTTTGAGAAGATCCTTTTCAGCATGGGTTTCCATGAGTTGTTTCTGAAGACTAGCTATCTGAGCTAACAGCAAAGCAGTGTTTGTGTCAGTGTGTGCACTCACCTCAATTGCTCTCAGTGGTGTTTCACTCACCTCACGTGCTTGTGTATCACTCTGTGTTTGACTCTCAGTTCTCACAACAAGCTGTCTTTCCAAGTTCTGATTTGAGGTACCTGCATGAAAAATCACCCTAGCCTCTTCTTGAGAGGTCAGTGGTGGTGCAATGGGAGTTCGCAATTCCCAATCCCCAATGAAATCCAAATCTGATTGAATTTGAAACTGAATTACTTCAGTGTTGGATTCATTAGGTTGCCTTCCACTTTCTCCAGATAAATATGCGAGTGGAAAATCCCTTAAGGGAGCCAGAGATGTTCCCTCTGGGAGGGGAGAAAATGATTCTATTTGATTTGGCAAAGAATCAAATTTTCCCTCAGATGCTTGTGAAGGCACTTCTACCATCACAATGGTAGGCACTGTTTCAAAGTCAAAATTAAAGTGCCCTCCTTGCATAGTGTCCTGAGTGTCATCTATTTTGTTATCTTCTCCCATTATGAGTAATGGGAGAGTGCTTGACTCAGTACAAGATGCCATGGCCCGATGGCGAATTTCAATAGATTCATCCTGTTGAGAGGATGTCTCTAGAGACTGTTTAGTGGCCATATCAATGTCCATATCCTTTTGAGAGGATACAGATGGGCTTACAGTTGCCTTCCTATAGGTTCTTCTTTTCTTTAAGGGTGGAGACAGAGCTGTGGGAACACTCATTGCAGCTATATCACTAACTCTTCTTGAACTGGTTTGAATATTAGGCTCAGGTTGTGTATCAGGAGTGTTTGACTCTCTGTTTGGCTCTATGACCTGGGTCAGAGATTGTGGTTCTACAACCTCTGGGTCAGCCCTAACAACCACTTGGGTTTGAATTAAAGTACTAGAAGAAGAACCAGGGTTAGGAATAACTACCTGTAGTGGAACTGGATGTGGCTGAGGAACTTGTTCACCAAAGATAGGAAGATGAATGAATTGACTCATCAGTGGTGAAACAAGAACAGGTATGTTGGGGAATTTGGATGAGACATCAAGTCTGGTGTAGAATTTGGTGTCTGTGGTTGGAGAGGTTTCAAATCTGGCTTCTCGAAACAGTTCTACCTGCTCAGCAGTGAGAAGATGATTAATGATAAGAGTGAGAAAGCGAGGGTACCAACACTTTACTTTCTCATTATTATCAGAATCTCTCCTAGAGTGAGCAAGCCTGTTGAGCATTAGGTTCCACAGAATCTCAGGAAAATTCAATCTACGACCAAATACTATAACATAAGCAATATACTGATTAAGATTGGTAATGCAATGAAAATTTGTTTTTGTGCAGTTACCAATTACTCTTGCTATAGTATCAAAGAACAGATCCCATTCCCTTACAACAAAGCTTTTGGACAATTTAACCATTTGGAAGAGACCCTGATAATGAATATTCACAAAGAACTGTGATAACTCATCATCAGTGGGTAAGGGATCAAACCTGTCCTTTGGAAAATGCAACACATCACAGAATTACTCAAAAGTAACTGTATATTGCTGGTTTAGAATATTGAAAGTAAAAGATTTTGAATCTCCAGCAATAACAACACTTGAACACAACATCCTTAATGGATCAATTTTAAGAAGTGCATTGGCACAAATAGCATGACTGACACAAGTCTCGCTATTTAAAAATTGAATCCACGGTCTAAAACGTTTCACTTTACACTTAGACGGATCAAAATACCCTACATAATTATTTAAAACAAGTTCAAAATTAGGATCCATTTTAAATAAAACAAGAAATTTTAATCAATTTAAAATAAAATTAAAATTTTAGGGATTTTTAGAATTAATTAAAATTAATTAAAACCCACAAAATTAAATTTTTTTACTTAAATTAACCAATTTTAAAATATTGATCCTAAAAATTCGAACTATAAACTTTTAAAAGCAAAATAGAATTGGGCAAATGAATCTCAAACACACACACCAGTTTAACACAGTAACAACTCTCAGAAACAACTATGATCAAGCACAAAACAAGCAATCACTTAGCAAATCTCAAAAAAACAAGTCGAATGGTTTTTTAAACAAATGAAAAATTTAACAGCACTTCGACTTAATTGAGTGATTTTGAGAGAACTAAACGCTTTGCTAAGTAAAAACTTGAGCAATCAAGAACAAGATTAAAGATTTTCTGCACTGAAACAAGAGAAATTCGAAACAGGGGAATGCTTAGAAATAAAAATTGTTAAGGCAAAAGAAACTGATAAGGAATGCGAGTATGTACTGTAAGTGTATATATATATATATATATTAGAATAAAACAATAAAACTGAAAGGAAAAGGAACGGTTTTATTTTAAATTTGAATTGGGAAGACAATCGGGAAGACTTAGGATAGTCTTCCCGGTAGTCTTCCTAATTCAAATTAGAAAGTCTTCCGGATAATAAAATAAAACAAAAACAGAAAATAATAGAAATATTTCTAAGTCTTCCCGATAGTCTTCCTAGTTCAAAAACTGGGAAGACTTAGGAAAAGACTTAAAAATAAAAGGAAAAAACAAAAAACAAAAAGAAAAAACCTAAGTTTACCCAGTAGTCTTCCTAGTGTTAAACTGGGAAGACTTAGAATAAACTTAGAATAAAATTAAAATAATTACAGAAAAATGCATAAAAGTAATAAAAATGCATGAAATATTTATAAAATTCTAGAAAAATTCACAGAAAATTCCATAAATCCTAGAAAAATATGCAGAATAATATAGAATTGCATAAAAATAATATAAACTTGCATAATTATTTAAACAACAATATTTACAAACTGAAAAATACCTAAATAATTCTAAATAAATATATTTTCAATAAAAATACATTTCTCTACTTAAAAAATATGAGAAAAATATTTTTAAAGAAAATAAATTATTCAGAGCTATTTAAATTTACAAGCATGTAATATTAAATGAGAATTAGCAGTAAATATCAGTAAAATGACAAGAGAAAATGATTATATTTTTTTTTTGAAAGAACAAACATGACAGAGATATTGTTAATCACTAAGACTGTTTAACATACCCAATTTACCAACTAACTTGATAAATGTGGATTCGTCAACAGATTTAGTGAATATATCTGCAGTCTGTTCTTCTGTGGGTACAAAGTGTAACTCCACAGTTCCATTCATGACATGCTCTCTGATAAAATGATACCTGATATCAATGTGCTTCGTTCTCGAGTGCTGCACAGGGTTGTTGAAGATTGCTATGGCACTTGTATTATCACACAAAATGGGAATTTTGTCTAATGCAAAGCCATAGTCCTTTAATTGATTCCTAATCCATAAGATCTGAGCACAACAGCTTCCAGCAGCAATATATTCAGCTTCTGCTGTTGAATTGGAAACTGTTTGTTGTTTCTTGCTATACCAGGAAATCAATCTACCTCCAAGGAATTGACAACTCCCAGAGGTACTCTTTCTATCCACAACACTACCTGCATAATCAGAATCTGTATATCCAACAAGGTTAAAACCAGAATCTTTAGGGTACCAGATACCTAAATTAGGTGTACCCTTAAGATATCTTAAGATCCTTTTAACAGCAACAAGATGTACATCTCTAGGGTCCGCTTGGAACCTTGCACACAAGCATGTAGCATACATAATATCTGGTCTACTTGCAGTAAGATAGAGTAAGGAGCCTATCATACCTCTGTAGCTTGTAACATCTACCTTGATAGAATTGTCAGAAGCTCCAAGTTTGATGGCTGTTGAAGATGGAGTCCTTGCTGATGCTGAATCCTCCATGTGATACTTCTTGAGGAGTTCTTTGAGATACTTGGATTGACAAATAAATATACCATTTGACCTTTGACTTACTTGCAATCCAAGAAAGAACTTCAGCTCACCCATCATACTCATTTCAAACTTACTCTGCATTAGCTCAGCAAATCTCTTACAGAGATTATCATTAGTAGACCCAAATATGATGTCATCCACATAGACTTGGACTAATATCATATCACTTTTGTGTTTCTTTGAAAAAAGAGTTTTGTCTATGATACCTCTAACAAAACCATTTTCTAAAAGAAAACCAGAGAGAGTGTCATACCATTTTCTTGGGGCTTGTTTGAGACCATAGATAGCCTTGAAGAGAAAGTACACAAAGTCCAGCAGCTCCTGATTTTCAAAGCCAGGGGGCTGTTCCACATAAACTTCTTCATCAAGCTCACCATTCAGGAATGCACTCTTAACATCCATTTGATAGACTTTAAAATTGGAGTAAGCTGCAAATGCTAAGAACATCCTGATGGCCTCAAGTCTAGCCACTGGTGCATAGGTTTCATCATAATCAATGCCTTCAGCTTGTGAATACCCTTGTGCAACCAGTCTTGCCTTGTTCCTTGTAACAATGACATCCTCATCTAGCTTGTTCCTGTATACCCATCTTGTACCAACTACTTTCTTGTTCATTGGCCTGGGTACCAGCTTCCAAACTTGCTGTTGTTCAAACTGATTGAGTTCATCTTGCATAGCAATCACCCAATCTGGATCAGTCAGTGCTTCCTCAGTTTTCTTTGGCTCCATTTCAGATACAAATGTTGAATAATGACATTCATTCTGAGTTGCACTTCTAGTTTTAACTCCAACATCTGGATCACCAATGATCAGCTCAAAAGGATGAGCTCTATTCCATACAGTCTGTCTTGGAAGATTTGATCTTGATGATTCGCCTTGAAATTCACTTTGATGTTGTGAGTGACTAGATGATCCTTCATTTGCTCCCCCTGAGTTGTTGTTTGATTGCCTTGATGATCCTTCTCCAGTGTTGGTGGTATCTCCATTGTTACCAGTGTTTCCACCACCACCACCATGATCATTATCATCATTGTTATTATCATTACCAGCAATAACTTCAGGTGGGGCTGCATCATCTGATTCTGAGTCTGGCAAGTTATCAAACTTCAGCTTTTCAGATGAGTCTTCTTTTTGGATATTAGGGAACTTAGTGTCATCAAAAGTAACATTGACACTTTCCTTTACTGTGTGATTGCCAACCAAGTAGACTATGTAAGATCTTCTGGAATAACCAACAAAAATAGCTTCTTGTGCCTTTGCATCAAACTTGCCACGTTTCACATTGTCATCTATAAGCACAAAGCATTTTGCTCCAAATACGTGAAAGTACTTGACAATTGGTTTCTTGTTGTTCATGATCTCATAAGGAGTCTTCATTAAGTCCTTGTTGATTAAAGTTCGATTCTGAGTATAAAAAGCTGTATTTGCTGCTTCAGCCCAAAAGTACGTTGGAAGTTTGGACTCACTTAACATAGTCCTAGCAGCTTCAATCAATGTACGATTCTTTCTTTCCACTACTCCATTTTGTTGAGGAGTTCTAGGGGCAGAGTACTGTCTTGTTATTCCTTTATCAGCACAAAAGTCATTTAGAATGGCATTCTTGAATTCAGTACCATTATCTGACCTTATGGCTCTAACAGGGAATCTAGAATCCAGCTCAATCAACTTTATATGGTCAATCACCAGGTGTGGGGTCTCATCCTTGGAATGTAGGAATAAAACCCATGTATATTTTGAATAGTCATCAACAATCACAAGTGCATATTGTTTCTTTGACATGGACATCACATTAACTGGACCAAACAAATCCATGTGCAGTAGCTGAAGTGGTTCAGTTATTGATGATGTGTCAGTGCCCTTGTGAGAATCTTTCTTTGACTTTCCTTTCTGACATGCCTCACACAGTCCTTCCTGTGTAAATTCCATCTGAGGCAAACCTCTAACCAATTCCCTCTTAACTAAAGAGTTCATGGTTTTGAAGTTAAGGTGAGACAACTTCTTGTGCCATAGCCAACTTTCATCTGATGAAGCTTTAGCATAAAAACAATTAACTTCATCTTTGGATCCAGAGTGCAGATCAGCTATGAACAAGTCACCTTTCCTTACTCCTTGAAGAACAGGCTTTCCATTCTTCTTGTGAAGGATCTGACACTTCTCTCTTTCAAAGGAAACAGCATATCCTCTGTCACAGAAATGACTGATGCTGAGAAGATTGAACCTCGGACCTTCCACAAATGATACATCTTCAATGATAACATTTCCATACTTCAAACAGCCATATCCTTTCGTAATACCCTTGCTGTTATCTCCAAAGGTAACTACTGGGCCAGCTTTCTCAACCAAATCTGATAGCAGGGCTCTATCTCCGATCATATGCCTTGAACAGCCACTGTCAAGAATCCACATAACACGGTTTACCTGTTTAACTCCCTGCAATATCAAATTGATTAGTCCTTCCTCGGAACCCAAACTTGATTGGGTCCGGCATACTTAAAGAACTGGCCTTTGTCGGGCAAAACAACATCTTTAACCTTAACTACATAAACCTCTTTAACAAAAGAGCGTTTCCATTTATAGCCAGCCTTAACACATTTCTGAGTAGGCTTAGGGATAAATGAATCCACTCTAGTCTTAGGAGGACTAGTAGTCTTAGCTTTAACATGCTTCTTATTATTAACATGTTGACGTGGAACAGTCTTATCACTAGATACATGCTTACTATTAAAATAAGCATACATAACATTGAAAGCACAAGACATGCAATTAATCACACCACATGCTTTATGAGAAGAATTAACAGCAGGCATGTTAGTTCTACAGTTGTTTTGATCCAACTTATGGATATCTGATTTAGTCTTTTTAGTTGCAACAACTTTGACTGGAATATCAGATATACACTTGTTGGACTATTCAACTTCCAAAGCAAGATCTTCTTCACGTATCTCCTCTGCAATGATGATAGAGTATTCATTCAGAGTATCTGCTTGGGACTCTCTAAAGAAAGGTTTATCAATACCCTTAAGCACATCAGGAATACCCCTTTCTTCAGGACTGACTCTATTAGGGGTATTTATGCTTAATTTACCAATAGACTCATTATAGTCATACCCTATTCCTACGGTCTGACCAATACTTTGTTTCTTGATAATTTCTTTAGCAGTCTTACAAGAGTTGAAGTAAGCATTAGATTTAGTCTTCAGCTCACTAATCTGATCCTTGAGAATGGTTTCCAGTTGAATATAACATTTAACCCTATTCTCAAGAAATGCTATTTTCTCAGTAAGTTCATCCTGATTAACATGCACTAGTTTTAATTCTTTTACCTCTTGTTCAAGAGCTGTGTTCAAAAGAATTATTCTATCATTTTCAGTGCGTGCACAAGAAATAGTACCACTAAGATGACGAATCATTTCAGTGTCAGTGAACTTTACCTCTGACATGTATGTTGATGAAGTGCTTGCCTCTTTAGCCATTAAAGCAAGGTTCCCAATCTCACCTACTTCTTCATCACTGTCAGTGTCATCCCAACTCTTACCTTCAGCAACATAGGCTTTCCCAATCTTGTTCTTCTTGCTAGAATCAAATGTGTTTCTTGTCACTTGCTTTGGCTTTCTGCATTCAGTAGCAAAGTGACCCAACTCATTGCAATTGTAGCATCTGATTGTGCTCAAATCCACAGTTCCAGTTTTGTAGCCACCCCTTGTGCTACTTGAAGAGGAAGATCCACCTCTCTGAAATCTGGGCCTGAACTTAAGATTGGGATTCCTCTTGAATCTGAACTTCCCAAACTTCCTGACTATTAAAGCCAAATCACCATCCTCCAGCTGATCAAGTTCCTCTAAAGAATAGAAGTCACCACCAGATTGATCAATGGATGTTAATCCATATTCAGCATCAATAACATTCATGTTAGAACGGGAAGGTTGAACAGCCTTCACTTCCAGTTTCCGTGGGACTTCAGCAGCCAATGCAGTAGAAGTAGTAACTATCCTCCCAGTTCCATATAACTCATCCTGTTGAATCTGCTCCAGCTCATAGGTCTTCAGAACACCATACAGTCTTTCCAAAGCAATCTCTCCCAGATCTCTTGCTTCTCTAATGGTAGATATTCTGTGCTCCAAATGACGTGGAAGTGTAAGTAGGAACTTCTTGTTAATTTTATTGATAGTGTAGCGCTTCCCATTGAGATTCAGATCATTGATTAATTTGTTGTATCTCTCAAAAACCTCAGAGACACCTTCACCAGGGTTTGATCTGAAATGCTCATATTGAGAGGTGAGAATTTCCAGCTTATTCTCTCTAACTTCTTTTGTCCCCTCATTGATTATCTCTATAGTTTCCCAAATGTGTTTGGCAGTATCACAGTTTAGGACATGATTATGCATGATAGGATCAAGACAATCAACAAGGATCAACTGTAGACAGGCATCCAAGGTAACATCCTCTTTTTCATCAGGAGTGTAGTCCTTGGGATCCTTAGGGTACATCCTAGCAGCCCTAGTAACAATCTGATTCTCTATAAGTTCTCCCTCAATAATCATAGGGACTTTGGGACCATTCTTCAGCACATCAAAGTATTTAGGATTAGCAACTTTAAGAAATAGGAGCATTTTCTTCTTCCACATAGGTTAATGCTCCTTGCTGAACATTGGGATTTTGACTGCACCCACTTTCTGTGTAGTAGACATCTTTTGAGATTTTTAGGAATACTAAAAATTTCAGAGTTTAAGAAAAAAAATCTCAAAACAATTGGATCTTTGATTTGTATATCAATCAAAAGGCTCTGATGCCAATTGTTAGGTCCTGATAAGTTTGTAGAAGGGGGGTTGAATACAAACTATACCGTTTAATCGAATTTGTCCTTTTAATATTACATAATTTAGAACAAATTATTGCGGAATAAAACTGAAACAATATTCAAGTTAAATAAAACTCTATTAAACTTGAAGGGTGTTACAATTCTGATCACTGATTACAAAGAACTTGATAAAACAAATCTAGAATAAATTCGACATGAATTTATCTATTTTTGTAATAAAAAGGATCGAATACTAAAAAGTAGTTCGATATAAAATCTAGGGATTATGATCCGCTAGAAAGCTAAAGCAGTACAAGAGAATCACTTCTTATGAATTAAATGATTAAGAACAATCAAGAAGTAAATTTATCCTGCAGAATTTAAGCTTGGCAGTTGAGAGAAGTAAAGACAGAGAGAAAGGTTTTAATGTTAAAAGTCTTCTGTGTCTTTTTGTTCTTCAGTTGTAGTAGTAATGAATATGTCTTCTGATTGCTTTCCATTTATATCAATCCGTTTGTAGTATAAACCCACGTGCACATCCACTTGACAGAAATGCAATTTGCCTTTGGAAGACTTGCAGGAAAACAATGTTTTTGGCCTTTGAAGACTTTCGGGAAGACAACCATTGTACATGGAAGACAACCGGGAAGACTAGGGTTTGGCCTAGGAAGACTTTCGGGAAGACAACCTTGGTAGTCTTCCTAGTTCAAAAAACTAAGTCTTCCTAGTTCAAATTTATTCTAATTTAAATAATTAATTAAATAAATTATGTATTAAATTAATTCTTTACAGAATTAAATTAATAAATAATATACTTAATAATATTAATTATTTATAAGAGAATAAATAGAATTAGTTGACTTCTTAAACAATTCCAGAATCACTTAAAACTTAGATAAATAACAAACACAATAGTACGTTGACACTCAATGCACGGTCTGGTTCATGAGTGACAAATGAAAATGTCTGTTCTTCATCTGTTTGACTTTAAGTAGTGATTCACTTCCTTCTCATTCAAGAACTCCGTAATCAGTATCTTTTTCTGTCACCACTTGAAATCTCCGTCACTTTAATAAATCCACTGAGCTTGAATACTTCATTGAGGCTTGATCAATAAATTGAGCTTCTTTCAATGTAGACTCACTTCAAGTCTGTAGATGACTTTAATCTTCATTCTTTGACAGATATAATCTTCTGAGATTCCTGTGACAATTTGAATTATTACTTACTTATTACAGACTTGTTTAATGTTGAGTTAATTCCTCGATGTAAACAAATAGGCTAAAACATATGCCTTTCAAGGTGAAATGCATTTATACTTGTTAGAGGTTGGTGAAGGAAATGGACGACCAAGATCCCATCTAGGCCTTCGATAGTTTTTCCTAAAGCCTACAATTGAATGAATGAAGACAATGTCTTCTTTAGTTGTTGTTGTAGAAGATCATTTACGTGAAGAAGTTAAGAGCTTGAGAATTTGACAGAGAAATTAATAGTGCCTTAAATTCTATCATTTGTATTGATTACTGTAACCTGAACTCATTGAAGCTAATCCTACGGATTAGAATTGTAGCACCCTTCGTGGTTTATATTTATAAAACGATATATTCCCCGAATCGTGTTTTTGATTTGGTTAATTTGATTTCGGACAAGAACACAAATAATTATCCGCAAACGAAATCGAATAATTTGTGAGTATCGTATTCAACCCCTTCTACGATACTTTGAACCTAAAAATTTCTTTTTCTATTTTTTCAAATAAAATCATCTCATTTTCCAAAAATATGACGGACAATTACCTTTCTGAACTAGGCATGTTACCATTTTCTATTTTTCATGACTAAAACCCCACATTTTTCAAAAATATCGCAAACAAACCCTTATTTATTTATTTATTTGAAAATATATTTTAATATTTTTAATTATTTAAAAAAATTATCTATTTTAACATGTGCTTATATTTTAAATAAATGAAACTACAACAAATTTAAGTAAACTTATTTATGAACTGCATCTATACTCTTTATTAATAAGCAAAACAATGTGAAAATGGCGCGCGGTACTAAAAAGTACCAAAGTACCAAATTTGGTTATCACTTGACCCGGGTTCGATTCCTTACAACTACATAATTATACAAGATTTATTTACTTTAAATTCTTTGGCTTCATCCAGGGTTCGATTCCTTACAACTACGTAATTATACAAGATTTATTTATTTACTTTAAATTCAATAGTTTCATGGAGCGTTAGATTCTTTACAGCTACATAATCTTACAAGATTTATTTATTTAATTTAATTTCTTTAGCTTTATGCACGGTTCGATTGTCTATAACTACATAATTAAATAGTTATTTATTTATTATATATTTTTATCATTCAATTCTCGAAAAATACATTTTTAAAAAATATTTATTAATAATTTATTAATACTTAATTAATGCAAATTTCCTTTGTCTAAGTATTGTTCTTCGTTGAATTCATTTTCATCGTTGCTATTCCATTACCTCAACACTCTGCACGACTCTAATTCAAAGGTAACTTATCACAATCGACTATCACTTACATACTTGTATCTATATATCTACCATTGAATCATCTTATGATTTCACTGCTTGTTTGTAGCCCTTGTGTGAATGCATTTGTAATTTGTTTTCAATTGATAGTTTATGAATGTTTTAATACAAGATTTTTCGAAAACAAATGTGGGCTCAATCTGATGTCAGGTCTTGCTAGATATTTTTTATTCTTATTATTCTGTTGTGTTAGTTGTTTGATAAGTAATTGATAGCTTTCGTTTGGTCTGCGGGTTTGTTTTTATCGCAATCTTATAATTTTAACCGTTTTAGGGATGGATTTTTCGATGTTTAGGAAGTAGGAATATTTGACATTTCGTTATTAGGATTTAGGAGATTGTTGTTGTTTTATCGTTTCTGGATACATTTTTAATGTAATTAATTGGACGCATTTTCGGAGAGGTTTTTGAATTGTAACCCTCTTAGCTAAGAGTTGATGTTTGAAGCCTTATTAATTTTCAGAGTTGATGTTTCAAAGGATGACAGTGTTGAAGAGGTATGTGCTGAGGCTATTTATTTCGTTGAAGTACATCACGGCAAATGTTGTTGATAGAAATAATGGACGGATCGTTGCATCAGCATCAACAGTAGAACATTCTATCAAGGAAAATCTTGAATGTGGTCGATCTTGCAATGCTAAAGCAGCGGTGGTTGTCGGAGAAGTGTTGGCAATGCGACTAAAGGTTGAGGGTCTTGATCAGGGACAAGAAAGAGGGATTCATGTTGACGTAAACAAGGAAATTGCCAAGAAAGGTTTGGTAAGTCGTACCAAGGTATGGGGCATCGTCAATGCTCTCAAAAACAATGGAGTCAAACTAATTCTCGATGACGATAGTAATAATGCATCTCCATCGAGCAAGTATTAACTTTTGGGAGATGTTTAATCTGTGTTCCGTGGTCAGCACCTACATTATTGATGACACAAACAAGTCACTGCAAAGACGGAGAAGAAGAAAGCTGAGAGAACTGCACCTGAAGTGCTGCTAAAATGGAGCTTATAAAGAGGTTTGCACCTTTATGTTTGAGCTTTGGATTAAAAGATAACCAGATAGCTAGCCGAGACTTCAGAAAGTATTTGTTGTACTTTTACAAGGAAAATATCTGAATGTTTGAATAAGATAAATCATAAATATATGAATAGTATTATGATTCTCTATCACAATATTTTTCTGTTTACAATGAATAATAGCAGATATATGTTGGAAATTAGTCACTGGACATATTAGAAGTTGTCGGTATTATTTGCATTGTGGATTGTATGTTGAGGACTGAGGAGTAAGGAATGTTATTATAAGAATATCAAAAATATTTCAAGAGGGTGAATGTAGGTGAAAAGTAGAGTAGTTCACATAAGATATCAGTTGTGGTAAAACATGTATATATTACATAGTATATTAGAAACAGAGTTTAACATTCGGTTCTTTTGCAATGTTAAAGAAGTGGTGGTTGTCGAAGATGTGTTGGCTATGCGACTAAAGGTTGAGGGTCTTGATCAGGGACCATAAAGAGGAATTTATGTTGACATAAACAAGGAAATTGCCAAAAAAATGGTTGGTAAGTCGCACCAAGGTACACACTGTCACTTGGCAATGCTCTCAAGAACAGTGGAGTCAAACTAAATTCTTGATGACGACAATAATTATGCATCTCCGTCAAACAAGTATTTATTTTTGGATGATGTTTAATCTGTGGTCCATGGTCACCAGCATTATCGACGAGATAAACAAGTCACTACAAAGGATGAATTATGAGAAGAAGAAAGCTGATGAAACTTCACCTGTAGTGTAAGTGTTACAGATCAGGATTTCGTTTCAATTGGAATTTGGTTATTTGCCATTGGTTCAGCTGCTATAATTAAGCTTCTAAAAGAGGTTTTCACCTTTATGCGAAAACGCTAGCTACTTGAGATTTAAGAGAGTAATTCTTGTACTTACATGACGAAAATAACAATTGAGTATCCATTTATAAAAACAGCACCATTGACCACCCAAAATTTAAAATTGCCGTCCATGATTTTAACTTATCAGTGACTCCGAATCCTTGCTATATATAGTGCTTTAGGAACAGGTCTCAAGTTTTCTCAAGCAGCAAATCTCTCGCTTCTCTTCTACTCTACGGAATGGTAAATCTGCTCTTCTCTGTATATATATTTACTTGTCATTAATTGATTTTTACAGTGCGTGTCTCTCTTTGTACCTAGGGTTTATTTAATATTTATATTTGAAAAATAATACCACTTCAATATTGAATGTTTATGACAGTGATGATTTGTTTATGTCTGGTCTGGATTATTTTATTGCCTGATTTACAGTCATGTCATGTTATAGGTATGATATGTACTATTCCTGGTTCCTGGATGATATTAGTATATTCTGTTTTATGTCGTTTTCTCGAGATGCTATACCAAATAACGAAGATTCAAGATTTATAATTAAGGGTTTATTTGTGTCTAATCGTTCGTCCCCTTTATCTTGCCTTGTTTTTTTTTTCTAGATTAAGAGGGAGTAAAATTTTGCACAAGAGTAGCCTGTGTATGAATAAGGATTTATTTACTCTATGTGCTATACCCCTGGATTATTTGGCGATAAACACATTTTCACATTTAGACTCCAACAAACTAAGTTAAGGTGGCATTCCAAGTTTCCTTGTCCAGTAGAGTACTCATTTGCGTTTTAAGTATTTCGACACAAGAATGATTCGATTTGATAAGCACCAAAGGCTTCCGATGCAGAGTTCTACAATACCCTCTGTATTGGTCCGAGGTTATTACTTTCTTATGATCAATTTGGCCTTTATATTTAAAATATAATATTTATGGTCATGTAATTGTATATGATTTTCCTATGCCAATTATATTGTAGAATACTTGGAATATAAAAATGCAATCAGCTGGTCTATGTCATTTTTGTAATTTTTTCAACAAATATTAAGATAAGAGTATTTAAATATCGTTAATCTGTATATCATTACATGTAGAGAGGAGTGGACCTGAAATATACCACCTAGTTAAGGGAGGACTGAAAGGGAAAGGGGTAGGAAAAACCAGAGCTCCTCTCAGGGGAGTGGGGACTGTGAGGAAGTCTTTCCATTGACTGATAAGAGGGATCTTCTTGAATAGACTCTTCCTTGAACAGAGGCTTTATTACACTGTATACTATGTGTGCGCTCCTGTCTGGAGCGAGTTGTAGGCAAACAAGTGCCATCGAAGGAAAATAAGAAGTTTGCTCCATGCTAGCCAAAGTTTCACCAATTATAAAAGATTAACGAATAAATGTTAGTCAAAGTTTAACGGATAAAAAATTTGGGACAGAGGGAGTAATTTTTTAAGTGTCCCTTTCTAGATTGGTTCTATAATTTTGTTCCTCGGATTTCAGTTTAAAAACTTGTCATTTCATAACACTGTTATTCCTCGGATTTCAATTTAAAAACTTGTCATTTTATAACACTGTTATTGATGGTGTGACAAACCTACAGATATACTCCTATATTGATTCTTTTGTAAACAGTGATGTTGATTGATTTGAATAACATGTGTTTTTGGTTATATTTTTTTTAAAGGCTGGTACGCTGTCAGACAATAATAAGAAAAAGGGACTCTGGCTAGTGGAGGTGTTCAATGTAGTATACTGTATACAAAGGCAAATCTGAATTGAAGCCAAACAAGCAGATTGGTACCATCAAAGTCAATGATGGAGTGAATGATCATTATTTATACAAGGTAGACAAAATAGATAAGCGTAAGCCATCAATTGAGCACCGGGATGAAATTGTGCTTACTGGCCCTCGTATAGCATCAATCTCTGCTCAAGGTTCCGTTACTATTGATGTTGATCTATTTTGCGGCGCTTATATATTTACCATTGTCCCACTAGTGATTCGGTCAACAAAAGTTCTCTAGAAAAAAAAATCGCATCAAAAGATGGCGAAGGAGAGATCTATCTTTTCTATGCAATTTTCGATAAAGCTACAGTACCCCACCTAGAGGTTAAATGGTTAGTCGATGATAAATATACTACAGAGGTTTATGGAGTTATTGCTGCTAGCACAAGCAAAATTAGAACCATGGAGTCGTTAAGTATGCTCTTTATTAAAAAACCTAGTGATCAAATAAAGGCAGGACCTTGTAAGATATTTCCATTGTCCAGGTCCACAGTAGCAGTGCCTTTGGAATCTGAGCTCAAGCTGAGCTCTTTTTGGACATTCATCTAATGACCAGTGATGACCATGATATTTATGAAAGCACTGTAGAGTTCCAGTCTGAAGAGGGGCTGGTACGTGCAAACAAATTGTACTTGGTGAAAGAGGCAAGATCCAAGTGAAAGTCACCTGGAAGTCTACATGAGGCAGAGGTAACAGTGGTCACATGTGCCGTTTGGGATTTTATGTAGTGTAGGTTGGTTGTAATCTCTCTGGTAATTACTTATATGTTGCCCTTGTAGTTACTTATTAGAGACAAGCAGCAAGTCATTATGAAAGAAATCTGCACTGGCATGTATAAATTTAGTGCCAGTGCACCAAATTTTGCTTTGCGTTTTTGTGGATCTCTTTGTCCAAGTTATTACCAGATGGTTGCCACGTTGTGATGGTGAAAAATCATGCTACCCAGGACCCGGTAGGGAGTTGTTCAAAGACCACCACCTCTAAGAGGAACATGCATGTGTGACACAGGAGGGACTCTCATCTAGACCTGGCAAATCAATCGTGTCGTTTCGTGTAATTTCGTGTTTCGTGTACTTTTTGGCTAATTCAAATCGTGTACCTGAAACTGTTACACGAACACGACACGAGTGATACACGACACGAGATACCTGAATTTTTTCGTGTACCATTCGTGTACACGAAACTAAACGAAACGAAAAAGACACGAATAGCAACGAAAACACGAATGTTTACACGAAATTTGTTAAAGTTCACATTACTTTTGTGTAATATCAATTAATATTTATACTATTACTATATATATAATATATATTTTTAATTATTTATATATTTATTTATGTCGTGTACTTCGTGTCGTGTCGTGTACTTAAAGGGTAAATCCAAAAACGACACTAAATCGGGGTCGTATACTTTTGTGTTCGTGTATTTTCGTGTCGTGTACTTAAAATGCAAACACAAACACTAAATTTTCGTGTCGTGTCGTGTAAGTCGTGTCGTGTATAAAATTGCCGGGTCTACTCTCATCCATGCACGCTCCAGAAATCTCTGCTCACAGCACAAAAACCTTAATGTCACCAACAGGAGAAAAAAAAAATGAGGGCAGCATCCATTGCAGAATCTTCCTTGAACACAAATGAAGATCAAGGCTTCAAAGGGCTGATTTAACTGGTCTTAATGCTAGTTTTGTTTTAAAGAAGTTGGGTTTGTCCCTGGTTTGCTAGGTTTGTATTGTAAGAACTTGCGGCACTAGGCATATTTATTTATTAAAATTAGAAAATTAGCAAAAAGAAAAAACACAACACAATTAATAATGCACAATTGTATTGTAAACCAAGGCAGAAACGATTTTGATATAAGTTAGATATATTATTAGTCATGCACAAGCTGAAAAGGTTTTAAAAAAAGTAGATAAAAATCATGTCTTGTCAAATAAGAAGCAAAGACAATCAATTCTAAGTTTGTAACTGTTCGGTTAAAAAAAGGAAAAAGAAATCAAACTGTTTACATAAATTCTAAGTTTTTTAATTTTCTTAAAGAACCATGTGGAGCAATGTTTAACGAATGACAGCATGGGAGAAATGTTTAAGTGCTAGAAATTTACATAAATTATAAAACAAATACAATTCAAGATTAGAATTTTGTATTTAAGTTTTGCAAAAAGGGCGGGATGTTAAAAAACAGTGAATTCAAGATTAGAATAAAAATGTGATTATTAGGCTCAGCCGAATAACTCTTAATATATATATTTATACAAAACAGGAGAAAGCTCAGCTACAAACAATGGAGAAGGTGCAAAGTATTCTCAAATTAAAGGAATTGTACATAATTAACAGGATGTTTATTGTACATAATCATGTGGAAAACTTGAGCTACAAACAAGTTGATTATTGAATTCCTAAACAGGTAAAGATATGAGGGAGACGGGGATTTGAGTGTCCGGAAATCTGACATGGGGATACGTTGGGCATCCAAGTTTCCCTGATTCCTAGGTTGTTGCTTTTTATTCTTATTATTAGTATCTTGTTAGGATTCTGATAAAATTTCCAACTTTGTCAAAGTTTTATTCAAATAAAGGCATCAAGTTCAAAGATGAAGCAGTTCCATTGCTTTTGAACCTTATACCGTCTCCAGCTAGGCTTGTGCAGATCCAGGTAACCAACCACTTCTCATTCATTCATTCTTGATTCTCTATGCAGGATTACATGCCTGTCTACTTAATCCACCTGGCTTTTAAGAATACTCCTAACCACACACAAAGTAATAACCAGTCACAAATGACAAAATAACAAATCTCATCACAAGTTGTTCCGGTTGTTGCAATGTTATTGTTGTACTACTATTGTTGTTGTAGCTACAACGTTTGATCCACTATTTCGTCTACTTAGATTTCACCTTTTTCATTATTGTTGTCATTTTCTCTTCCCTTTCCTTTGTATGGGGGTTGGCTCTGTGGCCTTGCTTTTACATGCCAGCTAGGATACCCCACTACAGTCCTAAATTTATCTGTGTTGTGTCCATTCTTTTCACATGCTCTACACTGCATTGAGCTACTGGACAGACTAAACATACCCAGGCTCCTAGTTAGACCCGGCAATTCGTGTACTTTCGTGTCGTGTACTTTCGTGTTTCATGTACCTAAATGTTAAACCCAAAACCACCTAAATGTGTAATTTCGTGTTCGTGTACTTTCGTTTCGTGTACTTTTCGTGTCGTGTTTTCGTGTAATTCTAATTAATAATAAAAATAAAAATAAATAAGTAAATGTATTAAAATATTAAAATTTTCGGTAATATTTTTACAAATATGTATTCAAAATATATATTTACATAAGATTTACAAATAATATTATGAATTTATGTATAATCACATAAATAAATATTAATTATCTAATAAAAATATAAAAATATCTAATATAAATATTTATTTATAAATATTAATTTATTTATTTCGTGTACTTCGTGTCGTGTCGTGTACTTGAAGGGTAAACACAAACCCGACACTAAATCTCGATCGTGTACTTTCGTGTTCGTGTACTAAAAATGCAAACCCAAACACTAAATTTTCGTGTCGTTTCGTGTCGTGTCGAATATTGTCGGGTCTATTTTTAGTATAGTTGAACGAATTGTGTGCAGAAATGGTACAGCTGAACAAAAGTTAGCAAAAATGGTATAGGGCGCCACCTCATGTGGCGACCCCTTCCAAAAAACGCCACATGAAGTGGCCACCCACTTTAATATTATTTTTTCCTTTTCTTCTTCCCATGTGTGTGTTGTTAACTTAGTAAAAACTAGCATGATAGCCCGTGCAATGCACGGGCCACATTCTAACTCATATAATATGTTTCAAATTTTGTGATAAAATACGTTTTATCTTCCTGTCAGTCTACTCCACCTTTCACGTATGTCGATTTATCGAAGGTCAGAAGTTAATAGCCTTTCCAAATTCAAGATATTAGCACACTCTAAATTTTTAGGATCATATTTATAGTGGTGCTTGTTTAATGTGAGAAGGATGAGCAGCAAAAGCGATATATAAGTTAATTTTTAGGAATCAAATTATTACCACAACAATAGTGTGAAGTTTAGTTTGTTTTTCAATTGAAATTCTACAAGAATCACTACATTTTATCTTCCTGTCAGTCTACTTCACCTTTCACGTGTCTCGATCTTTCGAATATTAAAAGTTAATAGCCTTCTCAAATTTAAGATATCAACACACTCTAAATTTTAAAGATCATATTTATAGTGGTGTTTGTTTAATGTGAGAAGGATGAGCAACAAAAGCGGTATATAAGTTAATCGTTAGGTATCAAGTTATTACCATGACAATAGTGTGCAGTTTAGTTTGTTTTTCGGTAGAAATTCTTAAAGAATCACTACCACAACAGTATATTATATAATATATTTATAGTAGCAATACCAAGATTTAAATGAGAAAATGAGAGTATCATCACATGTGGCATAATACTTGGTGTAACACTATCAATAAGCAACTTATATGTTTGGTACATATAGTTTAAATTCTTGCTTATAAGCAAAATTTGCTATTTAACAATCTTTTATGTCTAATTGAGCGTAAAAATTGAGAGTAAGTGCAAGTCTATTGTAAATTTCATAATGAAGTCTCTTTCACGTCAATCTTGTATACTCGTTTAGTAGGATAATTGTATTTTTCTTTATGTGTTAACTATGTTGAATTCCTTAAGAACAAAGGCGATTTTAAAATTCTTTACATAATAAACCTGTCTTTAACAAAATTTAAGAACTAAATAGATCCAATACTTGTAATTGAGGTTATTTAGGAAATAATAATTTTAAAAATTATAATACTCCCTTTGTCCCTCTCATTTTTTTTACAGTTTTTTTACATTGCTTGGCACGCATTTTAAGGCTCCTATAAAGTATAATTCTACAAATTATTTTCAAAATTTTCTTATTCTAAATAAAAATTTAAACATTATACTTTTATTCAAAAGAAAAAAATATTTAAAATAATTTATGAAAATATTTTTTATAGGAGCCTTAAAATGTGTGTCGAGCCCCCGTCCCCCAATGTAAAGAACTCAGGGGGACAGAGGGAGTATATACTAAGATAGTTTGCATACATTATACATATTGAGTTGACTGGGTACCAATATGTCGGATTGGTATTGAGTTCTAATCCGACCATGTGTTTTATCTAATTATTTATTCTATAACTAACATGAAGTCAAGTCTTATATATAATAGTATTATTTTTTTTCCTAAAATTATCTTTTTTCCAGTGCAGTTAAATATATTCTTGATTGAACATTATAGTGAATATATCATGAAAGTCACTTGCGAATATAATCAATGAATTCCAAATCATAAAATAAATATTAAATAGAATATATAAACTAAGTTCTCGGTGCATGTAGTTATTGATTTTTTTTTAAATGTATCAAAAAAATTTGACGTAGTTCATTTCAATAATACTATTATATATGAGAAATTTTCAAAAAAATTGATGTAGTTATTCATTTCAATCACGTAGGTCATGGTTATTTTGTGAAAGTATTCTTAGCCTATAATAGATAGGTAAATAGATGATGAATAAATGTTAAATAAATATAATAAATGAGCTCTTAGTGTATGGAGTTAATGAATTTTAGAAAGATGCAAACAAAAGTTTTTGGTGTAGTGGTTGTACTTGTGAACTTAAGTCATTCCTAATATGAAGGTCATGGGTTCAATCCATATAACCAACATTTTTTTTAACATTATATGATAAAAGGGTAATTATGTAATTTACTAAATACCTTGAAAGACCATGTTGGCCTTTAATATATATAACTAGCATAAAAGCCCGTGCGAGGCACGGACCTGTTTATATACTGAAATAATTTCTCACGCGAATATGGGTATATATTGAAATATTTTTTGTAATTAAAATGTTGTAAATGAAATAGTATTTCGAAAGCATCTTAAATTTGTATTGTATTTTTTCAAATTTCTTTTTAATTTGATAAGATTTCATAAAATTTGGACAAGTTTCTTTAAAATAAAGATCAAATGACTATTGATAATTCCTAAAATATTTACTTAGTTTTAAATGATGTGAAATGAACTTTATCAAATTTAATAACTGAAATATAAATAATTATTTTAATATAGTTCTTCATGTATAATATAACATGACATATTGTAAACTCATATATAAGGTTTCTCAATCTCAGTTATTTTATTGAATTCTTAACTATTTGTTTAAGGAAGTCTTCATGATTGAAAAAAATGTTCCTTTATATCAACATTATTTTGTTAGTATAAAAAATTGTTTGAAATATCAGTATATTTTCTTGCGTAGTTATTGTTTGCGAAACGTAAATGAAATTAGAGTAAAGGAAAGTTATAAATGAGTGATATAATTCATTCTTGAGCATATAAGTGCAAAGTTATCGTTCCTAAAATATTTTGTTGTCCAAAAGATATATCATCATGATGATCTATCTATAAGAATATATATATATATATATATATATATATATATATATATATATATATATATATATATATATATATAAGTAACAATTTAGATTATGGTCTAGTACTCTAAGGCACATTAGCCCTGCATGGGATTGTTAGATTTGGTTAATTTGGACTGGTTATTGGATCTGGATTGGTTGTTAGTTTGAATCAGCTATTGGGTTTGATATTTATAAAATAAACATAAAAAACTCTATCTTCACCAATATGTGATTCAAACAATAGATTCATACGTCAATTCTTATAGCTCTCTATTGTTGAAATGCACTACTTAGGCCCCCCCCTTTATTATCAAACATCAATATGAAGGTACCTCTCATATGCATGACTCTTTTTTAATATCTATAATTATGTTTTACATTTAAAATAAAAATAATTTATATGCTAGTAGCAGTATTCTAAAAGTCGACAATTAATCGGATTAATCGCTAGATGGCGGGCCACCGTACTGATTAAGCGAAAATCGGTCAAAAAATTCTTTGCCCAAAAAATTGGCTGAAACGGTCAAAATCGGCCAAAAAATCGGGTTAATTTGTAAAGAATAATATAATTTGTTCAAATTTAAAAAATAATTAATAATTAAAAATGTAGAAACTTGATTAAAAAATAAGAAAGATTATTATTTTTACATATAATTCTAATTTTAGATTTCTAAATCATAAATTCTCATAATTCTTCGTCTAAAATTGATCTCTAATGCAAAAGTTAAATCTTGAAAATTTTATTTTTTACAATTATAAAATATTTCTAATATATTTACATAAATATATGATGATAATATATGTTTAGTTGAAATAACAAAACAATTATATATAAAATACAATTGCATATAAAAAAATATTAAATTTATTCCAATTAATGATCCGATTAATCATTCTGATTAATCCCCGATTATCCGATTAATCCTTGAATGGTGTTTCACCCATTAAGTCGATTCCCACTTTTTACAACACTGGTTGGTAGTTTTAAGCTTTATTAATATTTTTAAGGCTAATAATACACATGTATATATATATTATAATTTTGATCAGTCTTATGCTTTAAATTTATGAAAAGATGTTTATCTATTGAAAAATATGAAAGGTCTAACAATTTTCATCCTTGTTATCCTACCATATATCGAGTTAGAGAAAATAGTGTGAAAGATATGTGTATGATTTATACCATATGTTCATTTGTGTTTAAGTGGTATAAATATGTACAATTTAAGTTCAATTTAACTCTTTAGTTATTTTCTTATGTTTCAAAGTTAAATCAAATGTTTCACTATTAGATGACACTCACATATTTTGTGTTTGATTTTTAACACATATGGTTGTGTGGCATAGTGGTAAGAAGATTTATAACCTAACTTGAAGACCCAAGTTCGATCCTCACCAACAACATTTTTTACCAAATATTAAATAAATGGACAAATTTGTCTTTTCACGGCATTAAAAAGTCTCACTATTATTTTCACCTTGTTGGCCTATTATATATATAAAGAATTGTGTTTTAGTAAAATTTTATAACTTGGTAAAAAATGGCAAGTAGTAAAATTGTCTTTTAGTAAAATTGGCTAACTGTCAAGTTTGAGGGTTTAAAAAATATAATTATAAAATTTATTATTTAATTTTTTTTATTCCGTATTAAAGCTGAACCGTTCAACTTTATAAAAAGTAAAAAATTGAGAAAAAATGTCAAACATTACTATGACTTTTTTTCAGTTGAACATGAGACCCTGGAAATACAAAAAACACACAAGTTTTTGTAATATGCTAATTTTTGGTCCGAAAATGACAAGAACACAGGAATTTCCAGTTTTTTTAAGTTGTCATGTGAATCCACAGGATCCGTGAATCCATAGGAAATTGTCCCGTGATCAAAATTATTTGTTTAAACTGTTACAAATTTTAATGTTCATCTCTGCTATAAATACTCCCATGAATGTGCACTTGTTTATGGTCATTATTATCAAAATTTGATAAAATGGTAAATAGTTATAGTACTGGTGCTATTTTCAGAGCCATGGGTAGAAAATGGTTATGTGACAATGATTTTGTGTACTCGATGAATCCTAATAATCATTACTCAAGTCAGGCAATAACAACAGTACAGAGGGAGTGAGAATGGTGTACGCAATGCATTTCTTGTTGTATTGAGCAATGTCGACAGCTACGACTTAGAATACCGAAACAACGCGCTGTACTGATGCAACACAATACTCCACAACAATTTGAAGCTGCATTGTTCCGTGCACGAGAGGAAGAGAACCGAATGCGATTGCGCATACATCGACACAGTCTAGCAGCAGATGCAAAGATGTTTGCAGAAGACGGAGATGTGCTACGTGCAAGACAGTATCATCAATTGAGCATAAATGGTGATAATGACTCAGACAGCTTCATATCCGACGATGACTAAACTATTGTACTTTCGTATTTCAAGTATGAATAATAGTTCAATTTATGACTAGTTTTCCATTGTTCTTAAATTTGCATGTCATTAAGTTTCAAACACTTGATATTAGAAGCACACAAATTGCAATGAAAAAAATACATAACAGAAGTACATGTAGGAAATTAAATCACACAAATCAAGTAGTACAAATTCATAAGAAAAAATGCAAAAGTAAATGTAGAAATGTCAAACCCTGTCGGGACGTTGTGGGCAAAGTTTGTTCTGTTTTGTATGTCCTTCTTGTTTGCAACGGCTGCACTTTATCCCCGAACGCGACTGGTCCATCTCAGTACGTATTCTTACAGACTCCCCCTTGTTGCCACGTTTTTTTTCAATTTTTTCCAGGCCTCATCGGGTACCAACTGACCATACCTTTGCCACTTGACCGGTAAGACGTAGTTCCAACACTCTGTAGTTTGCAATGGAAAGATCATAGGCTCCCATAACTTATACAATTCAGACGTGTAGTGGTAAGGTTCTATCAACTTTTTCCAATCAAGATTATCTGCCAAACAACCAGCCAATACATGAGAACAAGGCAAATGGTGGGTGATCCATTTCCTACAAGTGCAGAATTGTTTAGTCATGTCCACATTTTGAACTCGCCCCCCCCTTTGTGACTCCTTTGACCCGATACCGTTGCGTAACAACTTTGGAAATGTCTCGTTGTTTACTGAATGTTTGGACCTTATGTGATTTAGCCTTCTCCATATATTGGTTTATCATATTGTCCGTCCTTTGGCATAACAGTTGACCCCGTTGCATTGCATCGATGACTTGGTTTCGTTGGGTATTCACAATTCTCACAGTCTTGCAGAAGATATACTCCATCATTGCTGTGGCAGGAAGAAAACGTGCCATTCTTATGCTACCATTGAAGCCTTCCATAACGTTTGTCGTGGCTTGTCCGTAGCGAGCACCACCAAGATCGCAACATAAGGTCCACAATTCAGGATTAATGTCTGTCAGGTACTTAAAAGCAGTGGGTGATATCTCGCCTATCCTCTTCATGTAGGCTTGGTGCTTCAGGTATTGGGGGGTAGTTCCAGCTTTCCACATCAATAGTTTCAACTCTCCACCGGGATGTTTACTGGAAAAGTTACTTCTGACGTGAAATAGGCAAAATCTATGAATCCCGTAAGGTGGTGTGAATCCATTAGCTGGATTCCTCATTGCTGCAAGGATGCCAGCAGCACGATCAGAAATTATGCAGACATTCAACCTTTCCTTGCATACATGTTTACGTAGCAGTTTAAGAAACCAAGACCAGTTCATCTCGGATTCCTCGTCTACCAGGGCATAACAAACTGGATACTGATGATTATTAGAATCCACACCCATGGCAACGAGTAATTTTCCGTTGTATTTTCCCTTGAGGAAGGTACCGTCAATGGAAAGTACTGGGCGGGCATGTTTCCAACCATCTATCATTGCGTGAAGGCACCAAAACACACGCTTGCAAACAGAACTGGTTCTAACACATCTACCATTGGTTTGTTATAATTAAGATGTCTAATGTTCCTGATCCGGATCCGGATATTTGCTTTTGCAATAAGTTGATGGTTGAAAGGATGTGCTGGTACGAGGCCAATGCTGGAAGAAGGTCCGTGAACTGTCCAGATGGATCGAATGGATGTGGATACAGTCGTTGGATTGAAGACCCACTGGAGGAGCATGCAGCAATTATCATTGAAGATCTTAAAAAGCAGATAACAAGGCAAGCAGATCACCATGAGTATGCGATGCAACAACTTATGCAAAGTTTCAACATACAACAGATAACTGACTCCGGGGATGAAGTCCAAAATGAGAATGACGATAAAGATGATGATGTTGATGATGAGAATCGTAACGAGTACGAGTATTACGATGATGATGAGAATGAGGACACAGATGAGGATGATGATGATTTTTAAAGTTGTTCATGATGTTTGTGTTTTTTAAGTTTTTGTTATTTGTTTTTCAAGAATGTACATTCTTTCTCGTAAAGAATGTCAGTTATGTTGTTTTCATGTATTGTTATGTTGTTCTTATTTATGCATTGTCATGGTGTGCATGTTGTATTATAATGAATCTTTCATCAAACTACTAAAAAGAGTAATCATAAATACCAAATTCATACATTAATAGGGGACTCAGGATACAACAATAGAAATTAAGAACACTTGGTCATAATTAAAAGACAACAGTATAACAATACATAATACGCATATCACTCTTCTTGCATTTCGTCGGATATGGCTCCATCGGACACATAGTTCGGATTATGTTCAAGATGATATTGCCCGCGTTCTGTGAGCTCTCTGCCCATAGCATGAACGGAATCTGTGGCAAGTTGATACATATACTGACGACCTCTACACACCAACATTAGATTATTTTCAAATCGTATCTGTGACACAGCACCAATGACTCTTTTCCTATACTTATTCCAATTTCCACATTCCCCGGGATCAGGATACATGATACGCGAATCACGAGTGGGAACCATTGCACCAATACGAATAAGGTCATTTCTCAATCGTTCGGATTCTTCAAGCCTATAGGCCCATTCTCGACGAACGCCTGCAAAATACTCTTTCGGATCACTTCGTCGTAACCTACGGTAATCGTCATTTCTTTCAACAAGCAACCAAACACGACACTCATTTTCAACCATTTTTTGTATTCCAAATTTAACAATACAGTTTCAGGCTATAATCATCAAATATATAACCTACTTAAAAGTGGAGTTGTCATGTCTTACCAATTATGCAGGTCTTGAAGTGACCACTCATTTTTTTGTGATATTTAAAACTTTGTATTAATTGTCATCTTTTTTCAGAAATAATTGATCTCAAAAATAAAATATGTGTAGTCACGTCAAACTGAAAATGAAGCTTTAAGCTGTCATGCTATCAGAATACAACTATTAACATTATTATTGTTCTGCAAATGTAAAAGTGGTGTAGTCACATCAACATAAAGGTTGCATTATTATCATGCTTGCAGATGTTGAGTGGTGCAATATTCATGTTGGGACCTACAACAGATGTAGAAGCATGTTTTTTATACCCCTAAAAGTGCCTAAATTAATGTTAATTATGTGTAGACCTCATTTCTGGAGCAAAATTTTACATAGTTCTACATAATATTTTTTTCCAATTTTTGGTTAGTAACAAAGTAGAACAGTTCAAGTTTAAAATAGAAAAGAAAAAATGAAATTTTAAATTTTGCAACTACATTTTTTAAACGTCCAAAATCGAGTGTTAGAAACAATTTTTTACTAATCACCAACCATTTTTTACTAAGCAACAAACAACCTACAATTGACAGAAAGAAGGAAAAAGGAAATATATATATACAGGTCGCCACTTCATGTGGCGTTTTAGCCAAGGGTCGCCACATGAGGTGGCGCCCTATACCATTTTTGAATTCAAAAGTTCAGCTGTACCATTTTTGCACACAATTGGTTCTACTGTACCAGAAAACTAAAGGAGCCAGCCTACCCAACCCTTCTAGTTCCTATCTCTTTGTGCTTCCATTTAGAAATTGGAACAACTCTTGTTCTTTTTGTTGAGTGAGTGCAATGATTCCAGGAAGGGTGAGTGACTGGAGTTCCTCCAAGAGTGATTTTATTTCACCTGTAGCACTCACCGACGTGTTTACTTTGTTTTCTTGTTTTCATCCAGCTCTTTGTTTAGTTTGTGTTTTTTGGACCCATTAGTAAGACCTAACCTTTTCTCAGCATTGTTGGAATTGTGATGTAGTGAGATTTTTTTTCAATTTTGATTGACATCTTCCAAAAAATATCTTTTCCATCAATGTTATAAAACACTAGGCTTATTAAAATTCTTTTTCTTTTTAATGATGAATTTTAAGGGTTCTTTAGATTGGTTACTGTTAGATATAATTGCTAATGATTGTTTATCAGTGTTTAAGTAACAGGTATTTATCAGAGTTTACACTAGAAGCCAGTCAGAGTTTGTTAAAGTCTGACGGGGTGAGAGTTTATTTAGCTGCGGTGCATACTTGAAGATTCTAGAAGCAATATATCTTGAAGATGGAAAGAAGCAAGATATATTGAGATAACTAAAGAAACGGGACAGAAGACAGAAGCAATCCTAAATTGATATAAATTGTATAGCTGATTTATAGGAATATCAATTTGAGATTGATTGTGTAACTGTGTTCTATATAAACACAGATAGGTTAACCCTAAAAGGGATGCGAATACTGAATACATTATTCTTGTAACCTAGCAGCTCTCTGTGATATTTTACATCACTGAGAGAAGAGTTATTTAATATAATTCAGTTTATTGTTCATAAACAGTGTTCTTGATTGTTATTCTCATATATATATTGATTATATATTGTGTATTCGGCCTAACAATTGGTATCAGAGCCAAGGCTGTTTAATATATACAGTTTATTGATCCAAACACAAGTATAATCATGACTGAAAACTCCCAGGCAGGTTCTAATGGAGGTTCTAATGCTCAAAAGGTTCAATATGCTTCTGTAAGTCGATATGAGTCAATCAGGGTTCCAATTCTCAAACCATTGGAATATCCAATATGGAAGGTTAAGATGACCATGTTTCTAGAAGCCACAGATCCAGAATACCTTGATAGAATCTATGATGGTCCTCATATGCCAACTAAACTGTCTCCTGTAGTTGCTGGT
The DNA here is from genome assembly GCA_030848705.1 of Heracleum sosnowskyi. Lineage (NCBI taxonomy): Eukaryota > Viridiplantae > Streptophyta > Magnoliopsida > Apiales > Apiaceae > Heracleum > Heracleum sosnowskyi. The sequence goes on from CM061241.1 coordinate 19,954,527, forward strand.
CAAGAACAAAAGACTGTTCCGAAGGAAAAGAAAGATATGACTCCTGAGGACATCTCATCAATTGCAAAGGATGCAAAAGTTAGACATCTTCTTCATAGTGCCTTAGATAATGTCATGTCTAACAGAGTTATTGGTTGCAAGACTGCCAAAGAAATCTGGGATGCTTTAGAAGTCAGGTGTCAAGGAACAAGTGCTATAAAGAAGAACAGGAAGACTATTTTAACACAGGAGTATGAACACTTTGACTCTAGATCTGATGAAACTTTGACAGATACATATGACAGATTCTGTAAATTGTTGAATGATTTGTCTCTTGTTGATAAAGAATATGACCTTGAAGAGTCAAATCTCAAGTTTTTACTATCTTTACCTGAAAGATGGGATTTAAAGGCAACAACAATAAGAGATAATTATGATCTTGCAGAAACAGATCTTGATGAAATTTATGGGTTGCTTAAAACTCATGAACTTGAGATAGAACAAAGAAATAAAAGATCTGGAAAGAAAACAAAATCTGTTGCTCTCAAAGTTGAAGAAAAACTCATGAAAAAAGAAACATCAAAGAAGAAAGCTAAGGGAAAAGCTTTAGTCATAAATTCTGAAAGTGAGTCATCAAACTCTGATGGTGACTCAAACTCTGATGCTTCTTCTGAATCTGAGGATGATGAAGAACAAATGATGCAAATGGCTGCTTTGATGGTGAAGACCTTCAAGAAGATGGGTTTCAAGAACTTCAAGAAGGGAAAAAGATTCTCAAGAAAAGATTCAAACTCTGAAAGAAAGAATTTCAGAAAGTCTGAAAGAAGGGATATCAAACCTGGAAAGAAAGACAAGTCTGAAATCCATTGCTACAAGTGTAAAGAGATGGGTCACTATGCTCCAGAGTGCAAGAAAGGAAAATCTGAAAAAGCACTCATCACTAAAGGAAGAGACTGGGCAGATACTTCAGATTTAGATGAGGATGTAAACTATGCTCTCATGGCAACTGTCAATGATGAATCTGACTCATCTGAAAATAAGGTACCCCTAACAACTTATGCTTATGATATTGATAATATATCAGAATTGAGAATTTATCTTAAAAGCATACATGTGAGTTATAGAGATTAGACTTTAGAGAATGAAAGAATTAAATCTGAGAATCTTAAGCTTAAAGATAGAAATAAATTTCTTGAAGAAGAACTTGTTAACATGCAACAAGTTCAAAAGGAAAGAGATGATGCTGTTTATGTTGAACAGGAGTTGCTTAAGAAATTTAGGGAATTAGAATCTGATTTGGAAAAAGAAAGGAAGGTAATTAAAACCTGGACAAATTCTGGAAAAGACACACATCAAGTTTTTCAAACAGATACAGTTGGGTTAGGTTACTTTGAGGAAGATGATCTTAGGTTTAAAGATAAAGTTAAAGTTAAAACACAACTCAAACCTATGAAATTTGTTCCTGAATCCAGTAAGCAAAACCATGTACTTGAAAAAGAAGCTGTTAAGAAAGAATCAGTAAAAACTTGTGTTAAACAGGTGAATGTTGGTTTAATGACAGAGAAACAATTCAAGTATAGGCTCAAAGAGGTAAAGTCTGTTGAAAAACAGAAAGTGTCCAGGAAGAACAGAAATGGAAAAGTAGGCATTAACAGAAGTAATAATCATTTGCCTATTACTGATACTTCTAGAAAAACATGTCATAATTGTGGTAGTACTAACCATCTTGCAAGTTTTTGCAGGAAGAACAAAGATATTAATTCTTTACCCTCCAAGTCTGGAGTTAAGAATGAATATAGTAGGGTTAGACCACAGACTTTATGCACTCACTGTGGGAGTACTTGGCATTCTATTTATACTTGCAAGAATTATCATGCTACTTATCACAATTATTATGAGTTGAAGCCCAATTTGAAATGGATAAAAGTTGATTCTGCAAGTGTAAATTCTGATAGTACAAACTCTGATACAGTTAGATTAAACTCTGTAGATAAGAATTCCGCTGCAAAAGCTAACTATATTAAGAAAGCCAAAGGATCCAAGCAAGTCTGGATCCTTAAATCTAACTCTTTGTAATTGTTTGTGATTGCAGGGCATAAGGGAAAGTACCCTAGTCTTGGACAGTGGATGTTCAGGACACATGACTGGAAGTAAAGCCCTGTTAACAGATTATGAGGAGAAAGCTGGCCCAAAAGTTTCCTATGGAGATGGCAACATAGGACGTACTATGGGATATGGCAATATCAATCTTGGAAGTGTCATCATCACAAATGTAGCTCTTGTCCCAGGACTCAAGCATGACTTGCTATCTGTGAGTCAAATATGTGACAGAGGTTATCATGTAGATTTTCAACCTGAATACTGTGAGGTTATCAGCAAATCTACAGGGAAAGTTGTTCTAGTTGGACACAGACGGAATAATATCTATGAAGCAAGTTTGGTAACAAACTCTGAAGGAAAAGCTGTGTGTCTGTCTGCAAAAATGTCTAATGAGGAGAGTTGGAAATGGCATAAGAAGCTCTCTCACCTAAACTTGAACAACATCAATGAGCTAATTCGAAAAGATCTTGTAAGGGGACTTCCAAAGTCTATACTCAGCATAGATGGTCTGTGTGATTCTTGTCAAAAGGCCAAGCAAAGGAAGTCATCTTTCAAGAGTAAGTCTGAATCTTCAGTTGTGGATCCTTATCATCTTCTACATGTTGATCTATTTGATCCAGTAAATGTAATGTCTCTAGGTAGAAAGAAATATGCTCTAGTCATAGTTGATGAGTATACCAGATACACTTGGGTGTACTTTCTAGCAAAGAAGGATGAAACTGCCTTAACTCTGATGGATCATGTAAAGTTACTGGATAAAGGATCACAGTATAAAGTGAAAATTATAAGGAGTGATAATGGAACTGAATTCAGAAATGTAACAATGGAAGAATTTTGCAAAGAAAGAGGAGTGAAGCAAGAATTTTCTGCACCAGGGACTCCACAGCAAAATGGTGTAGTTGAAAGAAAGAACAGAACTTTAGTCGAAGCTGCCAGAACAATGCTTGATGAAGCAAAATTGCCAACTTATTTCTGGGCAGAAGCTGTTCAAACTGCTTGTTTTACTCAAAATGCAACACTGATCAATAGGCATGGGAAAACACCATATGAGATGGTGAAGAAAAAGAAACCAAACCTGAAATATTTTCATATTTTCGGGTGCAAATGCTTTGTGTTGAAAACTCATCCTGAACAGTTGACTAAGTTCGACTTAAAAGCTGATGAAGGAATTTTTGTTGGATACCCACTGTCAACTAAAGCATTCAGAGTCTACAATCTGAGAACTAAAGTGATCATGGAATCTATACATGTGTCATTTGATGACAAGAAAATAACTGGAATAGAAGATGAAGAATATCATGATCGACTTCGCTTTGAAAATGAAGATCTAAACTCTGATCACGTAAACTCTGATGAAGCAAATCCAACAAACTCTGATGAAGCATACTCTGAACCTCTACTGGTAAACACTGAGGGAGTTTCTCTGACAGAACAAAATAGAGAACCAGTTGAGGGGGAGCTTGAAGATACTTCAGAAACATCTCAACATGATGATACATATTCTGAAAATGAGTCAGCTGAAGAATCAAATAGAAACTCTGGGTCAAACTCTGAAAGTTCAAATAATGAACAGTCCAATTCAGGGGGAGCCTCAGAGAATACATATGGTCAAGAAGAAAATCAGGAGAGCATGGATCAAGGGGGAGGATCTAATAATGATGAAAGAAGCCACTTTCCAACAGCAAGAAGGTGGACACAAGCTCATACACCTGATCTGATAATTGGAGATCCAGATGCAAGTGTAAGAACAAGAAGTGCAACAACAAATGAATGTCTGTTTCATGCATTTCTATCCCAAACTGAGCCCAAGAAAGTGGAAGAAGCTCTTCAAGATACTAACTGGATAACAGCTATGCAGGAAGAGTTAAATGAATTTGAAAGAAATGAAGTATGAACTCTTGTACCAAGACCCAAAAACAGATCTATTGTTGGTACAAAATGGGTTTTCAGAAACAAGACTGACAGTGAGGGAATAATTACAAGGAATAAGGCTAGACTTGTGGCAAAAGGATATTCTAAACAGGAAGGAATTGACTATGATGAAACCTTTGCTCCAGTTGCAAGATTGGAGGCCATAAGAATTTTTCTAGCATATGCTGCTCACAAAAAGTTCAAAGTCTTTCAGATGGATGTGAAAAGTGCTTTTCTCAATGGGAAACTTGAAGAAGAAGTGTTTGTTGAACAACCACCAGGGTTTGTAGATCCCAAGCATCCAGATTATGTCTACAGACTTGACAAAGCTCTTTATGGACTAAAGCAGGCACCTAGAGCATGGTATGAAACTCTGGCTCAATTTCTTTTAGAAAGTGGGTTCACTAGAGGTACAATTGATAAAACCTTGTTCTATTTCAATACTGGTAATGATTTGCTTTTAGTTCAAATCTATGTGGATGACATAATTTTTGGGTCTACTAATGACAAACTCTGCAAGAAATTTTCCAAGCTTATGCAATACAGGTACCAAATGAGCATGATGGGAGAGCTTAGTTATTTTCTAGGCTTGCAGGTAAAGCAAACAGATGATGGGATTTTTATCAATCAAGCAAAATATACCAGAAATCTTCTCAAGAAATTTGGTATGCTTGATAGTTCATCTGCCACAACTCCCATGGCCACTGCAACAAAGCTAGACAAAGATACAGGGGCTTCAGTAGATATTACAAACTACAGAGGCATGCTAGGGTCTCTTCTTTATCTCACTGCAAGTAGACCAGATATCATGTATGCAACATGTCTTTGTGCAAGATTTCAAGCAGACCCCAGAGAGCCTCATCTAGCAGTTGTGAAGAGAATTTTCAAATATCTCAAAGGAACCATAACCCTTGGTTTGTGGTATCCTAGAGAATCAGAGTTTAAATTAATTGGTTACTCTGATGCAGATTTTGCAGGCTGTAAGATAGACAGAAAAAGCACCAGTGGAAGCTGTCAATTTTTATGTGACAGATTAGTTTCTTGGTACAACAAGAAACAGAAATCAATTTCCACATCCACTGCAGAAGCAGAGTATATTGCTGCTGGTAGCTGTTGTGCACAGATTCTGTGGATGAAGAATCAATTGCTGGATTATGGGTTAAGGTACTCTAAAATACCTATTTTCTGTGATAATCAAAGTGCTATTGCTATGACAGGTAACCCGGTACAGCATTCCATGACCAAGCACATCAGTATAAGGTATCACTTTATCAGGGAACATGTGGAGGAAGGAGATATTGAGCTTCATTTTGTGTCTACAGAACAACAGCTTGCAAATATCTTCACTAAGCCTTTGAGTGAAGCTACATTTACAAGACTGGTAAATGAACTTGGAATGATCTCTGGTTTTGACTAGAGATATTGGTTAGACACAAACTTTACTCATCTGTGAAAATTTGCTCATGTTTTTCTACATGTGTTAACTGTCATGCAAATCATGTTATACTCTGATTGTGTTATTGTCTGAAACATATTGACCGATGAAGAAAATTGTACGAAGCATGATTCTCAGTAAGTAATCATGAATCTTTCTAAGTTATATAAAATCTGATCTCAAATGTGTGCAGAAATTTTACACAGCATGATACTGTCTCTATATTTATAGCATCTCTTAGTTTATTGATCATATACACTGAGTCTGTATTAGCTGTTTGCACTTTCTCTCATAAATCATAAACGTTAAATGATGTAAGTCTAAACTCTGATAAATAGTTACTGCTAATTCACCGCTAAGCAAAAGATGCAAAAATATGCACAAATTCCTTTGAGATCATGTTGTGCCTAGGAAGGCCCATGAACTTATTGTATGAAATAAGGGCTAAAATTTTCAAATTTTTGGTGACTAGTGTCAACCACTGATTACTGGAAAAAGAATTAAAAAAAAAAATTTAAGGGGGGTGAAAACAAATGAATACAAATAAATACAGAGTTTAGATGAAATCAGAATATGTTTTACATATGAGAGTTTGGGCAACCAGTTTTTACTGATTTATTTTGTGGATTTTATGCACTTTGAGATGTTCTCAATATTTCTATTCAGTAAACTCTGCTATTCACAACTATGCATTTTGGAGAAAAGAGATTATTAATGAAGGAGGAGAATTGATAAAAACTGATGAACTGTGTACTCTACGCCGAGGTAATTTATTTTTAATCTCTGATGATTAAAATAAATAAAGTTGTTTCAGACATTTCATAATATTTGAGGAACATTATTTTTGGAAAATAGAGAGTATGATTGAAATGGTTTGATTGAGTTTTTGAAAATGGAGAGAGGTTGAGTGTCTAGGAAAATGTAATAGGCGGTAATTATTGCTCTTTTCACTGCGCATGCGCATTGGAAACTGTCAATTACTGCTGTCAGTCATTGCATGAGTGCCACGTGTCACACTCACACGTTTCACGGAGTAAGACAGTTGTGTGTATTGATTAGAAACTGTTCAGTTTTTAATTCTTTCTTTTTGTATTAATATACAATACACAAACTCGTTTGAACTTTTCACAACTTACTCAAATTCACACCTTATTGTCACATACACATTTTCACAAACACTCTTACTGCAAACACTCTCAAATATTCTCTAAGTCATTCTCTGCTTATTTCTAAATCGTGCTAATGGGTTCTACTGCTTTTGTCTCTTCTGGGCTTGAATTCGTTCCAAATAATTATGCTACTCCATTGGTTAATGTGAACGCACCGAAGGCGTTTCATTTGATGCAGAATTTTCTTGCCCAATCTCCAATTGGGAGTGCTCTTGTAGAACCAGAGAGGCTTTCTGCGGTTCAAATCAAAAGCTTCTGGGAGACTGGTATCTATGATGATGGTGGTGTTTCTGGAATGCCATCTATTATTTTCGAGTTTCAAGAAACAGAGTATGTCATTACACCTGGTACGGTACGTGATGCTCTGGGCTTTGGTGAACATACTGCGTACACCATTGCTGTTGGTGATACTGAGTTGCTGAGGATGATGAGGGAGATAGGTTATGGTGGATCTTTGGCCAAGATAGGTCAGTTGAAGCGACCGTTCTTGAGGAAGGAGTGGAGTTTTTTCTTCGACTGTATCACAAGAACGTTCGGGAAGAAGTGCACGAACTGGGATGCAATACCCACTGACAGTCTACAAATAGGGTATTCTCTTCTCTATAGTACCAATTTTGATTTTGGTAGATTTGTTTTAAGTAACTTAGGAGAGAAAATGAATGAGAATAGGGGAGTAGTTTACTTTGTTAGATTCTGTCAGCTTTTATTTTCTACCGGTGTTAGTGGGGTAGATATTAATGATGCAGATGTAATTCCATGTTTTAAATTACACAAACGTATATTCTCTGATCTTGTGAACAAAGATGTGAAGAAGGGTGCTGTCGGTGATCTCTTACTGCCTGCATTAGTGCAGCAGTTTTGGATGATTCTACCCAAGCAGATTCACAACCAGAACCACTACACACTGAAGTTCCTACATCTACATCACAACCAATTCAGACAGGTGGTAGAATCAAACACATGGCTTTTAAACCTGCAAAAATTGTTAAGCCAGCTACTGAGGTTGGAGTGTCAAAATCTTCTCTGCCAAAGTCTGATGGTCCCTCAAAGAAGAGAAGAGCAAAGAGACCACAGTCTGATGATGAGGAAGATACTGAAACTTTGCATCAAAGAAGAAGAAGGTTGGTAGCTGACTATCTTTTTGATGAGTTAGAAACTGAAGCTGTTCCTGAAGCTGAACAGAATGCAGCTCTTGATGTTGTTACTGAGGAGGCTGATGTTAATGTTGAAGCTACTGTGCCTACAGAGGACAGAGAAGATGCTGCACATGCTGATAATGATAACTTTGCAGATCCTTTGGACATGGATCTTGAAGCACATCCTACTATCAGTGTTTGTGACACTGAGGATGTGGCAGCTGATCAAGCCATTCTAGTAGTTGATGAGTCTATGGCAACTCATACAGAGATTCTCTCTGTCACCAATCAAATTCTTGAATTGGGCGAGGAAGTTGATTAGGGAGCAAAATCTGTCTCTTCTGAGAAGATTGTTGAAGCTGCTGTTGAGAAGCTAGATGAAGCTACAGCAGAGAATCTGGAAGAAGAAGAAGAAGTTGCTGAGGCAGTTAACTCTGAGAAGCATGAAGCTGTTGTAGAGCAAGTTCATGATGAAGCTGCACAGTTAAACATTGAAGTTACTGCAGAGAATACAGCTGCAGAGCCTTTAGCAGAAAATGTTGATGCAAACAGAGTTGTCTCTGACAGTGATGATCACACTTCTGCAAATTTTGATCATGCAAACTCTGGAATCAATATTGCACTCTCAGACTCTGATGATCATGAATCAATACCTTTTCTAAGGGATCCTACTGCAGAGTCCGTCAAGGAAAATCAACGTGCCACTGAAGATCATTATAGAGAAATGTATTATTCAAATTGGTCAGGGGCAGATTGTATTTTCTCTACACAACGAACTGCTGATTTTGTTGCTAAGTCTGCTACAGAAATTTCAAATCCTGAGCTGTTGACACATTTGAAGGCCACAATTGTTCAAGTAAAATCTTTGCATAATCGCTTTGATGAGACTCACAAAGCTGTCATTGGCCTGAGGAATGATAGTGTTGCTAAGGAATTGGCCTTGAAGACTGATAGAGCTCAATATTCTTCTATGATCAAGGATCAGGTCGAAATCAAGCAGAGACTAAGCACAGTTGAAAGAAATCAAGATGTAATGGCTACAAAGATTGATTCTATTGTTGCATCTTTAGAATTGCTGACATCTGTACTTATTCCTGATGATGTCAAAAAGGGGGAGAGAGTTCCTAAAGACAAATGCAAAAGGACTCCAACTCGAAGACGGAGGGATGATGCAACAGATGGTGGAAGCAAAGAATCAGAGAAAAGGTCAAAATCTGCTCAAGAGCAAGGGAGACTTAGGTCAAACTCTGCTAAGCTGACAAACTCTGATAGAGTAAACTCTGGTGCTCAATCTTCTTCAAGACTTAAAAGTCTAGCAAGACTTAAAAGTCTAGTGATTTCAGCTAATCCAATTACTGATGAAGAGATTGAAGCCAAGCTGTTTCTGGAAGAACATGGTGGTGAAGCCACAGTTGAAGATATGGATGCTGAAATGCAGATTCTTGCTGAAGAGCATAAGAAGAAGGTTGAAGTTGGAACTTACAAGAAAAAGGCTGTCAAGGCTCCTAGGAGAAAGGAACAAGGAATCTTTATTAAAGAGAATGTGAACTCTCAACAGAGTTTACAATATTCAAGGAGGCCTGTTGGAGCAAGCACTGATAAAGGTAAAGGTAAATTGATTGAAGAACCTGAGTTATCAAAGAAGGCTCATTCAACCTCTGACATGGCTCAAGTTGAATCAAGACCTAATCAATCAACCACTGACGTTGCTCAAGTTGATAATTCTGCTAAAGTTGTGACAACCTCTGACACTGCTCAAGTTGTACAAACTCAGTTGATATCTTCACAACTCCAAGATATTTTTGGAAAATCAACTAGAGATGAAACTCTGAAGCCAGGAAATGTGAATTTTCTTCAAACCAGATCAGTGTTAGGAAAGGAAACTTATGATAAATCTGGTTTGGGATCACATAGAGAGAAAAGAATAAATAACAGTCCTTTAGATCATACATCACTGGCAGAACCTGGTGTTGGGGTAACTCAAGAAAGCCTTGACAAGTTAGAGTCTGTTCAGATGATCTATCACAAAGGAATTAAAAAGGAGTTTCTTTTATACTTTATGGCTGATGGAAGAGTTTATAGAGTTGGAGAAGCTGACATTCATCTGAAGCTATGGGAAGAGTTGGAGTATGTTTTGTATCTATTGAAAGTGAAAAATCAAAGTACTCATAATGCTGCTCAAGTTTTGAAAGAGAGAATGATGAAGTCTAAAGTTTTGCTTGGAGCCAGAATTTCAAGTGCTTATATTCCTAAATATAGAGATGCTCATGGAAAGATGGTAGAGATGAAGAGGAATAGTGCAAGGTTCAGGACTGCACTGGGAATAAAAGTCTTAGAGTTCAATCTAGAGTCTGATAAGTCTTTCTTTATAAGACTTGGAAATGCGATGAATAAAAACAACATTTATTCTCTGAGGGCTGCCATATATCAGACTGGTGAAAAAGATCCAGAACTTAAGGAGCTGAAAGAGATTATGACTGCTGAGCTAGAAAGAGCTGAAAGAAGACTACTTACAGATTATCTCAGAACAGTGCCTGACATTGAAGAAATTAAGTAAAGGCTGACTGTAAGTTTTTAAAGTTTTCTGTTTTAAGTAAAAGTTAAACTCTGTTATGTTATAAACACTGCATTTGTTAATGTTTTGACATCATCAATTATCTTTTAACTTGTACATTTTTGTCATGCACAAGTTGGGGGAGATTGTTAGATATAATTGCTGATGATTGTTTATCAGTGTTTAAGTAACAGGTATTTATCAGAGTTTACACTAGAAGCCAGTCAGAGTTTGTTAAAGTCTGACGGGGTGAGAGTTTATTTAGCTGTCGGTGCATACTTGAAGATTCTAGAAGCAATATATCTTGAAGATGGAAAGAAGCAAGATATATTGAGATAGCTAAAGAAACGGGACAGAAGACAGAAGCAATCCTAAATTGATATAAATTGTATAGCTGATTTATAGGAATATCAATTTGAGATTGATTGTGTAACTGTGTTCTATATAAACACAGATAGGTTAACCCTAAAAGGGATGCGAATACTGAATACATTATTCTTGTAACCTAGCAGCTCTCTGTGATATTTTACATCACTGAGAGAAGAGTTATTTAATATAATTCAGTTTATTGTTCATAAACAGTGTTCTTGATTGTTATTCTCATATATATATATATTGATTATATATTGTGTATTCGGCCTAACAGTTACATTCAAATTATAAAGGGTTGTCAAAATAAACAAAAAAAAAAAAAAAATATATATATATATTATGAAGGGTTATGTTAGTAAATTGTTTGACTTTTGAGATCATGTTCATGGGTAAAACAAATGATGTGTTTTGTATCTATAATCCAAAAACGAACATGACACGAAAAAAATTGCATGAAAAGTGCACCAACATTGAACTAAAAGTACACAAAAAGAAAATAAATAGAATTTTACAGATCGGTTGCTTGTTAATTCACCATTGATAAGAGTCTACGTGCATGTTTGGGGTATCACAAAAAAGTTGACTTATAACTTAAAATGAGTAAGTGTCATATATAAGTGATAAGTTGATAAATTTTTATAAGTTATACGAGGTTTGGACAAATTTACTTATAAGTTAGTTAAGAGTTTGCTAAATTAAATTTGAAAAAATAATTATTAAATACAATGATTTCAATACTTGCATTTTAAATTAAAAAAAATGTTTAAAAACACAAAGGTAAAAATATAAAGTATTAAAAAACAAAGAAATCAAGTAATAAGTCAATAAGTTCAGGAAAATGTACCTCATTATTAACATTCAACTTATCAACATATAAGTTATAAGTTGAGGTCATAAGTTGGGTTGGCAAACATCCCTCGTAAGCTCTTATTAACTTATAATGTGTAAGTTACACAACCCAAACAGGTCCTATATGTGTAAATGAGTCATGAGTGGCAACTGAAAACATGATCTGGTTGACCAACTCACTGCCGAGAACTAAGATCCTGCCAAGGGAAGAAATTAAAAGATTGTAAGTTAGCTCCTTTGAGTAATATTGACTAAAAAAAAATAAAAAAATGATAGAGTTTCCAAAAAAATTCTTAAAAATTGATGCATCACAGGTATAATTAGTGAGTTTTGCAAAATATATTCATTCCTATTTATTATAATAATAACAATTTTGAAACTAACTAAAAATGAGACAGAGACGAATATGAAGAAATTTTGGGATTTTTTTTGATGGGTATATATTAGAGATGTTCAAAAAGCCTGAAACCCGAAATCTGGCCCGATCCGATCCGGAAAAAACCCCGAAAAGCCCGGCCCGAAAAAAGCCCGGCCCGAAAAAAGCCCCGCCCGAGGGCCTTAAATGGGCCTACTATTTTTCATCAAGCCCGACCCGACCCGAAGCCCGAAAAGCTCGGTTAAAAGCCCGGGCTTTAAAAAAGCCCAGATAAAGTCCGGTTCGGCCCGGATAAAAGCCCGGGTTTTTTGAGAGATCCAAATAAAAACCCAATTTTTTATAGATAAAATCTGAAAATTTATAATATTTTAAATAAATTTCAAGAATATTAAACTTAGCAATTGAGGGAATGTGAAGAATCATGAGCCTAAGAAGAATCAACAATATGTTGTAAAACTTTGCTTTTTCTGTATACTAATATATTAACTTTGCAATATATATATATATATAAATATATGTATATATATATATATATATATAAATATATATAAAGCCCGGCCCGGCCCGGCCCGAGGGCCTAAAACCGGCCTAGTATTTTAGAGGAAGGCCGACCCGACCCTATTTTTGAAAAGTTCGGCCCGACCCGATTGTTAAAAAGCCAGAATAAAGCTCGGTCCGAAGGGCTTTTTGTGCATCTCTAGTATATATAGAGACCCATTATTTACAACTTTAATTAATTGAACAATTATATCCCGTCGATTAAAGCTCCTCCAAAATTTTTGAACATAGTTTGGCGAGCACTCTCTAACTGTCTGCCAACTCTAACCATGTTACAGCAAAAGCATGTGCTAGTACAAGGAGTGTGTCCAATTTGTCACTCTACAGAGGAAACAATTTTTCATGCCTTGTGATGAGGGACAAATCGGACGACCCAATACGACTAGGGCCCAGTCCAATAAAACCAGCCCAAGGCAAAACGAACCCAAAACAAAACAAAAGTCAACAGACAAGACAAACCACTGCAGCATGAGACAAACAGGGACCAACGGTCAGACTGAACTCCCGCCGGCTGGTCCCCTAAACAGAAGGCCCGAGCCAACCGGCAGGTAACACGTGGCACCCCTTGGCCTTATCCATTTCCCTATAAATAGGAGGAAGAAAGAGGAGAAAGGGGTTCATAATTTTCTCACTCATATACTCTCTAAAGAATTTCTCTGCATTTCGTTTGAAGGACTTTCCTACATGAGCAACCTGACCTTATTCTCGAAAAATCCAAGGATATACGAACCCATTTGTCTTCACTTGCATCATCCAAAAATGAAGCAAAAACATCTTGAACAAGTACCTCAAGAATTCCATTCCAAGGAATGAATTGAGGAAAAACCCCAAGTTCTAAGAAAGCAAGGGAAAAAGTGCTAAGATGAGAGAGGAAGAAGGTGGTAAGTGGAGAAGAAGGATGTGAGATTGTAGGATGGAAAATATTAGGGTTAAAGAAAGAAGAAGGGGAAGAAAAGGGAAAGTAAGAGAGAGAAGAGAGCACAAGAGACTCTCATTTGCTGTTTTTTAATTAAGTTTTGATAACACTTTATTTTCATTTTAAAAAATGGTAGCAAATAAGTCATTTATAAATTAGCTGTCGATTAAATAAGTCACCCTTTAAGTTAGGTGCCGATTAAATAAGTCATTCATAAATTATTTTAGGAAATATGCAATTCTCAAAACCATTGTCCCCTCTACTGAGCAATGAGCATGAAAGGATCGCATTTTATTTTTAATCGAAGATTCTTCAAATGTACCGACCATTCTTCGAATTTAAGCTGACCTCAGTTTTTCTCCAGCATAAAAAAATTAGCAACAACAGGAAATTGGAACAAAATTGTTACCGCGAGGAGACAAAGGCAAGCAACCTAAATTTTTGGCCTTTCTGAATTCTGATGCTCTAGTTGAGGTAGTCACAATTCGAAATTTCATAGAACAAGCATTTATGTAATATCCGTGAACTTTATTAATAATATAAATTATATGTTATGTGTAGAATAATTATTGTGGAGTATTTGGAGTCTTAATGGTTAAGGTTATTGAGTAATAGTATGTTAATTTTTGTGTCGAAAGCCCCTTTTGAATATCTTTTCATTTAGAAATATCTTCAGTTGTGAGTCCCGTTTTGAAAATTCAAGGGTCCCGTTAAAATTTTGTACATCATTATTATCCCTTCGTCTTTCGTATCCGAATAATTATTGGAAGATTTCTTCGTATTATTATATTCCTAATTATCCGATACTATCAATAGTATTCATTTTATTCAAAAAGGGAAAAATTATTTCGTACCCTAATTGTTTAGGGCGATTGATATATCTTTCATATCAATAATACATATGTTATAGCCCCAGTATTCTCGAGCATTCGTTATATAAATGATATGTATTGATATGGATAATTATCAGTCCCTGTGGATAACTATCACCTCGTAAAACGTTAACTTTACTTTATTAAAAATTTAAAGCGATCCAATGGATCAATATCGATCCAAAAATGTCGTTTGGGGTATTATTTTCCACTAAGTATAAAAAGAGGAATCGTACATTATCCTTCGTATAATCCGTATTACATATATATAAAAATATAAAAATTCCCGAACCGTGTTCTTCGTGTTCTTGAAGATTAAATTCAATCTTGGAAGTGTTATTGGAATCCAAATCTCAAGTTCAAGTACTCAAATCAAAGCTCTTGATCTCTAGTTTCAGAATCTTCCAACCGTATCATCATCTGGTAATTTTTCAATTTATTATGAAATTTTGAAATTCGAATTATTATTAGGGTTCTTATTAAATTTGGGGATTTTCATTCTGTTGATTCTCCGTTCAATTGATTGCTTCTAACATGTTCCTAGGGTTCTAATGAGTAGGAATTCATGCTTTAATTTCATGTTTATGTTCGATTTTGAGAAATTCGATTTTAGGGGTTTTACCCGAAATCTTCTTTTGAATAGTCCGTTCATATGAATGATCTGACATTGTTTTTGATAGAGGGCTTTTGTTGTATGTGTTCTTAGCTTCATTTTAACATAAAGAACGTCGAGTTTCATGTAAGATTTATCTAGATCGGAAAATTGTTTAAGCTCGCCGGAATTTGGTCGGGTTTGGAGTTCCGGCATTGTTTTTGATTTGTTTTTTATCGGAATGTGTTGCTGAGTTTATAAGGGATGTTTTGATATAAAAAGCCCCAATTTTTGTTAAGAATTTGGTTCGCCGGATTCTGGAAAAGGTCGCCGGATTCTGGAATTTTCCGGTTTGTTCTTCACAACCCGGTTTGTTCTTGGCGACCCGTGACCCGATCCGTTGACCCGTTTTCTGACCCGGTTTCAATCTTCAAAACCCTAATTCATTTTCAAAAAACTTTTTTTGGATTTTATTTTTAAAAATAATTCAAAAATAGTTTAAATTTTATAAAAATCATATTTTTATTTTAAAAATACATTTTTATATTCAGAAAATTTTGTAAAATTATATTTATTTATTTAAATTCGAAAACTGATTAAATTTAATTATTTTCATTATTTTTGATTAATAATTAATTAATTTAATTAATTGATTAATTCTATTAATCAGTTAATTCTTATTAATTAATTTAAATTAAGTTTAATTATTTTCTAGCTTGTTTTAATTATTTAAAAATAGTTTGAGCATTTAGAAAGTGTCAATTAATTTTACATTAATTGATTTAATTGTTTTTAAATACTTATATTGGGATTAATAATCCGATTTTTGATTTAAAAATTATTTGTGACTTATTTAAATTCAAATCAGCATCGAATATTGTTTTCAAAATGTTTATAAGTGCTAAATGGTTTATATGAGTCGAATAATGTGTTTTATTGTCCGTAAATGCTTTGTATGAGGGCTAGTGTCCGAGTTTTGATTTTCGTAAAATAGAACGAGCGTCCGATAAATGCTATTAAATACCCGATTACCTGTTTAGACTTAAAAATGGTTATGAGTATATGTCGAAGATAGAACGAGGATAGTTAGACTTATTATTATGAGTTGTTTATTATAGAATCGAGTTCCCGAAGCAAGGGAAATGAGAAGGTAGGATAAGCAAGATAGACCGAAGTCAGCTACGTAGACCAGGCAAGTATATGTGCCTTTACTTGTTGATTCAATTGATATTGTTTCCAATGATTATGCATGTTACTATCAGAACAATCCAGATTATTCAATCTTTACCCCGTATTTGAGCAACTGATGCTATTTCCTTGAATATTCCTATCCTAACTCTTTGATTAATCCACAATCGTGTTGAATACCAGAAACCTTCACTTCAATTCATTGTATTGACTATATCCATTGTTGACCTTCCTAATTGAGTACATTGTACCATTGAAACCATTCCGAATCTATTTCTCGGACTTTATTTGATATTGAGCAGTTGAAGCTCTTTTGCAACTATTATACCTTGTCATTGTGTACTCATCTTGTGATGCATGTTATTGTTTATACTCTGTAATAGAATTGACATGTTTTTAAAATGGACCAATAATGGTCGGACCATATTCATGGTCGGAATAATTTAAGGCCAAGTTGGCCATGGATCCTAGTGGAGGACTTTGCTATAAGCAAGTCCGGGGTTGATGCGTGACTGATCAGCAGCTCAACCTTTTGATTTGAAAAATGTAGAAGTCCAATTCTAATCCCTTTTACTCCCATTGAGATTGTTAAAAATCATATGTTTGGCTTAAACATTGTTGATTCAGATAATTGTGATCTTCCTTTCATTATGGAACTGTGATTGATATATATTATGCTTGCTGAGCACTTGTGGCTCATACTTGTTTTGTTTCTAACCCTATTCCAGTGAAGCGAGAATATGAGCAGACACAGCGTGATCAATAGTTCTCCAGCAGCTAGGAGACCACCTCGAGTGGTTGTCATTGGCAGGGTAGTTGTCAATTTTGTTAGTTAGACTAGATGTCTAGCTTTGAACTTTAAGTTGTGTAATATTAATAACTCTGAAAACTGGTTTGTAATATAACTTAGAAGCTTGTTCAATGCCATAATCTGGATGCGATCTTGGTTAAGGGGTGTTTTATGTCATTATTATGTTATGCATGTGTTATATCCAGGTATATTGTGTTTCGTTGGTCGAGTGACTCCCCAAATCTGTACCCCGGGTTTGGAGGGCGTCACAATTTAGCTGTCCCAGTCCCTTCGTAATGTTCTTGTACCTCAATGTTTCAGTATATGTATCAATAGTCTTATCAACTAATAAAATCCAGTATTGTCAATAAAGCATGGTAAAAATCAAATACTTTCTCGTTTTAAAATGGTTGTCAAGTTTTTAATTTTTAATCAAATAAATAAAACTTTGACTCGAGTTTCTTTTCCTCTATTTTGGATAAGAAAATGCAAACGCTATGCAGTTACAAATAAAATAAAAACTTTATTTTGAATAATAAGAAAAGTTTGTGTGAACATTTATAATTTCATTACCATGATAATGTTATACAAAAATTTTGTTTGTTCTTTCCAAATCTTATAATTCGTCACTAAATGTTTAGGGTAATAGATTTATACCATTTCCATGTTTCACCGAGAAATTGGAGTGAACTGATATATTTTTGTTAGTTTTATTGGAATCATATGATTAGTTATGATGTGGTATTTATTGGTTTAATTTTACTTTTTTTGTTTCCTGTTTCAAATTAAATATATGTTAGAGTGTTAGCTAGCAACTGACTCATACGTTCGACTTTTTATTTTCTAATTTAATTTGGTTCAACCTTTTACATACGTGATTTTGGGAAACAAATTTAGTTTAAATTTATAAACTTAATTGAATTCACTAATAAATAGTTAATTTTCAATTAAACTACACGATCTTCAACTCAATTGCTAATACATCTATGTGCAAGACATCATTCAGTAATAAGACTTGATACCACCTTTTTATTATTATTATTATTATTATTATTATTATTATTATTATTATTATTATTATTATTATTATTAGCCAATCTAAGCGACTTGATATCACTTAATTTCCATTTCACACTTAGGTTAGCTGCCAGTCAAACAAATCACTTAAACAATAAACTCAACTTAATTGCTATTAAATCTATCTTTTGTACAAGACTTGATTGCATCGTTAAACAATACCAAGTAAAAAAATCTGCAAAGACATTGCATAACTCTCTGTATTTTCATTTTTCACGATTAAGTTAGCTGCCAATTAAAGAAATCATTTATAAATTATTTTAGAAAAGCACTCATTCTCAAAACCATTGACCCTCTACCGAGCACAAATGGATGACCTCTTCTTTTCAACTGAAGATTCTTCAACTGTACCGACCCATCATCGATTTTAAGCTCACCTCAGTTTTACTTGAAACAGCTTGCACCAGTCTAGCAAAAAAAGAAATAGCAACAACCGGAATCTGGAACAAAATTGTTACTACTAGGAGACAGTCAAGCAAACCACATTCTCAATTGACATGACTCATCACCCTCAAACGCAGACATAACATTTACGAACCTTTTCCTCACAAGTACTAAAGATGATAAGTTCAAAGGGATGATCTTTTCATCACCCTCAATTGAGTTGCTCTTCTAGTTTGGACTTTTGAAGAAAAATCACCTATAATAAGTTCAAAGGGATGATCTTTAGTCCATTTCCTTGAGGGAGGAAGATTTGCTCTTGACGAGGTAGCTCCATGATCATGATTGCCTTGATTGGATAATTGTCCTTGAGAAACTCCCCCTGAGTTTGTTGTCCCTAATTGATCACTTCTAGAAGCATTTCTGTGACTGTCAACGGTATGACCATTTTGGCTGTCAACGAAACGCTCATTTTGACTGTCAACGAATCCTCCATTATGACTGTCAACGAAATGACCATTTGGTCTGCTAGCAGCCATTCTTTTCAATCTCAATGCAGCAATTTCATCTTCACTGCTGCTTTCATCTGTGCTAGATACAACAACTTTAGGCTGTTTCTCAATAGCCTTAACAAGATTCACTTGATCTCCTTCCTCATTTTCAAAAGAAAGACTTTCATGGAAACCTTCATCACAGAGACCTTGAATTTTGAGATCATCAAAAACAACATGTACAGATTCCATAACAATGTTGGTTCTGAGGTTATAGACTCTGTAAGCTTTCCCTGCTGCATATCCCACAAATATTACTTCATCTGCCTTTGCTTCAAATTTCCCCAAATGCTCAACTTGATTTCTCAAAACAAAGCATTTGCATCCAAAAACATGAAGAAAATCCAATAGTGGCTTCTTTCCTTTGAGTAGTTGATAAGGGGTCATTCCCTTGGCCTGATTAATCAAAGAAATATTTTGAGTGAAGCAAGCTGTGTTAACTGCCTCAGCCCAAAAATAAGTTGGTAACTTTGATTCATCTAGCATTGTCCTTGCAGCTTCAATAAGTGTTCTGTTTTTCCTTTCAACTACACCATTTTGCTGTGGTGTCCTTGCTGCTGAAAACTCATGCAAAATACCATTTTCTTCACAGAACACCTTCATACTTGAATTCTTGAATTCTGTCCCATTGTCACTCCTAATTCTTCTTACTTTGAAATCAGGATGATTGTTTACCATCTTGATGTGATTGATAATGATTTCACTTGCCTCATCTTTTGAGTGTAAAAAGAAAGTCCATGTAAATCTAGAAAAATCATCAATAATCACAAGACAGTATTTCTTCTTTGAGATAGACATGACATTTACAGGGCCAAACAGATCCATATGAAGTAATTCAAGCTGATGGACAATTGATGACTCTGTCTTGCTTTTGAATGATGCCTTCTTTTGTTTCCCTTTTTGACAGGCATCACACAAACCATCCTTGGAGAACTCCACTTGTGGAATTCCTCTAGCAAGATCTTTCCTCACCAAATCATTCATAACTTTAAAATTCAGATGAGATAATTTCTTGTGCCATAGCCAACTTTCATCCTTGCTTGCCTTGCTGAAGAGACAAGTGATGGTGTCTGGACTTGTGCTACTAAAGTCAACAATGTACACATTCCCTCTTCTGAATCCAGTCATTACCACATTGTTGTCTCCTCCTTTAGAAACAACACAGGCTTCTTTAGAAAAAATAACTAAAAATCCTTTGTCACAAAGTTGGCTGATACTAAGCAAATTGTGCTTAAGACCATCCACCAATGCAACCTCATCTATGATGACATTCTCTTTTGAAATCAAGCCATATCCCTTAGTGTAGCCTTTGCTGTCATCTCCAAAAGCAATACAAGGGCCAGCTCTTTCTTGAAACTCTGTGAGCAGGGTAGAATCACCAGTCATGTGTCTTGAACAACCACTATCCAAGTACCAAAGATTCCTTTTGTCTCCCTGCACACAATAAAACCAAATCAAGTTGATTTTGGTACCCAAGTTTCCTTGGGTCCTGTTTTGTTAGCCTTTGCTTTTCCTTTTATATCATTTTTCACCTTGGGCTCAGATTGATTTAAATCAATCTTTACCCTTGGTGTTGATTTCTGAGGGTTGCTCACATTTTCATTCACAGCATGCATAGTTGGAGGAACAAACATGTTATTCATATTCCATGGCATTTGTGGCACATTAAACATATTCATGTATGGACTAGGCACAAATGGCATGCTGGCATATGGATTTTGAAATTGTGCATATGGAGCAAACATGTTAGGCATAACAGGCATTGTAGGCATAGAACCATTCATTGCAGGCTTAGACATTTTCACTTTAGCAGTCTTCTTAACTGATTTGTAGTTAGTAGATAAATGACTAACACTTCCACAATTGACACATGTCTTTCTAGGAGCATATTTATCAGGTGTGTAATTGTTGTGTTTGTTAATCCCTACTTTGCCATTCCTGTAGCCTTCTGTAAAAGATCTTCTCTTCTTCATCTTGATCACCAAGCATGGATTGCATAAGCTTTAGAGTTTGATTAGATGCCTTATCCAGCTGGTCTTCCATCCTGAAGAATCTTCTGCAATTGTCCTTGTCCTTAAATTCCATCATCCAGTATGGTTGAAGATGGATCTTCTTTCCTGTTGAGGGCACTCTAAGCATCCTGGGAAGAGCCTCAGGCTTGTTCCAGCTAGCCTTTATCTGACAAATTTTGGAGACCACCTCAGACTTGGCTGTTTTGGTGAAGCCAAAGTCTTTCTTCAAGCATCTAAACACTGAGAGTAGTGTTTGGTAGTCTTCTCCTAAAATTCTGTAGAGAGGCCACACCTGTTCTCTACCACCCTTGAATACAAAGACCAGTCTCTCAAGCAATTTTTGAGAAGCTGCAATGCCCCTTACTTCCACCAGGTTGTCTAAGTCAAGATGTAGACTGGATTCTTCCCTGATGTCAGCAATGTACATGCAGTCCTCTGGATTTGCAGGGGGTTTATGAGGTTGTGGCTTTCTCATAAATACTGGCTTTTCTTTGACAACCCTTTTCTTTGTCTTCATTGGTTCCTCTGTAATTGTTGTGTTTGTTAATCCCTACTTTGCCATTCCTGTTATTCTTTTTATTTCCCTTAGCCTCAACTTGAACATTCTCTAACTTATCTTTCAATTGCTTGTTAGATAAGTGACCTACATTAGCTCTCTCAACAGGCTTCTCAACTTTCTTTGATTTACTAGACTCACCTTGAACAAAGTTCTTGGTGACAGGACCATACTTGTTATTAAGTCTAGTGAGTTCTTCTTTTCTTTTCTCTGTCAACGAAACAGCCTGATCGGTTGATGGTTCATCTGTCAACGAAACATTGCATTCCGTTGACATATCAACCTTCAACAAATGATCATTGTTGTTTGTTGACTCTGTTTCTGATTTTAAGGTTTCACCAACATACCCTAGCTTCTCTTTGTTCTTTTTCCATGATTGTTCACAGAAAGATTCCATACCTTGAACATTAATGATGTTGTTAACAACATTCCTGGCATCTTTCCATTTAGCAATCACACTTTGTTCTATTTCAAGTTGTGTTTTAAGAATTTCTTCCCTTTCTAACACGTTCTCAAGTTCCTTCTTAGCATCCCTACTAACACACCTCATTTTCTCAAAGTCAATGAGCTGTGCTTCTAACATTGCATTCCTATCACTTAAGAGCAAATTAGTCTCTTTTATTCTTGAATTCTCTTTGGTAAGTGATTTAAGAGTAACACGTAAATTATATAGTACAGTAGACATTTCATTTACTGCACTATCGCATTCCTCTTTAGAGAGCTCAGAAAGACTAGTAATTGTTACCTGGTTGCTTGAGGAGCTTGCTTCCTGCTCATGATTGTTAGCCATAAGAGCCAAGTTGACATACTCAACATCATCATCAGAATCTTCACCATTACCAGCCCAATCATACTCCTGAGACATGAAAGCCTTTTCTTTTTGCTTGAGAAGTTCAAAGTATTTCTTTTTATAATCAACAGGCTCAAATTTCCTGTTGCCCTTCTCAACCTTGGGCTTTCTGCAGTCCCCAGCAAAGTGACCAAGCATTCCACAATTGAAGCATTTAGATTTAGACTTTTCAATCCAGTTACTTTTGCTGGGTTGAAAGTCTCTCCTTGGTGGCCTAGCTTCTGAGTTTCTCTTGAACTTGAACTTAGAGAATTTTCTTGACAGAAAAGCAATGTGTTCATCAATCTCATCTAAGTCATCCAAGTTGACTGGTTCTGGTTCTTCTTCTTCTGTCATCTTGCCTTTACCCTTGCTAACATCACTTGTAACAGCCCCAGATCCGGGGTCAGGAATCTGGTCGTTACGGTCATCATTCCATACATCATGCTTGACTTGATTCAATACAAATAAACAACATACTATGACCCCACCATCTATCTCACACACACACACAAGTTATAGTCCCAGAGATGAACTTGAAATAAGTACTGCTAACAGGGTCCATAAACATATCATAAGTGATTACAAGCCCAAATATAATTTACATGTTTAAGTTGCTGCCACTTCTTACGTTATGTCATACATATAATTAAATGCTGAATCTGAACTACCAGTCTATATCTCTAGTAGGTTCTACCTCAGCTATGGCGGCTGTAATATCAGGGGAGAGTCCTCTGGGTTCCAAAACCCTCTTGCGGCTGGTGGTGCGAAACATCTGGTTTATCTGTTGTGGTGATATATATAAAAACAAGCAAGGGTGAGCAACAAGGCCCACCAAAATAATGCTGAACTGATAAACAATATATATATAATCAAGTATCAACTTTCATGGGAAACATTTACTTCATTTATAATCTGGAAATAAAACAATGTAAATTTATTTCCAATTCATTTTCTAAACTCATCTGATCATGTATATCCTGTAGATAAAATCATATACTTTTCGTAAATTCATGCTCTTTCTTATAAACTCATATTCTAGAACATACTGGATTACTCTTGAGTAACCTTTCTGAAAACTTTCATGAAAACTGAATAACTGGAATAAACTATCTTTCTTTGAAACCTTTCATGAACTGAATAACTGGAACAAACTTTCTTTTTCTGAGATCGCGCATGAAACATGCTCTTTCATCAATGGTGAACTCTTACTGGAGATTCTAGGCGACAGGGATACCTCTACGATGATCAGTCGTAAGGCAACTCCCCACTGCTGTTTTTCTACGTAGAAGGGAAAATAGGGCAGACGCTAACTGACCTACCTCCCCGCCAATCGGTTGTAGGGGGAAGAGCATACCCATTCCTTAGGGGTACCCATTCCTTAGGGGCCTCCGATACTCTTCTCTCATCCTACGGTCGGGCACTATCTGATAATCATCTAAGGGAAGAACAGACCCGCTCATAGACTGCTGGTCTATGCGTAATTCCCTTAGGGGACAGGTCGCCACTCAGTCCCTTACACATTCTCCGAGTTCGAGAATATCCATAACTTTGAAACATCAAGTTCCTTTCCCTTGTTCCCCAAGTATACGACTCCACAAAGTAGTCATATCTGGTTGGAAAGGAAAATTCACCCATATTTCCCAAGCTGATGCTTGTTCATGGATACGACTGATTTCACTGCTTTTACTCCTCGAGTCTTGAAGGAGTATTCAAATCATTTTTTTGATAGTTGGATACAAAGCTGGTGAAGGAGTAGTTTCAAAAAGGTTTAGGACCGGGCAGTCCACTTGAGCAAACATTAAAACTTGAGAAAGGTCCCCCGAGTATTGGTAGTTTGAGCGAACATTTAAGTCTTTCTGAATATAGACTTAAACATGAAATAGATTTGGGAACCTTCTCTATTCATCATAAAATTGACTGAAATATACTTTATTAGCTATCTAGGGTTTAAAATAGTTTTCACGAAATACTTCCTTAAGAAGTAGGGCTTTAAATAATTAATGCAAACTATATTTAATAAAGGATATTTATTTAGAAATATTTCTCAAGTACTTTCTTATCAAAAAGGGTAGATAACAGCTATTCGTCATATATTTAAAATATACCCTTAATATATTAAACTCCGAATGATCTTTAATTTGTAAACCACATATCGGGATTAATTGTAATAATAACATAAAATAACCCTAGATAGCAACTGATACCATTCTTAGTATGTAAAATAAATATAGAGACTATATAATATATCTCTAGATAACAACTGATACCCTTCCCGGTCCAAAGTATATAAATGCAAAGTATATTCCCCCTACTGAGGGTTTTTCTTAACATATCGGCGTATAAGTATCGCCATAACCCTAGCTTATAAGTCCAACTTGTGTTACTACCTTTGACTTAGCATCATAGAAATCATTTCGAAATCATACACATGCAGCATATATCTCAAAATCTTTAATTATCACCACAACAGTTTTTAAAAAGGTATAGGTTTGAAAACTTGCCTGATCTCTTAGTCGGTGGGTGGTGTCCTGCAGTAGTCCGGCGATCTATCAACAATAAAATACCTTTCATCAATAACTCATACTTAGGAATCAAGCAAAACATGATTCTTAAACTTAAACACCGCACTAAGGCGACTATATAATCCTAACCCTTGCAATTTCTACCGACACCTTATAATTAGGTACTCGTTTGTTATCAAAGGACATCATCCCGACTTGCTCTTGATCTGTCTTGAAGTTATAAATATTCTAGGGTCAACCTCGTATGATTCATTTCAAGATTTTCGACTCATTTCTCAAAGTTTTCCAAAGTTATACCCAAGTACTAGTTTTAAGGGGTTTCTCGCATTTATCCTAACTTCAAACATTTTTATAAAATCGAAAAACGATCTTTTTCACACAAGGTCTTCTCCCACACTTTCCTTTCTGTCTCTAGTATTTAATTATCATGTTTAACCCCTGCAAAGATCCAGTTAAGTAATCTCAACTTCAGTTACGAACTTTTCTTCTCGTTTTCGAACCACTTTTACTAATTTGACCATATCTCCTAAACCGTAAATCGTATTGCTTCGATCTTCGCACCAAAACGATCTACGTTCAAAAATCTATAAGTACAAGTCATATAAACATTCATACCCGAGGCCTATCTTAACTGTTATGCTCTGTTTTTAAGGGCTTTAGAAATTTCGTCATTACGACGGCTATAAATCGGATAATCCCAAATTTCAACCCATCTAAATTGCTCATCAATCACTCCCATCAACATATACATCTGATTCAACCAAGAACTGAGGCCAAGCAATGCCTTTACGTTCTTAATACTCAATATTACTTGTAACAAAGCTCAAACAT
This sequence comes from Heracleum sosnowskyi, assembly GCA_030848705.1. Classification (NCBI taxonomy): domain Eukaryota; kingdom Viridiplantae; phylum Streptophyta; class Magnoliopsida; order Apiales; family Apiaceae; genus Heracleum; species Heracleum sosnowskyi. The sequence goes on from CM061241.1 coordinate 19,980,086, forward strand.
AGCTACTAATGTCAACTAAGGCCATAAACATGCATCAACATCATTAATCATCCATAAACTTCACACTACTTCAAGGGTTTCAAGATTTATACCTTCTTTGGAGTTTATATAAGCCTAATAATCCTTGTATGATCCTTGTATGGTCCTAAGATAGCTTGAATCCACAAAAGAAATCATGAAAACAAGGTTAGCTTTCGGAGTTACTATTCATCCAGTGAAAGAACTGCAAAAACGAAGGCCTTACCGTGCTCAAATGGAACAATCTTGTGAAATAGAAGTTGTAGATTATCTCAAGACCTTTCCAACAAGCTAAAGAACGCAAGATTGGAGTAAGAAACGAAGGAGATATGGCTGCTACAGTTTGGCCGAATGTTGCTCTTCAATGGTGAGGAAATGTTTTGATTTTTCTTTTCTTTTGATTTTCTACTTTTCTTTGTTTTAATCACTTGTATTTTGTAATTAGATGGTCAAAGTGATGACTCATTGGTCCTTGATGCTTCTTCTTGCGACACTTGGCGCACATGCATTGCTCCTGCTAAAGTAGCTTTATCGGTTCGTTTCTTTTCACACGGATGATCCAAATGTCGCATCCCTTGAACTAATCTCGTTACATGTTACTTCCATGTCTACATTTAATCCCGTAAACGTTCTTAATATTTCTAAATCTTTTATTAATCCACATCCATAGAATTAATAATTTAAATCCTTAAATATCCTCAAATAATAATTATTTAGTCCGTTTTTGGTGAAATTTCGGAGAAAACGAAAAATGCTATTTCTCCGATTCTGACAGCTTCTGCATTCTTTTATTTCCATCGTAGATCACTAATGCGACTTTGAAAGTTTATTATATCGTCCCGCATATAGGGTGGTCTGAAAAACTTTTAAATGAAGAGTTACTATTCATCAGTGGTTTTTCTATAATCCTCTGGATCAAAATCCGTTCCAATATTCCTGATCTATTTTCGCTTTACTCTTTGCACTTAGAAAACGTTCTAGTGCTTTCTCGGGCATACGTCATCTTGTTTACGGAGTTGTCGGATGTATTCCAGATATTGATTTGGATGACATAAAATTACTTTCCTTCCCTGAAGTATTGTATTCTTATCTTCCAGATTGATTGTTCTTATTTATATGTTCAGTCCATTCTTATTATTCTCAAAATGTTTGAAAACTGGAATCCATATTCATTTCATACCTAATTCTCCAAAAACCATTACCACATACATCATCATACAATAAAAGTTTTAATTCTACCCAAAATCTGGGGTCTTACAGTCCCCCCTCCTTAAAAGGATTCCGTCCCGGAATCATTCTGAAAACAAATGGGGATATCTTTCTAGCATCTCGCTCTCTAGCTCCCAAGTTGATTCTTCCACATTATGATTTCTCCATACTACTCTGACTAGTTTGATGACCTTGTTTCGGAGCACTTGTTCCTTTCGATCTATAATTTCCATTGGTTGCTCCACATAGGTCAAGTCTGGTTGTATGTCTACATGCTCGTATTCCACTATATGCTTAGCATCCGACTTGTAAGGCCTTAGCATCGAAACGTGAAACACATTGTGGACTTGTTGCAAATACGGGGGTAGTGCCAGTTCATACGCTAGCTTTCCAATACGTCTCAAAACCTCAAATGGCCCAATGTATCGAGGGCTCAACTTTCCTTTCTTTCCAAATCTCATCAACCCTTTCCAAGGAGACACTTTCAAGAACACTAGGTCTCCTACTTCATACTCTTTGCCCTTCCGAGCCAAATCTGCATACTTTTTCTGTCTATCTTGGGCTGCTACTAGCCGTCCTCGAATTAAATCCACTATGTCCTTTGTCCTTTGAACCATTTCAGGCCCTAGCAACTTACGCTCACCAACTTCATCCCAATATGAGGGGGATCTGCACCTTCTTCCGTAAAGGGCCTCATAAGGCGGCATTCCAATGCTCGCATGAAAACTATTATTATAAGAGAACTCAACCAATGGCAAGTGATCATCCCAACTTCCTTTAAGATCTAGGGCACAGAACCTCAGCATATCCTCTAGTGTTTGGATGGTCCTTTCACTTTGCCCATCTGTCTGAGGGTGATAGGCAGTACTCATATTCAGCTTGGTTCCGGCACATTCCTGAAAACTCTTCCAAAATCTCGAATTAAATCTGGGATCTCGATCCGACACGATGGTCACCGGGACTCCATGCCGGGCCACAATCTCTTTCATATAAATATCCACTAATTTATCAACAGTGAATCTTTCGTTAATCGGTAGAAAGTGGGCTGACTTCGTTAGTCGGTCTATTATCACCCATATGGCGTCATGATTGGCCTTGGTCCTTGGTAGACCTACGACAAAGTCCATTGCTATATGATCCCATTTCCATTCGGGAATTTCCAGAGGTTGTAGAAGTCCACTGGGCCTCTGGTGTTCGGCTTTTACTCTCTGACAGGTCAGGCATTTGCCTACCCATTCCGCCACATCTCTTTTCATGTTAGGCCACCAATAGTACTCTTTCAAATCTTGGTACATCTTATTTCCTCCTGGGTGAATTGAATATCTACTATTGTGAGCTTCATGCAGAATCTCATCTTTTAGCTCTGGGACATTAGGAATCCAAATTCTGTAAGTATATCTCCTTATGCCCTGGTTGTCTTTCTCAGTCCTCATTTCTTCCCCCGTCAGGGATTCTCTTTCTTCTTGGAACATTCGTTCTTGGCACAACTTGATCTTTTCTAACAATGGAGATTGGACCTGAATTTCCATCAACTTTTCTTGACCATCTCCCGGCATTCTGACCTCAATTTCCAACTTCTCCATATCCCTTATCAGGGTTTCCTCCAAAGTCATCATCTTAAGCCTCTCCTTTCTGCTAAGGGCGTCAGCCACCACATTGGCTTTACCCGGGTGATAACGAATTTCACAGTCATAATCCTTAATCAGTTCTAGCCATCTTCTCTGGCGCATGTTAAGCTCTTTTTGGGTAAAGATGTACTTGAGGCTCTTATGATCAGTGTAGATTTCGCATTTTTCCCCATACAAGTAATGCCTCCAAATCTTTAAGGCGAAAACTATCGCCGCCAATTCTAGATCATGAGTTGGGTATCGAATCTCGTAGTCCTTTAGCTGCCTTGATGCATACGCGATTACTTTATCATGCTGCATAAGCACACACCCTAATCCTTTGTGCGATGCATCACTGTAAATCACGAAGTCTCCTTTTCCATCAGGCAACGCCAACACGGGGGCCGTCACCAACCTTCTCTTCAGCTCTTGAAAGCTTTTCTCACATTTATCTGTCCATTCAAACTTCTCCGTCTTGCGGGTAAGTCGTGTTAACGGGGCGGCTATTTTTGCAAAATCTTGCACAAATCTCCGGTAATAACCGGCCAGTCCAATAAAGCTCCTTACCTCTGTTGGAGTGGTTGGACGCTCCTAATTCAAAACTGCTTCTATCTTGGAGGGGTCAACCAACACTCCTTCTTTATTAATCACATGCCCTAAAAATTGCACCTCCTCCTTCCAGAATTCACACTTCGAAAACTTGGCGTACAACCGCTCTTTCCTGAGAATTCCTAGGGCTATCCTCAGATGCTCGGCGTGTTCTGCTTCTGTCTTAGAATAGATAAGAATGTCATCAATGAAAACTATGACGAATTTGTCCAAATATTTCTTGAACACTCTATTCATCAAGTCCATAAAGGCTGCGGGGGCGTTGGTTAATCCAAATGACATCACCAAGAACTCGTAATGTCCATAACGGGTACGGAATGCAGTCTTAGGAATATCCTCAGGTTTAATCTTCAACTGGTGATATCCAGTTCTCAAGTCAATCTTAGAAAAGTACACAGCACCTCTTAGCTGATCAAACAAATCATCGATTCTTGGTAAAGGATACTTGTTCTTTATGGTTAACTTGTTTAATTCGCAATAGTCAATGCATAATCTCATGCTCCCATCTTTCTTTTTAACAAACAACACTGGTGCGCCCCGAGGCGACACACTAGGTCTTATAAAACCTTTCTCTAACAGCTCTTGCAACTGGGTAGCCAGCTCCTTCATCTCTACTGGTGCTAATCTGTACGGGGCCTTGGACACTGGCGCCGTTCCTGGGGCTAGCTCAATTGCAAACTCAATTTCTCTGTCAGGTGGTAACCCTGGAAGGTCTTGGGGAAACACATCCTCGAATTCATTTACTACTGGAATATCTCGCAAATTGGGCACCTCCTTCTGGGTGTCCACCGCGTAAGCTAAGTAAGCTTCGTTTCCCTTTCGCAACAATCTCTTGGTTTGGGCCATGGTTAAGAATTTTTGTGTCTGTCTTATCCCTTTAATCACTATATCTTTCTTTCCGTGGGTACTCAGTCTAATTTTCTTCCCTTTGCAGTCTATCTGGGCATTATTACGGGACAACCAATCCATTCCTAAAATAACATCAAACTCCCCTAACTTGAAAGGAATCAAATCAACAGAAAAAGATTGATCTCCTATTTTTAACTCACATTCGTGGTGAATCTGATTAACTAGGACTATCTCATGATTGGCTATTTCTACTTGCAAGGAATCTTTCAGGGGTTGAGCCTTAAGTCTTAACTTATTAGCAAGGTCCTTTGATATGAAAGATCTAGTCGCTCCAGAATCAAATAAAACATTTGCATCCACTGAGTTTAGGGAAAAAGTACCTGCTATCACATCAGTATCCCTCACCGCATCCTGCACCGTCATGTTAAAAGTTCTGGCTGTAGGTGGTTTGTTGGAGGCAGCCTTGCTGGCCCCTGATGCTGCTGGCTTGCTCTTTTGACAATTTCTTGATATGTGCCCCTGCTGACCACAATTATAACAAGTAGGACTCTTGCTGTCACTAAGGGAATCTCGGGTACAAGAACTGGCATAATGGCCCGGTCGTCCACACTTATAGCAATTTATCGTCCCTATTTTGCATACATCTAGATGTCTCTTTCCACAGGTGGTACATGCCGGAAATGAAGGTCGAAACGATTGGGACTGGGGTGCTCCCAACTGCTTATTACCCTGGTTTACACTGGTGCTCCTGGTTGGCCTGGAACCTTCATTTCTACCAGGTAGGGAAACCGCTCTGCGATTGAACTTGTTTGAAGGGTTGCCCCCTTCCGAACCTCCTCCCATACTCACATGCTTCCTTTTTCTTCCTCCCCTATCTTTCTGGACTTGATCAATACCTGCTTCGGCGATTGAAGCTTTCTGTACTAGGGTGGCATAATCTGTAATTTCCAGAATAGCTACCCGATTCTGGATCCCTGGCCTCAGCCCTTGCTGAAACCTACTAGCTTTCTTTTCGTCCGTGTCCACGAACTCGGGCACGAACCTAGATAGTTCGGTAAACTTCGCTTCATACTCCGCTACTGATAGATTATTTTGCTTTAGCTCCAAGAACTTGAGCTCCATCTGAGTTTTCATGAACCTCGGAAAATACTTTTCCAGAAATAACTGCTTAAACCTTTCCCAAGCTATCACAGCACCTGCTTCCATATTTCTCTTGGCCTCCCACCAGTAGTTGGCCTCTCCCTTTAACATGTATGATGCAAAAACAGTCTTTTGTGCCTCCTTAATACTCAAAATTTCAAATGACTTCTCCATCTCCTTAATCCATGCTCTCGCTTCTACTGGGTCGGCTGATCCGGTAAACTCAGGAGGCTTCAATGATTTAAAGGCCCTAAAAGAGTTGGCCACATTACTGCTGTCCCCTTGAGGTGGTTGGGGTTGTCGAACCAAATTTTGTCTAAGCAAGTCCATGAACTGACCCATAGGGTCTCTATTCCGATCCTCCCTCTCATGCTCAACCTCAGTTTCTTCCCTTTTATCCTCAAATTCCGCGGTATAAAAGGTTTCATCTCTTTCCCCATACCGGGAGTCTTCCTGCTCATTATAGTCTTCGTCATTTTCTTCATCATACTCAGGGTTTTCACTATGTTGATTGTGACTCTCTTGGTCGGCAGACTCACGGGGATTAGCCCTGGTCGCAATCCTCCGCGGAGGCATCTTACTGAAATTTCAGAAAATCACATTAAATTTATACACCTGTTTTGTAGGATTTCTCCTTACACAATAATAGTATATTTGGGATTTAAGATCCCCAGTTCTATTTATGATGGCAATTTAATCGAAAAGTACGCACAGATAAAGATCAAACACACTGGTGGCCATGTCACTACAACTGATGTAACTGAAACGAAACCCATATATACATAGTGCTGTCAAAATACAACGTCTGAACCAACATCATAGTTTCAGAATACAACTGCCTGAAAACAACAACTAGCATGAAAGTGAAATACAAAGTCCATCCGTCTAGTCTGCCTACGGGAACTATATACAACAAAACAAACCCTCCAAAAGTCGGCACTCTACCATGGCCGGGCAAGACTAGAAAGCTAGACTACCATATCACTGTATCTGGAATCAGCCACGAGCGCGGCTCAGGGCCCTCACCCTGACCATAGCAAGACGAACAATCTCCTCAGTATCAAACCGGGACACTCTGCCACCTCCGTCTGTCTGTAAGGCCCTAATCCTCGCTCGTGCCCGGCGCTCGATGCGGGTCACCTCCCTCCTAAAGACCTGGGGGCGAATGGTCCTCCTGACGCGCCGGAGCCTAAGCCTCTCAGTCCTCTCCGCGGCGAGCTGTAGTCGAGACTCTGCCAACCTGGCCTCTGCTGCTGTCAAGTCTGTCGTCAACCTGCTCACAATCCACCCATGCACAAAAACCGGCACACCATCTAGGGGGGCATGGGGCGGAGTGACTGGGATCACTAGCGGGACATCCTCTGCCTGAGTGGGCTCTGGGGTCTGCTCCTCATGATCCGCAGGAGGACTCAGCGGGAGAGGTGGGGAACTAGGGGGACTCTCCGAATCATCCCTACCCTGCTCCCCAGCCTGAGCCTCACCTCCCGTCTCCTCCTCTGAATCTACCTCAACAACAGGAATCTCCTCGTCAAACCCAGTGGCCGGGGCCCACTCGGGATCCTCCTCCGGATCATCCTCCGGATCCTCCTCCAGATGCTCACCTCCTGATCTCTCATAGTATGGGTCTGAGGTCCGAAGTAGATCCTCATCATGCTGCCTTGCTACCGCCTCGGGGTCTGACATATCACCCGCCTGTACAATAACGAATTATGTTACTATCATGATACTTAAAGGTTCCCATACGGGTTTTAGGTGAACCTGGCAAGGGTTCTTATTATCTTAGTGAGTTTATAATTGTAACGTCTCATCATCTCTGGGATGTCTAACTCTTAGCTCTGATACCATCTCTGTAACAGCCCCAGATCCGGGGTCAGGAATCTGGTCGTTACGGTCATCATTCCATACATCATGCTTGACTTGATTCAATACAAATAAACAACATACTTTGACCCCACCATCTATCTCACACACACACACAAGTTATAGTCCCAGAGATGAACTTGAAATAAGTACTGCTAACAGGGTCCATAAACATATCATAAGTGATTACAAGCCCAAATATAATTTACAAGTTTAAGTTGCTGCCACTTCTTACGTTATGTCATACATATAATTAAATGCTGAATCTGAACTACCAGTCTATATCGCTAGTAGGTTCTACCTCAGCTATGGCGGCTGTAATATCAGGGGAGAGTCCTCTGGGTTCCAAAACCCTCTTGCGGCTGGTGGTGCGAAACATCTGGTTTATCTGTTGTGGTGATATATATAAAAACAAGCAAGGGTGAGCAACAAGGCCCACCAAAATAATGCTGAACTGATAAACAATATATATATAATCAAGTATCAACTTTCATGGGAAACATTTACTTCATTTATAATCTGGAAATAAAACAATGTAAATTTATTTCCAATTCATTTTCTAAACTCATCTGATCATGTGTATCCTGTAGATAAAATCATATACTTTTCGTAAATTCATGCTCTTTCTTATAAACTCATATTCTAGAACATATTGGATTACTCTTGAGTAACCTTTCTGAAAACTTTCATGAAAACTGAATAACTGGAATAAACTATCTTTCTTTGAAACCTTTCATGAACTGAATAACTGGAACAAACTTTCTTTTTCTGAGATCGCGCATGAAACATGCTCTTTCATCAATGGTGAACTCTTACTGGAGATTCTAGGCGACAGGGATACCTCTACGATGATCAGTCGTAAGGCAACTCCCCACTGCTGTTTTTCTACGTAGAAGGGAAAATAGGGCAGACGCTAACTGACCTACCTCCCCGCCAATCGGTTGTAGGGGGAAGAGCATACCCATTCCTTAGGGGTACCCATTCCTTAGGGGCCTCCGATACTCTTCTCTCATCCTACGGTCGGGCACTATCTGATAATCATCTAAGGGAAGAACAGACCCGCTCATAGACTGCTGGTCTATGCGTAATTCCCTTAGGGGACAGGTCGCCACTCAGTCCCTTACACATTCTCCGAGTTCGAGAATATCCATAACTTTGAAACATCAAGTTCCTTTCCCTTGTTCCCCAAGTATACGACTCCACAAAGTAGTCATATCTGGTTGGAAAGGAAAATTCACCCATATTTCCCAAGCTGATGCTTGTTCATGGATACAACTGATTTCACTGCTTTTACTCCTCGAGTCTTGAAGGAGTATTCAAATCATTTTTTTGATAGTTGGATACAAAGCTGGTGAAGGAGTAGTTTCAAAAAGGTTTAGGACCGGGCAGTCCACTTGAGCAAACATTAAAACTTGAGAAAGGTCCCCCGAGTATTGGTAGTTTGAGCGAACATTTAAGTCTTTCTGAATATAGACTTAAACAGGAAATAGATTTGGGAACCTTCTCTATTCATCATAAAATTGACTGAAATATACTTTATTAGCTATCTAGGGTTTAAAATAGTTTTCACGAAATACTTCCTTAAGAAGTAGGGCTTTAAATAATTAATGCAAACTATATTTAATAAAGGATATTTATTTAGAAATATTTCTCAAGTACTTTCTTATCAAAAAGGGTAGATAACAGCTATTCGTCATATATTTAAAATATACCCTTAATAGATTAAACTCCGAATGATCTTTAATTTGTAAACCACATATCGGGATTAATTGTAATAATAACATAAAATAACCCTAGATAGCAACTGATACCATTCTTAGTATGTAAAATAAATATAGAGACTATATAATATATCTCTAGATAACAACTGATACCCTTCCCGGTCCAAAGTATATAAATGCAAAGTATATTCCCCCTACTGAGGGTTTTTCTTAACATATCGGCGTATAAGTATCGCCATAACCCTAGCTTATAAGTCCAACTTGTGTTACTACCTTTGACTTAGCATCATAGAAATCATTTCGAAATCATACACATGCAGCATATATCTCAAAATCTTTAATTATCACCACAACAGTTTTTAAAAAGGTATAGGTTTGAAAACTTGCCTGATCTCTTAGTCGGTGGGTGGTGTCCTGTAGTAGTCCGGCGATCTATCAACAATAAAATACCTTTCATCAATAACTCATACTTAGGAATCAAGCAAAACATGATTCTTAAACTTAAACACCGCACTAAGGCGACTATATAATCCTAACCCTTGCAATTTCTACCGACACCTTATAATTAGGTACTCGTTTGTTATCAAAGGACATCATCCCGACTTGCTCTTGATCTGTCTTGAAGTTATAAATATTCTAGGGTCAACCTCGTATGATTCATTTCAAGATTTTCGACTCATTTCTCAAAGTTTTCCAAAGTTATACCCAAGTACTAGTTTTAAGGGGTTTCTCGCATTTATCCTAACTTCAAACATTTTTATAAAATCGAAAAACGATCTTTTTCACACAAGGTCTTCTCCCACACTTTCCTTTCTGTCTCTAGTATTTAATTATCATGTTTAACCCCTGCAAAGATCCAGTTAAGTAATCTCAACTTCAGTTACGAACTTTTCTTCTCGTTTTCGAACCACTTTTACTAATTTGACCATATCTCCTAAACCGTAAATCGTATTGCTTCGATCTTCGCACCAAAACGATCTACGTTCAAAAATCTATAAGTACAAGTCATATAAACATTCATACCCGAGGCCTATCTTAACTGTTATGCTCTTTTTTTAAGGGCTTTAGAAATTTCGTCATTACGACGGCTATAAATCGGATAATCCCAAATTTCAACCCATCTAAATTGCTCATCAATCACTCCCATCAACATATACATCTGATTCAACCAAGAACTGAGGCCAAGCAATGCCTTTACGTTCTTAATACTCAATATTACTTGTAACAAAGCTCAAACATAGCTACTAATGTCAACTAAGGCCATAAACATGCATCAACATCATTAATCATCCATAAACTTCACACTACTTCAAGGGTTTCAAGATTTATACCTTCTTTGGAGTTTATATAAGCCTAATAATCCTTGTATGATCCTTGTATGGTCCTAAGATAGCTTGAATCCACAAAAGAAATCATGAAAACAAGGTTAGCTTTCGGAGTTACTATTCATCCAGTGAAAGAACTGCAAAAACGAAGGCCTTACCGTGCTCAAATGGAACAATCTTGTGAAATAGAAGTTGTAGATTATCTCAAGACCTTTCCAACAAGCTAAAGAACGCAAGATTGGAGTAAGAAACGAAGGAGATATGGCTGCTACAGTTTGGCCGAATGTTGCTCTTCAATGGTGAGGAAATGTTTTGATTTTTCTTTTCTTTTGATTTTCTACTTTTCTTTGTTTTAATCACTTGTATTTTGTAATTAGATGGTCAAAGTGATGACTCATTGGTCCTTGATGCTTCTTCTTGCGACACTTGGCGCACATGCATTGCTCCTGCTAAAGTAGCTTTATCGGTTCGTTTCTTTTCACACGGATGATCCAAATGTCGCATCCCTTGAACTAATCTCGTTACATGTTACTTCCATGTCTACATTTAATCCCGTAAACGTTCTTAATATTTCTAAATCTTTTATTAATCCACATCCATAGAATTAATAATTTAAATCCTTAAATATCCTCAAATAATAATTATTTAGTCCGTTTTTGGTGAAATTTCGGAGAAAACGAAAAATGCTATTTCTCCGATTCTGACAGCTTCTGCATTCTTTTATTTCCATCGTAGATCACTAATGCGACTTTGAAAGTTTATTATATCGTCCCGCATATAGGGTGGTCTGAAAAACTTTTAAATGAAGAGTTACTATTCATCAGTGGTTTTTCTATAATCCTCTGGATCAAAATCCGTTCCAATATTCCTGATCTATTTTCGCTTTACTCTTTGCACTTAGAAAACGTTCTAGTGCTTTCTCGGGCATACGCCATCTTGTTTACGGAGTTGTCGGATGTATTCCAGATATTGATTTGGATGACATAAAAATACTTTCCTTCCCTGAAGTATTGTATTCTTATCTTCCAGATTGATTGTTCTTATTTATATGTTCAGTCCATTCTTATTATTCTCAAAATGTTTGAAAACTGGAATCCATATTCATTTCATACTTAATTCTCCAAAAACCATTACCACATACATCATCATACAATAAAAGTTTTAATTCTACCCAAAATCTGGGGTCTTACATCACTCCTACAACTAGCTCGACTAGTTGTGGCCTTTGCAGCTTCTTCATTGTCATCTTCCAGTTGGTTCACAGATGCAATCAATGCAATAGATCCACCTTTCTTCTGTACCTTTTCAATTTCTTCATCTTGCTCCATTTCCAACTCATATGTCTTCAAGGTTCCATAAAGCCTTTCAAGAGTGTAGTCTTTGTACTCTTGAGTGTTTCTGAGAGAAACAGTCATAGGCTTCCATTCTTTTGGAAGAGCTCTAAGAAATTTAAGGTTTGAATCCTTGGTTTGATAGATCCTCCCATACAACTTTAATCCATTCAAAAGCTTCTGAAACCTACTTAACGTGTCATTTAGGGTTTCACCAGCTTTAAAATGAAAATGCTCATATTGTTGTATGAGGAGCTGCATTTTGTTTTCCCTAACTTGCTCAGTTCCTTCACAGAGAGTTCTAACAGTGTCCCATACTTCTTTGGAGGTTGTACAGTTTATGACATTGTCAAACATCTCTTGCTCCAAACCATTAAACAGAATGTTCATGGTTCTTTTATCTTTATGGACTTCTGTAACATCTTCAATAGTCCATTCTGAGACAAGTTTTGGAATTTCCACATCAGGAGCATCATCTGGCACTCCAACTCTAGATGCAAACTTCATGGGAACGTGTGGACCTTTCTCAATGCAGTCTACATACCTCTCATCCATAGACATGAGATGTAAATGCATCTTTACTTTCCAGTGAAAGTAATTGTCCTTATCAAGAACTGGTATCTTTACACCTGCATCCTTCTTCACCATGGTTACTGTTTTTGGTCTTGATCTTTAAACTTCTTGTTTGATAGAAGCTTGCTCTGATACCAATTGTTAATCCCAAATGACCTAACAGAATTGTAGAAGGGGGGGGGGGGTTGAATACAATTACTTGATATTTCTCAAACTTAAAAACAACCTACAAATTAAAACTGAACTTATAAAATAAAAACCACAAGCACTTAATAATTTCAGTTGGATTGTTTGATGATCCAACTGAAGTGATTTTTATTGCGGAAATAATCTGTGATACAAAAGTACACAGCTGCTCAGTTACAATAATGTACAGAAGAAAAAAGCTCTCAAAAATAGCTAATACAATCTATTTGTTTTTCTTCTCTCCCTCTAAAGTAACTGCTACACTTGGTTATATAAACCCAAGTTTACAACTCTATTTTTGGCTACACTAAAAGTACAATGAGTAACCGCCAATAGTTTGCTTTTCATCCCTTTGTCCAGTGGTCCTTGGAGATATTTGCTTTTGTCTTCATGCTTATTATGATCACTCCCAAGAGCCCAATTGGAAACTGGGATGTTTCCTTATTCCCCATGTCCATTTTAATGGTTTCCAATGCAAAGTACACTTCCACATCACCTTTAGATCTGTTCAGTAAACTGTCACTATCACTTTGTCAACTATTCAGAAAAGCAATAATGATTCGTTGATAGCAGGGAGATGTGTTTCGTTGATAGCTTTATTCTTCATTTAGTTGATGAGTAAACTCCATACCGTTGATAGGATAATCTTCATTCTGTTGATGAGTAAACTCCATACCGTTGATAGGATAATCTTCATTCCGTTGACAGGTCTTCACTTAGGTAAAATTACAAGGCATGAGATATTTACAATTAACCAACCTATTTTTCCTATCTAGTACTTAGTCAACATGACTTAGAAAACCTATCCAATATCTACAATGAAATGCATATCAAACTAGAAGTATTGTATAGTGCAATTGCTACATCACTCATTTCGTTGATGAGCTACCTGTCAACGGATTGCTGCAAAGCATACCATTCCGTTGACAGCTACAAAATGACTTTACACAAATTCTATTAAGTGTTTTATGTTTATCATCAAGAACAACATATTCCTAACAATACCTCAGTCCCATACCAGCGTAACCTGATTCCTCATTCCTAACCCATACCGTCTTCTGAACCAAACGACCCCTAAATGGTATCTTCCAAAAGCGTAAAAGAAAAAACTTATAAATAATTAAATATATAAAATTTATTGAAGAGCCAATTTCCTAATATTTAAAAAATTATTAATAAATAAACATGATTTAAGTTATTGATATAGTAGATCGCCACCTTCATTCCAACAATATAAATATATTTTTATTAACATATACATGACCATCATCATGTTGGAGAGTACCCATCTCTATACTAAACAAAATATTTTCGTTCACTCCAATATTATATATATAGGAATAACATTAAATAAAAGAAACATTTTAACATCAACTACACTGTAAAATATGAAACACTAGATGTTTATAGTATGGTATCATGATAATGCAAGACGTGCTCACGCTATATTCATTATAGTTAATATAATTTCATCAACGAAAACATTTATGATCGATATAAAATTCTTAATTTATTATTAATAATGAAATTAATAAATGTTTGATTTGAGCATGATGAAAAAATTAATTATTGCTGATCTATCTGTTTTTCATGTAAAAAAGCAAGCAAACAAGGCTGCCCATTTGATGGCAAAAGTCCCATGTTTGTTAAATAGCTATAATCATTTCATATCACCTCCAGAATTGTTGTTGGTGATGTTACCTTCTGAATTTCCAAGTTATTGAGAATTTCCTAGTTTCAAAAAAAAAAAAAATGTTTTCGACTAACTATGTACTTAAATATTAATTTCTTGACCGTCAGTAACAATCTTTGATTTTTTTTACATGTAGAAGGGTGGTAGAATGAGTGATAAGGAGCAAAATTTTATACCAAATTTAATAGCCACGGAGATTTACTAGAATAAAAATGCAATTATAAATTCAATCGAAAGATTTTTACCTACGCTAGTATATATTGTTATAGGGAGAATTTCGTATAATAGTGTTTTGGAGGTTGTTTTCCGGAATATAAATCTAGGGTGATGTTTTGTGGCGGAGGAAGGTTGTTGTGGGTGGTGGCTGAGCTCATATGATGACTACTCAGTAATTGAATAGAGAATGGGTTCTTTCTATTACTCTTGCCGAGTGTTAATTGTCGTATCATATAAGGTGCCTACGTACCTCATTATATAAGGATCAAGCCTCATGTAATTCTTGGGGAATAAGTCATCGAATAATATCGCGGCATCTCCGCATTTTTTCGCGTGATTATAGGAATGTCCCGTGTCAACCAAGAAACATCCATTCCATAAAAGTAATTTCCATACCTGAAATTCACACGTGGTGCGAGCTGGCCAGGCTCGCACTGCATAATTCAACATAAACATAAGATACTTAAAGTTAAGTTTACCTTCACACAAAGCGAGCCCTCCACAACCAAGAGGTGCGAGCTCTCACAAGGATGCAAGTTCAATGTTCCTCACAGTTATGCAAGGTGTGAGCCCGAGATTCGGCTAGCACGTGCGAGCCCGAGATCCGGCTAGCGCGTGCGAGCCCGAGATCCGGCTAGCGCGTGTGAGCCCGAGATCCGGCTAAAACGAGCCCGAGATCCGGCTAAAACGAGCCCGAGATCCGGCTAGCGCGTGCGAGCCCGAGATCCTGCTAGAACGAGGCCGAGATCCGGCTAGCGCGTGCAAGCCCGAGGTCCGGCTAGCGCGTGCGAGCCCCTGGTCCGGCTAGCGTGTGCGAGCCCAAGATCCGCCTAGCGCGACGAGCCCGAGATCCAGCTAACGCGTGCGAGGCCGAGATTCGGCTAGAACGAGGGCGATATCCTGCTAGAACAATGTCGAGATCCGGCTAGTACGTGAAAGCCCCTTATCCGGCTAGCACGTGCGAGCCCAAGATCCGGCTAGTGCGACGAGCCCGAGATCCGGCTAGCGCGTGCGAGGCCGAGATCCGGCTAGAACGGTGAGGTCGAGATCTGGCTAGCACAGCGAGGCCGAGATCCGGCTAGCACGAGGTCGGGATCCGGCTAACACGCTGACCCAACCTCCAACTAGTGAGATGGGCCCAAACTCCTTAGAGAGGTGTGCTAGAACCCCTTCTAGTGAGGTGGGCTGGAGCTCCAACCCAGCTCGCGTTGAGTCCATGTGTCCGTTGTTAGATTTTTGTTCATCTTCAATATCTTTATTAGGCTCAATATGAGCATTCCATATTAGTGAAGTGAATCGGAGCCCCAACTCATTTCATCTCGGTCTACTAGGCCCATATTCACTAGGATTTAAGGTGGGTCTGCTTAGAGCCCATGTCCAAATTTAGGCATAACAGCTACCCCCAAATTTCCTGATTGTCATGTTAATACAACGAGGAATTTCAGGATCACACATCCATATTACGTCTGGTCCCACACGTATCCCTATAATCTCGCGGAATCTACACATTTCTTCCCGTAATTATAGGGATGTCACGTGTCAACCAAGAAACATCCATCCCACAAAGGCATTTCCATACCTGAAATTAACACTTGATGCGAGCTGGCCAGACTCGCATCGTACAGTTGAAAACAAATATAAAGTATTTAGTTATACCTGATGTTCACCTTAGTATGATCATATTTCTCCATGCAAGGCGAGCTCATTTGATGCCAAGCGGTGCAAGCTCATTGTTGTCCAACGATGCGAGCTCATTCTCCTCATAATGGTGCGAGCTTATCATTATTGACAATCACCACCCTCATTGGGCACCCCACAAGTCATCTCTCATCCAGCACTCGGTGTGCGAGCACGGGTCGGGACGAGCCCAGATTTAAATGTCGTGAGAACCGGTTTCCAGTTCATACTCAAATTTCCTTAAATAATGAATCTGATATCCTTCTCTTCCATCCTCTTTGACATGAAGTGACTTGAAGTTCTGCCTGCATGGTACACGTTGTGTGAGCTGAAACACCTTGTTGAGGCTAGAGTCAGAGCCCCTGTCTAGGGAGTGTGCTAGAATTCCTGCTCGGATCAGACTAAGTGTATACACCATTACTTGACCTGCTTCCATTTGCTTACGAGTGTCTTACACCTTTTTGTCTTCCTATGTTATGAGAGCTCGCACTTTCACCAAGCCTCTTCAATCTCATATTCCTCAAGGTAAGTACTTTTTATCCTTCACATGGAATGTAATGAGAGCTCAACCCCTCATCTGCCCCATTAATCTTTATCTTTCAAGTTTCTTGGTTATCTTCGCAATCAATGGGAGCCCTTGCTCTCTTCAAACATGTGATTATGATAGAGGCTCTCATGTCTTCACTCTTTTATTCCCCGTATTATACTAGCAATGTGAACATTGCTCTTTTGTCCTCTTAAACCAATCTCATCAATCCCATAAACTCCCAGTCTATTTAATATGTCTAACCAACGCTAGCCTAAGCTAGTTAATCTTTCAACGCTAGCCCATGTCACTTAGTCTGATCAACGTGAGACTATGTTATGTGGATTTTCAACAAGATCTCAGAGATATGTCTTTGTATTTGAGCTTAAAATCATCAAAATATGATGAAATATGTCCACTCCATGGACTACAATAATTTACTCTTCTAAATAAAGTAACTTCCTTCTTTATCTATAATGCAGAGTGGGTGGAGGCCCAACTCGGGTCGCGCGAAGCGGGTGGAAGCCCGTCTTGGGTCGCGCAGAGCGGGAGGAGGCCCATCTCGGGTCGCGCAGAGCGGGCAGAGTCCTAACTCGGGTCGTGCGCAGAGTCCCAAGACCCGGCTTGGGTCGCGCGGAGCGCATAGAGTCCTGACTCAAGTCTCGTACAGTGGGAGAAGGCCCGACTCAATGCGCGCGTAGCAGGCCGAGGCCACTAATTCTTCTTACTGATTGTTGTGGTGTTGGTCCTAGTATTACCTTTGATATAGTAGATGATCTTATTGGCCAAATTTTAAAGGCGGCCTCACTGGTCGTAGAAACATCTCACGAAAATACATCTCAAGACCTTGCTGGACAAACCGTATAGGAGACCTCGTTGATCATATAGGCATCCTAAGAAGGGAGCATCTCATGAATATGTATCTCACGAAGAAGCGTCTCAAGACCAAGCTGGACAAGCTTGTCATCAAGGCATCCCAAAAAGGCTATGTTGAACCCAACATATTGGATCCATACTTCGTGAAGGAACTCTTTCCTAACAAAATAAGAGCCTCACTTTACCATCATTTTTTGCTGCGGAGTCCTTTCCTCACCCCCTGGTCCATCATGCTGTTGTCTCGCCTCAGAAAAAACTGACTCATGCCTCGGCCTTCCACAGACCTGGCTGCCTCGCTTCACCTGACTAAGTGGCACTTCACCTTATTCAAGTTCCCCTTTTACTCCCTCCGACCAGACTCTCATCCCCATACTTGCTTGATTTCTACATCCTTCTCCCTAAGATGTAGCCCCTCCTTCTAGCACCAATTATTATAGGGAGAATTTCGTATAACAGTATTTTGGAGATTGTTTGTCGGAATAAAGATCTGGGGTGATGTTTTGTGGCAGAGGAAGGTTGTTGTGGGTGGTGGATGAGCTCGTATGATGACTCCTCAGTAATTGAATAGAGAATGAGTTATTTCTCTTACTCTTGCTGTTATTCCTAGACAATGAATCTAGATTGTAGGGGGGGGGGGTTGAATACAATCTTTAAAAATTCTTTAGTTCTTGATAGAGAAGATATGAAAGTTAATTCAAGAACATAAAAACAAACAAGATACGATACACAAGAATTAAAAATTCAGGTGGATTGATTTATCCACCTGAGAGATTTTTATTAGAAGAAATCTCTGTGATATTTTTGAATAAACACACAGCTGCATACACACTATTCTAGCTTCAGCAATTTACAAAGGATATTGCCTTGTGCTATCTAAATTGCATAACTGATTTCTTGAGTTCTAGAATAATACTACACTTGGTTATATAACCCAAGTTTACAAGATATTTCGAACAGTTAATAATACAAAAAGTAAATCTGTCAAAAATCCTTGTTTCTCCATTCTGAGTAGTGGTCCATGTGTTGGTAGCTTGCCATTCTTGGCTGATTGTCTTTTTATAGCTATGCTACTTTTGACCAGACAAAACAGAATTCTTCTTCTTCTCGTGAGTTTTCCAGAAATGCTAGTTTCCATGCTCTGTGAATTTTGTCAACCCATGTGCTCTGTCTGAACTGTCCTTTTCACAAAGTACATAGGTATCCGTTGTGAGTATCTTGATCACATCCGTAGACAGCTAGTACTACTATCCGTAGACAATACTTTATCCACATCCGTAGAAGGCTAATGTTGTTTATCCGTAGATAGTCAATTTCACTTATGTAAAATTACAAGGCATAGACTATTTACAATTAGCCTTCCTATTCTACATATCTATTAACAGTCAAGTCAACATGACTTATTCAGCCTAAAAGCTAATACTTCAACTTTTATATCAGAATTACAAATCAGGATTGTACATCAGGATTGCATATCAGGATTGCACATCAGGATTGCATATCAGGATTGCATATCAGGATTATACATCAAGATTCCTTAAGCATGTTACATTGAGTCTTATCCGTAGATAAGCTACCCTTCTACGGATACTGCAAAAGCATGATATCCGTTGAAGGCTACATTTTTACTTATACAATTTTCACTAAGTTAATCTAGTTATCATCAAGAAACAACATAGTTCCTAACAATCTCCCCTAATTTATGTCTGGTTGAGAATCAGACATAAATTAAGAGTCTTGATGATAACAAAACCACTTCTAATAAATAAACAGTAAACAGTAAAAATTGTATTAAGCTACATTATTGAAATACTGAAGAGTAGAGAGATTTACATAGAGAGTGCTCCTCTAGACTGAGTAGGTTTAATTCTTTTTCTTCTCTCTTGGAGACTGAATCTTTTGTCTCCCTTCCTTAGAATAGTTGGCCTTGATTTGATCTTGAAGCTTCCTGTAGAATGCATCTTCTTCAGCAATTTTTGGGTCCAGCTTGCCTTGCAACCATCTAAGGTTCTTAGCGCTAGCCATAGACAATTGATCTTCAATCCTGAAGAATCTTCTACAGCCCTTGTAATCCTTGAATTCCATCATCCAGTAAGGTTGGAGATTGATTCTTTGTCCATTGTAAGGGATCTTTATTTTTCTTGGCAAACTATTAGGAGAATTCCAGTTGTTCCTGATTTCTTCAATCTTCTTCAAAACAACACTTCTTGAAACCTCAGAAAATCCCCTTGTGTTCTTGAAGCCTGAAAAAACCTTCACCAAGGTGGAATATCCTTCATTCAGCACTTGTTGCAAGGGTCATGCTCTCACCATCCCTCCTTTGTAGACAAAGGTTAGTCTTTCAGGCAGATCTCTGAATTTTTATGTGCCTCTTATTTCACTAACTTCATCAAGGAAAAGATCCATGGTTGAGTACTCCTGTAATTCTGCAATTTACATAAAGTTTGCCTTGTTCTCAACTGGCTTGACAGCTTTTGGTGCAACATTCAGCTTGATTGGTCCTTGTTGAGCTCTTTTAACTGGTTCCCTTTTCCTTGACTTCTTTTCAGCTTCAATGATGAACTTAGGGAAAACCAAGTTTTCAAACTCAATAGGCTCTTCTTTGGGCTCTACAGGAGTCTCATGGAAGGTGGTTTGAAATTGAGTTATAGCTGGAATGGGGACTTCAAAGTCAATTCTCCTCCCTGTATCTCTCTTCTCTTCCACTTTCTCAGGAGAGACATGTCTATTTGATCTTTGCTTCCATCCGATAGGATTGGCCTTTGGCATTATCTTCCTTTTCTTCAATTTTCTTTTAGTAGGGGCCTCTTCCTCTACAGCCTCACTACTTTCTTCTTCCATTTCCCTCATTAGTTCTTGGGCCAATTTAGCCTGTTTCTCAGGTGTAGATTCAAAACCCTGGGGATTGGCTTCTCTCCTTAATCTGGCAATCTCTTCTCTTTTAGCTTCATTGAACATGGGATGGCTGCTTGTGATGTGAATTTCTTTACCATTTCTATAGATAACAACCATCCCTTGTCTGAGCTCTATATCTTTAGAAGTTTTGAGATTCCTGATTAGAGCTGCTAACACCTTAGAATCATCCGGCTTGGGGAATGGATAGTCCACTTCTAATTTGTTCTTGTCATGATGTCTTGGTGGAAATCCAGTCCTGCCACTGAAGATTGGTTCAAACTCCTTGACACTTGAATGTTCAGCATCATATTCTTTTTACAGAATAATAAATCAGGAGTGAGAACTTTCAAGATGGTTGTGTGGACAGGCACTGACTTGGTTGATGATGAAGTCACAACCTTGAAGATGGATTCCTTGATTAACCTCTCAGAATTGAAGAAGGTTTGAGCATCCATAGCTGGAGGAGAGACCACCTTTGTGAGTTGAAACTCACTTGGATTTGCAATAATTTGAGGTGGCTCCCCCTGACTTGATGGCACACCTTTGACTGAAGTGGTTACTGTTTCAGAGACCACTAGTGCACTCTCCCCCTTTTTGTTATCATCAAAGGTTTGAGTAACACCAGTAGCCTGCAGTAACTGTTGCAGAAGCTGAGTCTGTAAATTTTGGTTAGCCAAGCAGGTGTCCATTTGCTTCTCCATCTTATCCATTCTCACAGTAAGGGCAGCAACATCCTTCACCAGCTTTTCTTGCTTGAATCTTTGAGAGGTAGAAGGAGCAACTGCATCAACTCTTTTTTCTATAGCATCCTTTACCCCATCAAGATGGCCTTTGATGTCATCTTGAGAATGACAGCCTTGGTGTCATTGTGAACATAAGAGTTTGAAAACAACCAAGAAGGCATCTCTTGTAGAGTGGAAGGGCCTTCATCTCCACCTTCACCACTCTCAGAATTATCATTGTCTTCATCATAGTCAAAGTCTTCACCAGCTCCTGGAGACAGATTTTGAATTGCTTCTTTTGCCCTAGACATTGATTCAGTAGTGTGTACCAAATTCAACATCCTTTCTGCCTCCACATTGCCATGTCCAGCCAAGACTTGATAAGCTGGATCAGGATGAGTAAATGTTTCAGCATTCAGGTTGACTTGATCCAACTCATTTTGATATTTAAGTTGGAATAACCTCTCCATGTCTGCCTCATTGACATCCATTAACTCACTTGCAATGGATGTGTCTTCCATCCTTATCTCTCATGTACCTGCTTTTCTCTGATTTTCTTGCATCAGGGGCTCCCCTTGGCTCACACCCCTCACACTCTCACCTTCACCTACTAAGGTGGAACTCTCTATGCTCACTCTTACCAGACTAGAAGAAATAGCCTGTCCCTATTTCTCTTCCTCTCCTTTTTCCTGGTTGCAAACCTGCCCCTCACTCTCAGTAGCTTCAGTCCCTTCCCTCAATCCTAAAAGTTTTTGAACTACTACTAACTCATCCACACTTGAAGTTGTAATATTTGAAATTTGAAGTGCAAGTGTGGAAGGTGTATTCATAGAGGTAGTACAAGTATATGTCAACGGATAGTTGCTTTGAGGCATACCCGTAGACTGACAAACACTTGTCAACGGATGAGAAATATCCGTAGATGAAGAAAACTGAGCAGCTTTAGAAATTGAGACTATGGTTGAATCTGTGGAGATTGATTGTAAGTTAAGAGCCACATATGGAGCCAAAGTCTCAGAAATGATGGATTGGTGGTCCAACAAATCATCAAGAAGATGATGACCACCAATTTCAGAGTGGGGCTTCTCCAAGAAGGTTACAGATGGAGAATCAGGAATAGATGTGTGAATCATGTCCACATCTAAAGAGAGAGTAGGTGAGCTTGGAATTTTTGTTTCAATTTGAATGAATAAAGAGTGGGGATGTGACTCCACATTTACTGGAGCCATATCAAACTGAATTTGTGATGGTGCCATTTGCACTGTGTGATCCCTGTGCCCAGTTGTCTTAGACCTCTTTCTTCTTTCATAGGCCTTAGTTGTATATGTAGGGCTTCTGGTGTCCCTATCCCTCTTGTGTTGTGTCCCTGGTTGGGGACTATTTTCAATAGCAACATCCTTTTGGCAGGATGCCACTAGGGATGTGATAAATTCCTTTTCAACCACTATATCTTTTTGAGAAGATACAGGGTGGCTAGGCTGGGACACACTAATCTCACCCTCCTTATTCTTGGGGTTTCTTTGATGTTCACCCCTTCCCTCACCACTTACTACCTCCTTCACACTCCCCTCAAGGGTTTTGGTAGTTTTTACAACATGTGCCTTTTGAGAGACACTGGAGGTTGGCTTTTTGGATTTGGATTTTGGAATTTTAGAGGTGGCCACTTGGGTAGGAGGCTGTTGGACAGTACCAGCCTCCATAGTGACACTTGAAATCAAAGAAATGACAGTGGATGAAGGTACAGTTGAGGAAATTACCTGACTTACCTGTGCCTCTTGAGCTGCATTGAAAATTGGTGGATATACCAATTGTACCTCCTTGTTGTGGTTCAGCCTATTCAAGTCCTCAAGGACTCTCTTCTTTTGAAGCCATCAATCTTTGGAGTTTGCAGGGAATTGGACCACCAGGTTACTATCTACATGTTTAGCTAGCAACATGAAAAATCTAACATAGTATACATTCTTACTTCTAGATGCTTTATTTCCTAGCTTAGCACCTAGTTCAAATAGAATTAGGGATCCTAGGTTATAATAGCTATCAGTTAGAAGCATGTAAGAAATATCTAGCATAGAGAATGTAACTGCATCATAGTTGCTAATTTTACCTGAGAAAACCTTAAGAATGGCATAAAAGAAAAAGCTCCATTCTTTTACCATGCCTCTTCTCTGAATCTTACTTAAATTAGCAGTAGGCAAAGCATAATTAATGGAATTTAGCATGTTAATAATGTCAGTATCATTATGCTTTTCTAACCTATTGTTTTCAGGCAAATTAAGAATGTTGTAATGACATCACTGTTTATCACATATTCCTTACCTTGAAGAACAAAAGTGATTGTAGCATTGATAGAATCAAACACAGCTGATTCCCAAATGGCTTCAATCACCTCAAAGTACAGTTTGGGGGCTTCGAACATTGCTTTAGAGAGCTTGCAGTTCTGGAAAAACCTCATCATAATGTGATATGATGCGTTCTTCTCATCGAAGTCCACCAGTGCTGTGAAGTTTTTCTTTTCGTATGTAAACCCAGTGAGAGACATTGTTTTGTTGGTTGGTGCCATGGATACAGAGGTTTGAATTACAGAGAGAGGTTTTTTCTTTGAGAGAGAAATATCAGCTATTGCCTTAGTGAATTTTGAGAATTGATAGAAAATGATTAACTGAGAGTAAAAATTAATTTATACTCTCCTCAAATAATTCACTAAGAAAATCAGAGTAATTGAAAGAAATTATCTGATTGGGCAAGAAAATAACCGTTTAAAAGTAATGAGTTTAAAAAGTAAAGCCACGAATTTACTGCAATTACATACACGCACTGTACACATGTAACTACGAATAGGATTGTGGCTTTTAACGGTTATGATTAGAGTTATACTATCTACAGATAAGATTTTACCTTTTGAGATTCGACATCTGTAGAGGAGTAAAAAGTAGTATCCGTAGACATATAGAAAATCCAGTGTAAAAAATGACCATCAATGGATAAGGATATCCGTAGAGGGAGTAATTTTAAATTAGACAAAATTCTTACTTTTTATGAGAGTTTTAATTCTCATGAAAATCATTTTTGACACTGGCTGCATTACAAATTATCAGAAATTTAAATTAATTAAGAAAAGTTAAGCATACCTAGCTCACTTACCAACCTTGAGAATGTTGATTCATTAAGTGGCTTGGTAAAAATGTCTGCAATTTGTTATTCACTTGGAACAAAATGAAGTTCCACAGTACCATTCATCACATGTTCCCTGATGAAGTGATACTTTATGTCAATGTGCTTGGTTCTTGAGTGTTGCACTGGATTCTCAGTAATGGAAATTGCACTAGTATTGTCACAGAAAATTGGAATCTTATTAACTGTTAGACCATAGTCTATTAGTTGATTTTTCATCCAAAGAATCTGTGCACAACAACTTCCAGCTGCAATATATTCTGCCTCAGCTGTAGAAGTAGAGACAGAATTTTGCTTCTTACTAAACCATGAGACAAGCTTATTTCCTAGAAATTGACAGGTGTCTGTTGTACTTTTTTTGTCAATCTTGCAACCTGCATAGTCTGCATCTGAATAACCAATTAGATCAAAACCAGATTCTCTAGGGTACCCAAATGCCAAGGTTTGGTGTTCCCTTGAGATATCTGAAAATCCTTTTGATAGCAATTAAGTGAGACTCTCTAGGATCAGCCTGAAATCTAGCACATAGACATGTAGCAAACATAATATCAGGTCTACTAGCTGTTAAATATAAAAGTGAGCCTACCATGCCTCTATAACTTGAAATGTCCACAGATTTTTCCTTAGTATTCAATTCAAGCTTAGCGGCAATTGGCATGGGTGTTTTAGCAGGAGAACAATTAATTAGATAAAACTTCTTTAATAGATCAAAGATGTATTTAGTTTGACTAATGAAAATTCCTTCTTTCACTTGCTTAACTTGTAAGCCAAGGAAATAGGTAAGTTCACCCATCATGCTCATTTCATATTTACTTTGCATAAGTTTGACAAACCTTTTGCAAAGCTTCTCAACTATAGACCCAAAAATTATGTCATCTACATAAATTTGAACAAGTATACTAGAGCCATCAACATTTCTAAAGAAAAGAGTTTTGCCAACAGTACCTCTAGTGAAGTGATTCTCTAAAAGAAACTATGACAGAGTGTCATACCCGGCTCTAGGTGCTTGCTTCAGTCCATAGAGTGCCTTGAGTAGGAAGTAGACAAATTCTGGATAATTTGGATCTTCAAAACCAGGAGGTTGACTAACATACACCTCCTCTTCTAATTCCCCATTTGATAGACCTTGAAATTGGCATGGGCTGCATAGGCTAGGAATGTCCTTATTGCTTCTAATCTAGCAACAAGGGTAAATGTTTCATCATAATCTATTATTTCTTCTTGAGAATAGCCCTTAGCAACCAATCTTGCTTTGTTCCCTGTGACAATGCCATTTTCATCCATCTTGTTTCTGAATACCCACTTTGTTCCTATAACACTTATGTCTTTAGGTTTGGGTACCAGCTTCCATACTTTGTTTCTCTCAAATTGGTTTAGCTCTTCCTGCATAGCTAACACCCAATCTGGATCTAGAAGAGCATCCTCAACTTTCTTTGGTTCATCTTGAGAAAGAAAGCTACTGTATAAACATTCATCTTGAGTAGCTCTTCTAGTTTGAACATTTGAGGATGCATCACCAATGATCAGTTCAAATGGGTGATCCCTAGCCCATTTTCTCCTTGTTGCAGGTGTAGGTCTTGAAGATGTAGCATCATTATCATAAGCATGATCATGTGGAATTGAGATTGATCCTTGACTCAGAGAAACTCCCCCTGAGTTTGTTGGGGGGTGGTTATCCTGTTTTGTGATCCACCTACGGATGCCTCAAAATGACTTCCTACGGATGCTCCATTTTGGCTTCCTACGGATGCTCTATTTTGGCTTCCTACGGATGCTTCATTTTGGCTTCCTACGGATGCTCCATTTGTCCCTTCTATGGATGGCTCAGTAGAACTTGAGTTGTCCATATTTGAAATGATCACTCTTGAAGGGACTGGTTCATCCTCATGATCATCATCTTCATCATCATAATATAAACCTTCCACCTCATTCTCAAACCTGAGAGTTTCATGAAAACCCTCATCTGTGAGACCTTGAATTCTGGCATCATCAAAAACAACATGTACAGATTCCATAACAATGTTGATTCTATGATTGTAAACCCTGTAGGCTTTTCCAGATGCATAACCCACGAAGGTGGCTTCATCTTCCTTTGATTCAAATTTTCCAAGATTTTCACTTTGGTTTCTCAATACAAAACATTTGCATCCAAAGACATGTAGAAAATTTAAGGGTGGTTTTCTTCCCTTGAGCAAATAATATGGAGTTATCCCTTTAGCTTGATTGATCAAAGAAATATTTTGAGTGAAACATGCAGTGTTAACTTTGCCTTTCTTGTCATTTTTCACATTAATCTCAGGTTGAGTTAAATCAACCTTGACCCTGGGTGTTGACCTCTAAAAGACAACATTTTGAGGATGTTCATATGCATACATGTTTGATGTAGGCATTTGAGGATGCTGTGCATACATAGTGTTCATGTGTGGCATGATCCATGTCATTTGTGGCATTGTGAATACATTCATATATGGATTTGGAACAAATGGCAAATTGGCATACAAATTTGATGCATGATCATTATGTGCAAACATGTTGTGCAAATCAGGCATAGGCATATTGGGTACATGCATTGGCACATGAACAGATGAATTCTTAACTGTTTTGCAATTGGTAGATAAATGATTAACACTACCACACTTTACACAAGTTTTCCTAGGAGCATACTTGTCAGGAGTGTAGTTGTTGTTTTTGTTAATTCCTACCTTACCATTTATGTTCTTTTTCTTTTTCACCTCAGCCTTGACCTCTATGTTTTCTAACTTGTCCTCCAACTGCTTGTTGGACAAGTGACCTATGTTGACATCCCTAACTTTGGTTTTGCTGCATTCTCCCTGAACAAAATTTTTGCTGGTTGGACCATACTTTTTGTTCAGCTTCTCAAGTTTTTCTTTACTAACACTAGATGTGCACTTCTTTGGACAAGTCACATCCGTAGAGGTGTTACCCATCAACGGATGATCACTATCCATAGAGGTGTCATCTCCTAGATATTCAACATCTAGTTTCTCCTTATCTTTTTCTACTGATTCCTTATAGAATGTATCCACACCTTAAGCCTTAATTATGTTTGTGGCAACATTCCTAGAATCAGTCCATCTAGCAATTGTTTCCTGTTCTTTAGCTAGTTGTGCTTTGAGAATTTCTTCTCTTTTTAGTACAACTAGCAGTTCATCCTTAGCAACTTGACACTCTAACCTCATTTTCTCATACTCAATAAATTGAGTTTCAAGAACAACATTCCTATCACTTAAAAACTGATTGCCATCTTTAATCCTAGTGTTTTCTTTTGTAAGTGATTTGAGAGAAATACGCATATGATACAGTTCAGTAGACATATCATTTATTGCACTATTGCATTCCTCAGTAGAAAGCTCAAAGAGTTTGGTGGTGATTACCTGATTGGATGATGAACTGGCCTCCTGCTCACATGAATCAGCCATCAGTGCAAGGTTCACAAATTCAGTGTCCTCCTCAGAATCATTCCCATCTTCAGCCCAGTCATATTCCTGAGTTATGATTGCTCTTCCCTTTTGCTTGAGAAGATCAAAATATTTCTTTTTATAGTCAACATGCTCAAACTTCCTGTCACTCTTCTCAGCTTTTGGTTTCTTGCATTCATTAGTAAAGTGTCCTCCCATTCCACAATTGAAACATTTAAACTTGGACCTTTCAACATAGTTCTTGTTTGATTTAAAGTCCTTTCTGAATGATTTGGACACCTCAGGGTTTCTCTTGAACTTGAGCTTTGAGAATTTTCTTGACAGAAAAGTTAAATGTTCATCTAGCTCATCCATTTCATCTTGGTTAGAGGGCTCACTTTCTTCAATCATCTTTCCTTTGCACTTTCTTGATTTAGTCCTGCCTTCATAAGCACTTGTGCTTGGTGTAGCTTCAGCAGTTTCCTCTTTCATGTCCTCAACATTGTTAACACTTGCAACTAAGGCAACAAATCCAGTTTCTTTTGGACCTTCTTAATTCCCTCATCCTGCTCCATTTCCAGCTCATATGTTTTTAGGGTTCCATACAGCCTTTCAAGAGTAAAATCCTTATACTCTTAGTCTTTCTCAAGGAAACAGCCATAGGCTTCCACTCCTTTGGCAAAGCTCTGAGAAACTTAAGATTTGAATCTTTAATTTGATACACCCTCCCATACAACTTTAATCCATTCAGCAATTTTTGAAATCTACTAAAAGTATCATTCAAAGATTCTCCACTCTTAAAGTGAAAGTGTTCATACTGTTGTATGAGGAGCTGCATCTTGTTTTCCCTGACTTGCTCAGTCCCTTCACAGATGGTTTGGACAGTGTCTCAATTCTCCTTAGCTGTATAACAATTAATAACATTGTCAAACATGTCAGAATCAAGGCCATTGAACAAAATATTCATGGCCTTCTTGTCTTTATGAACAACAATGTTGTCCTCAGGAGTCCATTCTGAAGGCAACTTTGGAATGGTGCTTGGAGCTCCTGCAGGTGCTTGAGCTATTGAGGTGTTTGGCTTCATTGGAACATGAGGGCCATGATCGATGCATTCTACATATCCTGAATCCATAGACATTAGATGTAAACGCATCTTTAATTTCCAGTGAAAGTAATTCTCTTTATCAAGAACTGGTATTTTAACTCCATAATCCTTCTGAGCCATGATTCTGATGTCTTTAGATCTTTAAACTTCTTGTTTGTTAGAAGCTTGCTCTGATACCAATTGTGTTAGTGCTTGTGCCCTAGAGACAATACTATAATGTTCTTAGGGAAGACATTTTGATTATTAATAAATATGTTCTATGGATTTTCTTTCAATTATTTATCATGTCTTTATTAACTGCGATATAAATATTAGAATAATAAATGTCCTTGGAATATAAGCATGAATTCTATATCTCTAAGTATGTGACTTAGAAATGAGATTATATGAGTAGTGTTTATAATCCTAAAAGATCCCTAGTCGAGTATTATTATTTGAGGACAATAATAATGCATTAAGACTAGTATGTTTGTTGACTGATGACCACATCTCATTGGTTATAAGTATGGTGATACTAAAGTCAAAGACATAAGTGCATGTTAGCAGAACATGGCACTGGATAGACCCACCGTGTGAATTCTTCATGGTAAATGTTATCAAGTGTCATAAGCAATTCTCCCAATGATAATGGTGTAATGATCCTTAGACTTGAAATCATTATATTTCTATATGAGAATTAATATACTTTGATTCTACTCAAAGTTACCTTTGACCGGGTAATGATAAAGGTGGACATCGGGTATATTATGAATCATATGAGAAATATGAATGATAGATATAGGATTTAACCCTCCTATTTTAGGAGTGATATTATTGGCCTCTTGATTGAGTGAGACTATGAAATGCATGGCCATGCTCAAATTGTGATTTGTTTAATAGTCTACTCATCGATCAAGTAAACCGGGATTAAATGTTGAAGAGGATGACATAAACCACGCCTCGAGTTTAATCTATAATATAAGGTTAAAAGGATTATATTACATGGAACATTATTCATTAAAGGTTTAATTGGATCACCAATTATTATTATTACTTGGGTAGCAATGATGTATTACTAGATGCCGCTCATTGTTTATAATTTTATTATGAGATATTAAAATTATTGCCAACGTAATAATAACCTAAAGGGTTACACATAAAGAACGTTTTAAACGGAGCATTAATTAAATTTCGAATTTAATTGAATTATTATTATTATTGAATTATTGGATTAAATAAGTAGGACTTGATTAATTGTATAATAATTCGAATATAATAAATAATACTACTAATAATCAGATTGGGTTTTGGAAGCCCAATCAGATTAGGTATAGGCCCAGAATTCTCTCCATATAAATACATTAAGATGTATTATTTTAGGGTTGAAAAATTGAAAAAAAACGTTTTTCATAAAAAACCCGAGCTGCTCTACATCAAAGAGAGGCTAGAGAGAGAGAGAGAGAGAGTTCCGAGGGTAGTTCTTGGCTAGTACCAACTCCGGTGATCGTTGGACGATCGGGCGTTCGTGTGGACTAATTAGAGACGTGTATCGCAAGGTGGGACACGTGGTGATCATATCAAAGGACCTCCATTAGTCAGCCGTTCGTAAAGCTTCAAAAGGTAACTTTTCCTGAAATAGTTCCGTAAATCTTTGCCAAGTAATTTCTCCTTCTCCTAACTTCATAGATTCCCACCAAAAATTAGCTTCTGCCTTCAAGTAGTAACTAGCAAATTCAGTTTTCTGATCTTCCCCAACCTTAACTAACGCAAAAGCTTTCTCAATGTCGATTAACCATGATTTCGCCTCAACAGGGTTTAAAGTACCTTTGAATTCAGGTGGGTGGACAGCTTGAAATGATTTAAAGGTTGTCAAAGGTTGAACATTTCGTTGTTGTTGTTGTTGTTGTTGTTGAGTCAAGGCAGCAGTTTGTTGTTGGAGTAATTGAAGTATCTGAGTTATAGTTGGGTCTACCGGGTTCTGGGCCTCGGTATCGGTTGTCTGTTGAGTAGAAGCAGTAGTCTTTTTCTTTGGTGGCATTTTTCTGATAAGAGATAAGCAATTTATGAAACAATATGCATATATATACCACAATGTAAACTCTTTTTGAAAACGTTTATAAAATTGTAATCATAAAAATTTTAAAACTTTTAGTCATATTGTTAGATAACTTGCTTGTCTCCGTAACAGGGTAAACAGGGTAAACATATGTATTATAGGACCAGGTTAACAATAAATGGTATAACAGTTTAAAGCAAGGTATAAGAAAAGTACGTGCATAATATAAAGATAAGAGTCAGGTACAATAGATGATAGGGTACATGATCACCCCATAAAGTCAAAGCAGAGTCAATGACAAAGCAGATAATATAATACTGTCTACTAGTACTAGGAAAACGGGAAAACATCCTAACAACTAGTAGTCAAGCGTGCAAATAATCAATACTAAAACCAATGGGCTCTAACAGATGTCCCACTCTCAGAATCCAACCATCTCTAGTCTCGTCCACCACGAACAGCTCTCAGCTCACACAGCATCCAGCTAACAATCCTAGTCACTCTCTTGGCCTCCTCTAAAGCATCAACAGTGACTGGTCCCTCAGCTAGGCGCTTTCTCGCTGTCTCCTCTACAGTACGAATCCTATCCTCCCATTCCGCCTCAGTAACAGCAACACGACGGTCCGCCTCATCAGACATCTGGTCTACAAGGGCCTGAAGCTCGGCATTCTGTCCGGAAAGGGTCTCTAGGTCTCTAGCAAGGTCTACATGAGCATGAAGAAACATAGGTGCAGGACCTCCCAAAACTGAAATACGAGAATCAACAGATGCGGCTCTCCAAGGGATAGTAGTCTGAACAGGTATAGGTGCAAATGGTAGCTCAACGGGCTAAACACTAGGACTACCTATCTCCACTGGATCCTCCTCATGATCAGACAAAGTATGCATAGGGTCAGATGATGTGATAGATGGGTGAGGGGGTGTGTCTCCACCAATAACGTCCATCTCCTGCGATAACAATATAGATATAGATACTTATATAATAACAGGTTATCTTAATCCTAAAGACTTAACTTAAAGGAAAGTACTTACGCCTAACGTTGCTACTTAGCATCTATCAATCTAATATCCTAACAGATTCCTACTCCTTACATAACTATTTTAGTCATCTTTTATTAATAGGGATCCTAATCTTTTATTAATAGGGATCCTAATCCTGGCTTGTTTCAGTGACCAAAAACTGACCGCTCTGATACCAACCTGTGACGCCCTCCCGATCTGGGGTCATGATCGGGGAGTCACTACAAACTCTATACATAATTAAACCCATAAACAATAATATAAACATACAGACTAGACCCCAACTCTACCAATGGATCTCAACAGTTGATGGTGTGAAACAAGCATCCACTATCTAATTCATTAATACATTACATAAACATGAGTCTCAAAAGTTATTACAACCAAGACTTAAAAGTTCTATGTCCTCTCCTTACAAAACACCTTCTACCAGTGGTCATCACCTACCTGAGCTGGCATCCCAAAAACAACCCTATAGGAAGACTTCCTAGCTGTCTGAAAAGTGCGTACCATCTTCTCGCTTAACTGTGGGTTAGAATAGGGAAAAAGAATGAGCCAAATGCCCAGCAAGTAATAATATGCCCAAACAGTTATCCACTGGGAAACAGTTCCAATATCAATATACATGGCATGGGTATAGCAAAATCCGTATCAAGGGATTATCAGAGTAATGAATTGAATATACAATTTCAAAACAGTTTCCAATATCAATATATATGGCATGGTTTTAGCAGAATCCATATCAAGGATTTATTGGAACAATGACATAAATATGCAATTTCAAAGGGTAAACCAATTTCATTATCAAGATATCCGTTTTCAAGAAAAGCATTAAGTAATTTTGGAGATTTTTCACAACGCACCGGGCAATACGGGTGATCAGCCACGTAAAGTCCCCATACCGGACACACAGTCCCTCTGGTCCTTGTATTGGGTCCCATTAGGCAACACATTGGCCTTTAGACTAGTCCATCCCTAGTCCATTTATTATAATTAAAAAGTGCTGGACCGGCGTTACTCGGCCTCTTACGCCTCCAATCTTAGGAATCCGTGGAAACCATAAATCAGAATTTAAATGAGTCTAAACTTTATTCCTTTTTAAAACATGTTCAGATATAAAGAAGTCTTTTGGAAATCAGATAAGTTCAATCAAAACAATCTGGATTTCTATTAGTGGAATATCAGAAATATTTATCATCGGGTCTATTCTGGAAATGTACTAGAATGAGAGTTAGGTGTATTCACTTTCAGGTATAAAAAGGGAATGCATAAGTATATGATCAAATTCAGGTTATATAATCATGGGTTATTAACATTTTAACCCTTAAAGTTTCTCCCAAGATACATATGAACCCTCAAAGTAAAAAAACATACTTCTACACCTTTAAAGTTTGACAATTGTACACCCCATCCCATGACATTATCTTTTAGAATATTTTTTCCTATTTTGCCCCTAAGTTTGTTGTATACGATGAACACTTTGATTCAATTTTGTTTTTTTCTCTACTTGCACCAGCAATGACACATCAGTGTCCAGGATCCCTCCATTATCTAGGATATGACTTCGATATGGTTACACTAACAAGCTTTGAAAACATCTTCATTGATTGTTACAGTGTGCTCCTAGCTATTCTATTATAGTCAGTATGCATCTCACCCATGAATACCTTTATGGTATTAACTAACTAATATTTATCAAAAAGATCAACAAACTGAAAATTGAGAGGACTACGAAAACAACTCGATATAAGGGTCAGAATGTACAAGTATATGCCATATTTTGAGGGCTGGTGAGTATTTTTCATGCAAACTTTGAGGGTCAAAATTGAAAGTACGAGGGTAAAATTGGAAGAAAAAAATGAAAAGGGGTTGGAATGTACAAGTGCCAAACTTCAGGGATATGGAAGTCCGTTTTTAAATTTTGAGGACTGGTGTATATTTTTGAGAAAACTTTGAGAGTCAAAATGATAATAACCCTATAATCATAGGTCAATCAGGTTTCAATTCACGGATATGAACAGGGTATAAAGGTTTAAGGATAAAGAACTAAACAAAACATGGTATATAGTTCAACATGGTATATATGAACAAAGATAAGGGTTATCAATGAGCGATAAGTGTTTTCAGAACTAAAGGTAAATCAAGGCAAGATGACAATTCATATGTGTCAAAATGAAACAATGGAATCGGAATACGAAAGCAAGTTTGTATTACTTGCCTTAAGTAGCTAAAAAGGGGTAATGAGCAATCACTGATTCTCCACCTTAGTCTTTCCTTTGTCTCTAAGTTCCACTATCTTGGACTCTACAAAAGAATATATTCTATCTTAGTATGCCCTCTCTAAAATGCTAATCCTTTATTCTAAACTACCCAACGCATCCTAAACGCGTAAACACATAATAGTTACACCACATTTCAACCATGTAATAGGCAACAACCATATAAATGCACATCATCATTCAAATACACATAACATGCTCCTTATA
This sequence comes from Heracleum sosnowskyi, assembly GCA_030848705.1. Classification (NCBI taxonomy): domain Eukaryota; kingdom Viridiplantae; phylum Streptophyta; class Magnoliopsida; order Apiales; family Apiaceae; genus Heracleum; species Heracleum sosnowskyi. The sequence continues at coordinate 20,014,352 of CM061241.1, forward strand.
CATATATATATATATACAATAATATATCTTTCAAATCATACCACACATGGTATTCCTTAAATCAATTTGATCATGCCAACCATATCCTTAACACTTTTACAACAATGTTTTTCATCTCAAAAAGCTGAAAAATCTGCTGCGCATAGTTTACTAAAACATTTTTCATAAATCCAAAACTAATCAAACAATTACCAAATTTGACAGGCTACTTCCTGATTACTAACGCAACTTAGCATAAAAGTTTCAATTTCAGAACACTTTATTTAGATTAAAAACGAACTGTATAAACTAGGTACTGAAACACAGAAAAATCCCTGCTGCGCAACTTTTAGTAAAACAAGCATAACTTTTTATTCGTTAACTCTATCGATACAAGGTTAGCGCGTGCACAAACTAGATTCAATTTAGAACAGTGACATTCTAGGCTCTCTGTCTAAAACATGCAGCAACCATATGCAAACAATCAAAACAGAACAGGCAGTTTTTCTGGAAAATTCAGCATGATGTTTATCTATGCAAGACCAACCCAAATATAATCTCTACTACAACCAACCATCCAATATCAAAACTAATACTCATGTTCTCAAGAAATTAGTAAACTTATACATGCAATTAGAGAATACCACAATTAACAATCCCTATACTTGGAACTTCACTAAAATTCCCAAATCAAAACCTTTAACCATAAAAAATTCGAACTATCTAAACTTAACACAATTAATCAACATGAAATCACTATGACTTGAATTTATCAATCAATCATCAACATAAAATAATTTTCAAACCGAATTTACTAAAGGGAAAAATCGAAATATACACATGCATTTCGATTTCTTTACATGCAACCAAAATCTTAACTAAACATAGCTATTAATACATAATTTGGACTCAAGAACATCATCATCGTCCCCGTCGGCTCGCCGGAGCTCATTGCCGACGGCGGCATGGTTCGGAGGTGCCCGGAAAATCGGGTTTCCTTCAACAAACCTCACCAATACAAATCAAACAATCTCCTTATCACGGAATCATCACAAAACAAAGGTTCGGGATTGAATCAAAATCAAAATCGCCAAAATCCTTTGCATGCAAAACCGATACACACATATATACACACAGCCATACACTCACACACATACACGATTATATATATACATCTAATCATCAATATCCATGAGAGAATGAGAGAGAATGAGAGAGAGATTTTACAAAGAGAGAGAGAGATTTTTTGCCGAGAGAAAAGTCGAGAGAAAGAGAGAAGAGAGAGTTGAACGGCAAAGTGGAGAAAGGGGAAAAACTGGGTGCAGGGGTTTTATAAGCCCAGGGGTAGAATAGTAATTTGCTAATTAAAAATCTGATTTCTAATAAACAAAACCAACATAAATACCCTTTCTAAAATTCGAAATAAAATGAAGATAATATCTAAAAATCACAATTTTATTTTTAAAACAAAGAATACGAATTTACAAGCTCACCCATATTTTTAAAATATTTGTATGATGAAAATTGAATTAAATATGAATTTTCAAAGTTTTGATCACATAAATGACATTTAACTCATAAAATCGTTTTTAAATCCTTAAAGCCAAAAATAAATTCATCCACTAATTTTATAAAATACTAGAATATAAACTAAAGGTTGTGAAAAAGATTTCACAATAAAAAGAGTCTCCGATGATTTTATAAAATTCCCGGAAGGTCAAAAAGAACTAACTTTTAATAAGAAATTCATATAAAATGCATTTAAAAGCATACACATATATTTTAATCCATATCATTCACCAAGTAAACATCTATTTATCACATTTTCAAATATCCATCTTTCACACAATATTCACATATCATATATCTCAAATATTATTAAATATTAATACTGTACAAGCGTTTTTCTGAGTCGTTATAACCTTCCCCCCTTAAAAAGATTCTGTCCCCAGAATCTAACCTTATGAAAATAGGTGCGGATACTTTTCAAGAATCTCGCTCTCAAGTTCCCAAGTTGATTCTTCAACTTTAGGATTCCTCCACAAAACCTTAACTAGCTTAACAATCTTATTCCTTAATTTCCTATCCATACGATCCTGAATCTCTACAGGTTGTTCTACATAAGACAAATCAGGTTGAATCTCAAAAGGTTCATATTCGATCACGTGATTTGCATCAGGATTAAATCTCTTAAGCATCGAAATATGAAAAACGTTATGAATGTGCTCCATGTGTGGTGGTAATGCTAACTCATATGCAACTTTTCCAATACGCCTCAATATCTCAAACGGTCCTACATATCTCGGGCTAAGTTTCCCTTTCTTGCCAAATCTTGTAACTCCTTTCCATGGCGACACTTTTAGCAACACTTGATCTCCTTCTTCAAAGCTTAGATCCTTCCTGTCTTGGTCAGCGTACTTCCGTTGTTTGTCTTGTGCCGTAACTAGCCTTTTCCGAATGATCTCAATCTTTTCCTTCGTTTGATGTACTAGCTCGGGTCCTAAAACTTTTCGTTATCCAACTTCTTCCCAATATACAGGCGATCTACATTTCCTTCCATACAAAGCTTGATACGGTGGCATTCCAATACTCGCGTGATAGCTGTTGTTGTACGAAAACTCTACTAACGGCAAATGTTCATCCCAACTTCCTTTAAAATCCAGTGCACAAGCTCTAAGCATGTCTTCAATGGTTTGAATTGTTCGTTCACTTTGGCCATCAGTTTGTGGATGATATGCGGTACTCATCTTAAGCTTCGTACCCAGACATTCTTGAAATTGTCTCCAAAATCGGGAGTTAAACCTTGGATCACGATCCGACACAATGGTTACTGGAACTCCGTGGCGTGTCACAACTTCCTTCAGATATAGCTGTACTAACCTATCCAGTGAGAATCTTTCATTGATTGGGAGAAAATGTGCAGACTTGGTCAGACGGTCTACAATTACCCATATGGCATCATGATTAGCTTTTGTCCTCGGCAGTCCAACAATAAAATCCATGGCAAGATGTTCCCACTTCCATTCAGGAATATCTAATGGCTGCAATAGTCCGCTCGGCTTTTGATGTTCGGCTTTGACTCGTTGACAAGTATAACACTTACTTATCCATTCGGCAATTTCTCTTTTCATATCCGGCCACCAGAAATGTTCCTTCAAATCTCGATACATTTTCGTGCTACCAGGGTGAATTGAGTACTGTGAACTATGGGCTTCCCGCAAGATTTCATTCTTCAATTCTGTCACATTTGGAATCCATATCCTTGTAGAGAATCTCAAAATTCCTTTGTCATCCCTTTGGGTGCGGATCTCTTCACCAGTCAATGTGTTCATCTCTTGGTTCATAACCTCCTCTTGACATCTTCGTATCTTTTCCAACAATTCCGGTTGAAACGTCATAGCGTTGAGAACTTCGTTGGTAACTTCCGAATCATAAACTTCTAGTTTCAACTTCTCAAAGTCTTGAAGCAATTCCTTAGGTATTGTGAACAAATTCAATCTCTCTTTTCGACTTAACGCATCCGCCACAACATTCGCTTTTCCCGGGTGATAGTTAATACTACAATCATAATCCTTAATTAGCTCCAACCATCTCCGTTGCCTCATGTTCAATTCCTTCTGAGTGAATATATACTTTAAGCTCTTATGATCCGTGTAGATTTCACACTTCTCTCCGTATAGATAATGTCTCCAAATTTTCAGCGCGAACACGATAGCTGCTAATTCCAAATCATGAGTTGGGTACTTCTGTTCGTGCGGTTTGAGTTGTCGTGAAGCATACGCGATCACTTTTCCATGTTGCATCAAAACACATCCTAATCCTTTGTGTGAAGCATCACTGTAGATAACAAAATTTCCTTGATCATCGGGTAAGACTAACACTGGTGCTGTCACTAATCTTCCTTTCAGCTCTTGGAAACTTTCTTCACATTTCTCAGTCCAAACAAACTTCTCATTCTTCCGAGTCAGTGCAGTTAACGGTGTAGCTATCTTTGAAAAATCTTGAACAAATCTCCGGTAGTATCCAGCTAATCCGAGAAAACTTCTCACTTCAGTAGGGATCTTTGGTCTTTCCCAATTAACCACAGCTTCAATCTTGGCAGGGTCCACTCTCACTCCTTCTCGACTAATAACGTGACCAAGAAACTGTACTTCCTCCAACCAGAATTCACACTTTGAAAACTTTGCATATAACTTTTCCTTCCTCAAGACTTCCAATGCAATCCTTAGATGTTCCGCATGATCTTCCGAAGACTTTGAATATATCAAGATGTCATCAATAAATACAATCACAAACTTATCCAAATACGTTCGAAACACTCGGTTCATCAAATCCATAAACACAGCCGGGGCATTAGTTAATCCAAATGGCATCACTAAAAATTCGTAATGTCCATATCTTGTGCGAAAAGCAGTCTTCGAAACGTCTTCAGGCTTGATTTTCAGTTGATGGTATCCAGATCTTAAATCAATCTTTGAGAAATAGGCTGCTCCTTTGAGTTGATCAAATAAATCATCGATTCGCGGTAACGGGTACTTATTCTTTATAGTCAACCGGTTAAGTTCTCGATAGTCTATACACAATCTCATACTCCCGTCTTTCTTCTTGACAAATAATACTGGCGCTCCCCACGGCGATATACTAGGCCTTATAACTCCTTTATCCAAAAGATCTTGTAGCTGCGTAGCCAATTCCTTCATTTCTGTCGGTGCCATTCTGTAAGGTGCCTTTGATACTGGTTCCGTTCCAGGTGCCAAATCAATCGTAAATTCTACTTCTCGATCTGGAGGTAATCCGGGTAGTTCGTCAGGAAAAACTTCAGGGAACTCATTTAAAACGGGTATCTCCTCCATCTTCAACACTTGCTTATCCACATCCACAACATGAGCCAAATAAGCTTCACAACCTTGTCGCAGTAGTCGGGTCGTTTGCATAAACGTTAAGAATTTCCTAGTTTGTCTTTGACCTTGAAATACCACTTCTTGATCTTCGTCCACACGCAATCTTACTTGCTTTTTCCTACATTCAATCTGTGCATCGCAATCTACTAACCAATCCATTCCTAGGATAACATCGAATTCTCCCATTTTGAACGGTATCAAATCCGCATGAAAAAGATATCCACCGATCTCTATTTTACAGTTAGGACACACTTGGTCTACGGGAACTCTATCCTGGTTAGCCACTTCTATTACTAACGTCCTTTCCAATGGTTTTACCTCACATTGTAATTTATCAAGGAATCTTTCAGATATAAAAGATCTAGTCGCTCCAGAATCAATTAACACTTTAGCTTTAACAGAATTCACAGGAAGCGTACCTGCTACTACATCTCTGTCCTGAACTGCTTCATTGATTGACATATTAAAGGTTCTTGCTCGAGGTTGAGATGACTGTGACCGTGTTGGTGGTGCAGTGAGCCTAAGTACATTAGCAGATTGGACCGGTTCCTTACATTCCCGCGCAAAATGTCCCGCTTTTCCACACTTGAAACATGTTAATCCTCCTGGTTTTGAACTTGGACATCCATCAGCATAGTGTCCCTTCTTGTTGCATTTAAAACATGTGATGTTCAACTTGTTACGGATTCCCGAATGTCTTTTACCACACGTCTTGCACTCTGGTATAGACGGCTTTCCCGTGATAGTTGGCGGCTTTCCTCCTTGAGGTTTCTTGTCTAAACTCCCAAATCCACTCCTCTGTTTCTGAAAATTCCTATCTCCTCCTGGTTGATTTCCAAACCTTTTCCTATTCTGAGAACTTCCTTGTCCTTCATCACCTTGGCTTCTTTCAGATCCTCCAAACTTTCGTTTCTTTCCAAATTTCTCCTTTTGAACTAATTCGCTTTCGCCCTCAATGATCATCGCTTTCTGTACTACCGCAGTATAATTTCTCAACTCAAAAGCTGCAACTCTACTCCTTAACCATGGCTTTAATCCGTGTTGAAACTTTCTAGCCTTACTGACATCATCTCTTACGTACCTAGGTGCAAATCTTGCCAATTCAATAAATTTGGCTTCGTATTCTGCCACACTCATCCCTTCTTGTTTTAATTCTAAGAACTGAACTTCCAACTGATCTTGTAGGTACCTTGGTAAATACTTTTCCTGAAATAGTTCCGTAAATCTTTGCCAAGTAATTTCTCCTTCTCCTAACTTCATAGATTCCCACCAAAAATTAGCTTCTGCCTTCAAGTAGTAACTAGCAAATTCAGTTTTATGATCTTCCCCAACCTTAACTAACGCAAAAGCTTTCTCAATGTCGATTAACCATGATTTCGCCTCAACAGGGTTTAAAGTACCTTTGAATTCAGGTGGGTGGACAGCTTGAAATGATTTAAAGGTTGTCAAAGGTTGAACATTTCATTGTTGTTGTTGTTGTTGTTGTTGTTGAGTCAAGGCAGCAGTTTGTTGTTGGAGTAATTGAAGTATCTGAGTTATAGTTGGGTCTACCGGGTTCTGGGCCTCGGTATCGGTTGTCTGTTGAGTAGAAGCAGTAGTCTTTTTCTTTGGTGGCATTTTTCTGATAAGAGATAAGCAATTTATGAAACAATATGCATATATATACCACAATGTAAACTCTTTTTGAAAACGTTTATAAAATTGTAATCATAAAAATTTTAAAACTTTTAGTCATATTGTTAGATAACTTGCTTGTCTCCGTAACAGGGTAAACAGGGTAAACATATGTATTATAGGACCAGGTTAACAATAAATGGTATAACAGTTTAAAGCAAGGTATAAGAAAAGTACGTGCATAATATAAAGATAAGAGTCAGGTACAATAGATGATAGGGTACATGATCACCCCATAAAGTCAAAGCAGAGTCAATGACAAAGCAGATAATATAATACTGTCTACTAGTACTAGGAAAACGGGAAAACATCCTAACAACTAGTAGTCAAGCGTGCAAATAATCAATACTAAAACCAATGGGCTCTAACAGATGTCCCACTCTCAGAATCCAACCATCTCTAGTCTCGTCCACCACGAACAGCTCTCAGCTCACACAGCATCCAGCTAACAATCCTAGTCACTCTCCTGGCCTCCTCTAAAGCATCAACAGTGACTGGTCCCTCAGCTAGGTGCTTTCTCGCTATCTCCTCTACAGTACGAATCCTATCCTCCCATTCCGCCTCAGTAACAGCAACACGACGGTCCGCCTCATCAGACATCTGGTCTACAAGGGCCTGAAGCTCGGCATTCTGTCCGGAAAGGGTCTCTAGGTCTCTAGCAAGGTCTACATGAGCATGAAGAAACATAGGTGCAGGACCTCCCAAAACTGAAATACGAGAATCAACAGATGCGGCTCTCCAAGGGATAGTAGTCTGAACAGGTATAGGTGCAAATGGTAGCTCAACGGGCTGAACACTAGGACTACCTATCTCCACTGGATCCTCCTCATGATCAGACAAAGTATGCATAGGGTCAGATGATGTGATAGATGGGTGAGGGGGTGTGTCTTCACCAATAACGTCCATCTCCTGCGATAACAATATAGATATAGATACTTATATAATAACAGGTTATCTTAATCCTAAAGACTTAACTTAAAGGAAAGTACTTACGCCTAACGTTGCTACTTAGCATCTATCAATCTAATATCCTAACAGATTCCTACTCCTTACATAACTATCTTAGTCATCTTTTATTAATAGGGATCCTAATCTTTTATTAATAGGGATCCTAATCCTGGCTTGTTTCAGTGACCAAAAACTGACCGCTCTGATACCAACCTGTGACGCCCTCCCGATCTGGGGTCATGATCGGGGAGTCACTACAAATTCTATACATAATTAAACCCATAAACAATAATATAAACATGCAGACTAGACCCCAACTCTACCAATGGATCTCAACAGTTGATGGTGTGAAACAAGCATCCACTATCTAATTCATTAATACATTACATAAACATGAGTCTCAAAAGTTATTACAACCAAGACTTAAAAGTTCTATGTCCTCTCCTTACAAAACACCTTCTACCAGTGGTCATCACCTACCTGAGCTGGCATCCCAAAAACAACCCTATAGGAAGACTTCCTAGCTGTCTGAAAAGTGCGTACCATCTTCTCGCTTAACTGTGGGTTAGAATAGGGAAAAAGAATGAGCCAAATGCCCAACAAGTAATAATATGACCAAACAGTTATCCACTGGGAAAAAGTTCCAATATCAATATACATGGCATGGGTATAGCAAAATCCGTATCAAGGGATTATCAGAGTAATGAATTGAATATACAATTTCAAAACAGTTTCCAATATCAATATATATGGCATGGTTTTAGCAGAATCCATATCAAGGATTTATTGGAACAATGACATAAATATGCAATTTCAAAGGGTAAACCAATTTCATTATCAAGATATCCGTTTTCAAGAAAAGCATTAAGTAATTTTGGAGATTTTTCACAACGCACTGGACAATACGGGTGATCAGCCACGTAAAGTCCCCATACCGGACACACAGTCCCTCTGGTCCTTGTATTGGGTCCCATTAGGCAACACATTGGCCTTTAGACTAGTCCATCCCTAGTCCATTTATTATAATTAAAAAGTGCTGGACCGGCGTTACTCGGCCTCTTACGCCTCCAATCTTAGGAATCCGTGGAAACCATAAATCAGAATTTAAATGAGTCTAAACTTTATTCCTTTTTAAAACATGTTCAGATATAAAGAAGTCTTTTGGGAATCAGATAAGTTCAATCAAAACAATCTGGATTTCTATTAGTGGAATATCAGAAATATTTATCATCGGGTCTATTCTGGAAATGTACTAGAATGAGAGTTAGGTGTATTCACTTTCAGGTATAAAAAGGGAATGCATAAGTATATTATCAAATTCAGGTTATATAATCATAGGTCAATCAGGTTTCAATTCATGGATATGAACAGGGTATAAAGGTTTAAGGATAAAGAACTAAACAAAGCATGGTATATAGTTCAACATGGTATATATGAACAAAGATAAGGGTTATCAATGAGCGATAAGTGTTTTCAGAACTAAAGGTAAATCAAGGCAAGATAACAATTCATATGTGTCAAAATGAAACAATGGAATCAGAATACGAAAGCAAGTTTGTATTACTTACCTTAAGTAGCTAAAAAGGGGTAATGAGCAATCACTGATTCTCCACCTTAGTCTTTCCTTTGTCTCTAAGTTCCACTTCCTTGGACTCTACAAAAGAATATATTCTATCTTAGTATGCCCTCTCTAAAATGCTAATCCTTTATTCTAAACTACCCAACGCATCCTAAACGCGTAAACACATAATAGTTACACCACATTTCAACCATGTAATAGGCAACAACCATATAAACGCACATCGTCATTCAAATACACATAACATGCTCCTTATACATATATATATATACAATAATATATCTTTCAAATCATACCACACATGGTATTCCTTAAATCAATTTGATCATGCCAACCATATCCTTAACACTTTTACAACAATGTTTTTCATCTCAAAAAGCTGAAAAATCTGCTGCGCATACTTTACTAAAACATTTTTCATAAATCCAAAACTAATCAAACAATTACCAAATTTGACAGGCTACTTCCTGATTACTAACTCAACTTAGCATAACAGTTTCAACTTCAGAACACTTTATTTAGATCAAAAACGAACTGTATAAACTAGTTACTGAAACACAGAAAAATCCCTGCTGCGCAACTTTTAGTAAAACAAGCATAACTTTTTATTCGTTAACTCTATCGATACAAGGTTAGCGCGTGCACAAACTAGATTCAATTTAGAACAGTGACATTGTAGGCTCTCTGTCTAAAACATGCAGCAACCATATGCAAACAATCAAAACAGAACAGGCAGTTTTTCTGGAAAATATGTTTATCTATGCAAGACCAACCCAAATATAATCTCTACTACAACCAACCATCCAATATCAAAACTAATACTCATGTTCTCAAGAAATTACTAAACTTATACATGCAATTAGAGAATACCACAATTAACAATCCCTATACTTGGAACTTCACTAAAATTCCCAAATCAAAACCTTTAACCATAAAAAATTCGAACTATCTAAACTTAACACAATTAATCAACATGAAATCACTATGACTTGAATTTATCAATCAATCATCAACATAAAATAATTTTCAAACCGAATTTACTAAAGGGAAAAATTGAAATATACACATGCATTTCGATTTCTTTACATGCAACCAAAATCTTAACTAAACATAGCTATTAATACATAATTTGGACTCAAGAACATCATCATCATCCCCGTCGGCTCGCCGGAGCTCATTGTCGACGGCGGCATGGTTCAGAGGTGCCCGGAAAATCGGGTTTCCATCAACAAACCTCACCAATACAAATCAAACAATCTCCTTATCACGGAATCATCACAAAACAAAGGTTCGGGATTGAATCAAAATCAAAATCGCCAAAATCCTTTGCATGCAAAACCGATACACACATATATACACACAGCCATACACTCACACACATACACGATTATATATATACATCTAATCATCAATATCCATGAGAGAATGAGAGAGAATGAGAGAGAGATTTTACAAAGAGAGAGAGAGATTTTTTGTCGAGAGAAAAGTCGAGAGAAAGAGAGAAGAGAGAGTTGAACGGCAAAGTGGAGAAAGGGGAAAAACTGGGTGCAGGGGTTTTATAAGCCCAGGGGTAGAATAGTAATTTGCTAATTAAAAATCTGATTTCTAATAAACAAAACCAACATAAATACCCTTTCTAAAATTCGAAATAAAATGAAGATAATATCTAAAAATCACAATTTTATTTTTAAAACAAAGAATACGAATTTACAAGCTCACCCATATTTTTAAAATATTTTTATGATCAAAATTGAATTAAATATGAATCTTCAAAGTTTTGATCACATAAATGACATTTAACTCATAAAATCGTTTTTAAATCCTTAAAGCCAAAACTAAATTCATCCACTAATTTTATAAAATACTAGAATATAAACTAAAGGTTGTGAAAAAGATTTCACAATAAAAAGAGTCTCCGATGATTTTATAAAATTCCCGGAAGGTCAAAAAGAACTAACTTTTAATAAGAAATTCATATAAAATGCATTTAAAAGCATACACATATATTTTAATCCATATCATTCACCAAGTAAACATCTATTTATCACATTTTCAAATATCCATCTTTCACACATTATTCACATATCATATATCTCAAATATTATTAAATATTAATACTGTACAAGCGTTTTTCTGAGTCGTTATAATAATGATGATTGAGATGATCATATGATGATCATATAATCTGTATGTATACTGATATATACATGATATAGTTTTGTTCTTGTTATGAGAATCGTATTCGATACGATTTCTGATTGGTTGCGCAGATTTGGTGAAATTTGCATACTTTTTCAGAATTTCGTCGAAAATACCTTTTCGGAAAGATAAACGGGCGTCTGAACAATACTGACTATGTCATTCGTTCATCTGTAAGGTGTTTGACGTCGTTTACTATCTGTAAACAGCGATTCATTGTTTTCATAATTCTGATTTTAATTTTCTGATTTACACTTTATTTGATTTTGTGATTGGATCATGAAAAATATGATATGGTGTGATATGTTGATGCAATATGAGATGTTCTTAACTGTTAATTGAGCATGGTGTATGGTTATGGCCCTAAGACCCATAGGTTAGTGGTTTTTGATTATGGTTTTGGTTTTAAATACGACTTGCATGTCGTTCATTCTTTTAATGATTAAATCTCGAATGTAACTCGAGTTTCTCTTGTAAGTTTATTAGATTAGCTTTTCATATTATGTAATTGATGATATGAAGACATGGAGGCATGCCAAGGAGGCGATCAAAGGAGACATTACAAGGAAGCATGAAGACATGTGTAATTTATTATGTTGTATTCGATACCACCATATATTGACCTTGGTTTTTCCTTAGCTTGGAAAAATCGCATAGGATTGGGCCATAACCAAGCACGTTTACTTTACGCACTTTACATATATGATGCATGTGATGATGATATGTATGCGTAGTGATAATGATGCATGTTTTAAGTAGATTAAACATGTATGTATTAGATACATCACCCATGCCATGCCTGCTAAACAAGATAAAATCTGTAACGATTCAAGATTTTAAAATTGAACAAAACGAACATGAGATTCCTGTGTTTATGAAACACGGAAATAAGTATGAATTTTCGATTTTTTGATATGGGGCGATTTTGACAAAAAATACAAGCAGCGCTTGTTAGAAAGGCGGGTTTGAAGTGAGACCACTGTGACTCCTCCGTTGGACTGGAAATCAAACCATTGATGAATTTTGAATTGAAGTACTTAGTTCAAGGAAAAATTGGGAATCTCTTGATGATGGGATCATGGTCGTTTTAATAATAAAATCCCTAAATTTAAAATATTAAGTCACTTAGATGCCTTCCAATGGGCAACACTCATCAAGACCTAGATCGAGAAAGAGTGGGTTTGCCAAAGCAAAGCACTCCAATCTATCGTGGTATGGCGCGATGAAGTAAATGTGATACTTACCTGTTAGACCATTGGGTTAGACTTAACTAAGTTACCACAATAGGATTGTGAACTTAGAGGCATGGAGTTTGGTATGATTTATTGGATAAATATGGACAAATGTTGTTCTACCAAACTTTCCAAGAGTTATATATGATATAATTGACAAGAGTTGTCTACCTAAATAAATCATGTTTTGGGAGAAAAGCCAAAGCTGACCTTAAGCGTGACGAAATATGGATCTTGGCTCATTAGAAGGATTTAGAGTAATGCCTTCCGAATTAATAGTTAGGGCTATTGATTTGATAAAAATAGTGGGAGATATATATGGATAATCACTTGAACATAATTTAATAAATCTGAAACTAACTTATTTTATGCATTTTAACATTGTAGATATCTAAATGGCAAACTCAAACAATTTCTCTGTGCGATCAGTCCTTGAGAAGGAAAAGCTGACAGGAACCAACTTCCTTGATTGGCAAAGGAATTTGAGGATTGTCCTCAGGTAGGAGCGAAAGCTTTATGTCCTTGATATTCCTCACCCTGGACCTCTTGCTGCTGAAGCAACCGAGGCTCAACAAAATGCTTATCAAAAGCATCTTGATGATTCTACGGATGTCTGTTGTTTGATACTAGCGACTATGAGTCCTGAGCTTCAGAAACAACACGAGCGTATGGACACTTATGACATGATAGAGCACCTCAAAATGATGTTTGAGGGTCAAGCTCGTCAAGAGAGGTTTGATGTAAGCAAAGCGTTGTATGCATGCAAACAGGGAGATCATGAGCCGGTTGGACCGCATGTTCTAAAGATGATAGGGTATTTGGAAACCCTTGAGAATTTGGGTTACCCGGTTTTACCGGAACACCAAGCAGATTTGATCTTGCAGTCTTTGAACAACAACTACACTCAATTTGTAATAAACTGTATTATGAGTGAGATAGACAAAACACCTACCGAACTATTGGCATTATTGAGGACTTCTGAGACCAATATGTCAAAGGCTAACCCTGCTCCCATAATGATGGTGAATAAAGGGAATGCCAAAGGAAAGGGGAAATGGAAAGGCAAGAAGAAGATTGGATCTAAATCTGCTAATTCGAAGCCTGCTTTCAAAAAGGCTTTGAAGCCTACTGGAGGTGTTGCAAAAGGTGCTGCAAAGGGTGATGTATGTCACTTTTGCAAGAAGTCAGGTCATTGGAAGCGTAATTGTCAAGCTTATTTGGAAGATTTGAACCTGAAGGGAATGAAGTCTGTGAAGATTTCTGATTCAGGTATGTATGTTATAGAAGTCAATTTGTCTACTTCTACATCATGGGTATTAGATACTGGATGTGGTTCTCACATTTGTATAAATGTGCAGGAACTACAAAGGAGTAGGACTTTGGCGAAAGGAGAAGTCGACCTACGCGTTGGCAATGGAGCAAAGGTTGCTGCTTTGGCTGTAGGGACTTATAATTTATCGTTGCCCACTGGGCTTATTTTAGAACTTGAGAACTGTTTTTACGTGCCTGCGATTTGCAGAAACATTATTTCTGTTTCTTATTTGGACAAGAAAGGTTTTTCCTTTACAATTCAGAACAATAGTTGTTCCTTTGGTTTGAATAATGTTACCTATGGGGTTGCACGTTTATTTAATGGTTTATATGTTCTTGATCTTGATATTCCTGTCTATAATGTAAATAATAAACGTATTAAGGCTAATGACTCAAATCAAACATACCTTTGGCATTGTCGTTTAGGCCATATAAATGAGAAACGCATTTCCAAGTTACATAAGGATGGATACTTGGATAAGTTTGATTTTGAATCATACAAAGAATGCGAACCTTGTCTCATTGGAAAAATGACTAAAGCTCCTTTTACCGGAACTGGTGAGAGGGCCACCGAACGATTAGAACTCATACATAGTGATGTATGTGGTCCAATGCGTACGATGGCAAGAGGTGGCTTTTATTACTTCATAACCTTTACTGATGATTTTAGTAGATACGGATATGTGTATCTTTTGAAGAACAAATCCGAATCATTTGAAAAATTCAAAGAGTACAAGGCAGAAGTGGAAAAGCAAATAGGCGGAAGTATTAAAACTCTACGATCTGATCGTGGAGGTGAGTACTTAAGCTTAGAATTTAAGAATTACTTAAAGGAGTGTGGTATTGTATCACAGCTCACACCTCCTGGAACACCACAGTGGAATGGTGTATCTGAAAGGAGAAATCGTACCTTGTTGGACATGGTGCGATCGATGATGAGTCTAGCGGATCTTCCAATTAGTTTTTGGGGTTATGCTCTAGAAACGGCTGCACACACACTTAACCGAAATCAGACAAATGTAATTTTGTGGGATACCCAAAAGAAACTAAAGGGTATTATTTCTATAATCGTACCGAGAGCAAAGTGTTTGTTGCTCGAACTGCTGTATTTCTTGAAAGAGAACTGTTCTCTAAGAAAAACAGTGGGAGTATAATAGATCTTGATGAAGTTCGAGAACCACAGAATGACATTGAACCAGAGTTGGAACATGAGCACGAAGTACATGAAAATGTTACTGCTCAAGAAACACAGGTTGTTCGTAGATCTGGTAGGATTCGCCACGAGCCTGAGAGATATTATGGATTTCTCTTAACTCAGACTGGCGATGTAATGCTTATGGATGAAGATGAGCCTCTTACCTATCAGGATGCTATGAATAGTCCAGATTCTGAGAGATGGCTGGAAGCTATGAAATCTGAGATGGATTACATGTATGAAAACAGAGTATGGACTTTGGTTGAACCACCTGAAGGGGTAAAACCTATTGGGTGCAAATGGGTTTTCAAGAAGAAAACAGACATGGATGGTAATGTAACGACCTACAAAGCAAGACTAGTGGCGAAAGGTTTCGAACAAATTCATGGTATTGACTATGATGAAACTTTCTCACCAGTAGCTATGGTCAAGTCCATCAGGATTTTGCTTGCGATAGCAGCTTACTATGACTATGAAATCTGGCAAATGGATGTCAAAACCGCTTTCTTAAATGGGAGCTTAGAAGAGGATGTGTATATGATACAACCAGAAGGTTTTGTCGATCTGAGATTTGCTAGAATGGTCTGTAAGCTACTACGATCTATTTATGGATTGAAGCAGGCCTCAAGGAGTTGGAACATTCGTTTTGATATAACAGTCAAAGAGTTTGGCTTTATTCAAAATGAAGATGAGTCTTGTGTTTACAAGAAGGTTAGTGGGAGAAAAGTGGCATTCCTAATATTATATGTTGATGATATATTACTAATAGGGAATGACAAACCTTCTCTTCAGGCTGTTAAGACTTGGTTGGGAAAAAGTTTCTCAATGAAAGACTTAGGCGATGCTACCTATATATTAGGGATCAAGATCTATAGAGATAGATCTAGAAGATTAATCGGCTTAAGTCAGAGTACATACATTGACAAAGTATTGCATCGTTTTGGGATGCAAGAGGCAAAGAGCGGATTTGTCCCTGTGTCTCATGGGATAGTGATCTCAAAAGAAAACTGTCCTAAATCATTAGATGATAAGGACCGTATGAAAAAGGTACCATATGCTTCTGCAATTGGTTCAATAATGTATGCAATGATATGTACTCGACCTGATGTTTCGTATGCTTTGAGCATGACGAGCAGATACCAGTCTAATCCAGGTGAAGGTCACTGGACGGCAGTCAAGAATATTCTTAAGTACCTCAAGAGAACTAAAGATTCATTCTTGGTATATGGAGGAGATGAGAAGCTAGTTGTAAGAGGTTACACTGATGCTAGTTTCCAAACAGACAGAGACGATACTGTGTCTCAATCTGGGTTTGTATTTTGTCTAAATGGAGGTGTTGTAAGCTGGAAGAGTTCGAAGCAAGAGACAGTAGCTGATTCTACAATGGAAGCTGAGTATATTGCTGCCAGTGAAGCGGCCAAAGAGGCTGTTTGGATTCAGAAATTTATTGAGGGACTTGGAGTAGTTCCATCGATCGCAGATCCAGTTGATCTTTATTGCGATAACAATGGAGCTATTGCACAGGCTAAGGAACCAAGGTCCCATTCCCGAGCAAAGCATATACTTAGACGATATCATCTACTTCGAGAGATTACAAGGAGGGGAGATATACATATATGTAAAGTGCATACTAATGATAACGTTGCAGACCCACTGACTAAGGCTTTGTCGCAGCAGAAGCACGAAGGTCACACTAGTTCCATGGGTATTAGATACATGGGTGATTGGCTCTAGTGCAAGTGGGAGATTGTTAGTGCTTGTGCCCTAGAGACAATACTATAATGTTCTTAGGGAAGACATTTTGATTATTAATAAATATGTTCTATGGATTTTCTTTCAATTATTTATTATGTCTTTATTAACTGCGATATAAATATTAGAATAATAAATGTCCTTGGAATATAAGCATGAATTCTATATCTCTAAGTATGTGACTTAGAAATGAGATTATATGAGTAGTGTTTATAATCCTAAAAGATCCCTAGTCGAGTATTATTATTTGAGGACAATAATAATGCATTAAGACTAGTATGTTTGTTGACTGATGACCACATCTCATTGGTTATAAGTATGGTGATACTAAAGTCAAAGACATAAGTGCATGTTAGCAGAACATGGCACTGGATAGACCCACCGTGTGAATTCTTCATGGTAAATGTTATCAAGTGTCATAAGCAATTCTCACAATGATAATGGTGTAATGATCCTTAGACTTGAAATAATTATATTTCTATATGAGAATTAATATACTTTGATTCTACATAAAGTTACCTTTGACCGGGTAATGATAAAGGTGGACATTGGGTATATTATGAATCATATGAGAAATATGAATGATAGATATAGGATTTAACCCTCCTATTTTAGGAGTGATATTATTGGCCTCTTGATTGAGTGAGACTATGAAATGCATGGCCATGCTCAAATTGTGATTTGTTTAATAGTCTACTCATCGATCAAGTAAACCGGGATTAAATGTTGAAGAGGATGACATAAACCATGCCTCGAGTTTAATCTATAATATAAGGTTAAAAGGATTATATTACATGGAACATTATTCATTAAAGGTTTAATTGGATCACCAATTATTATTATTACTTGGGTAGCAATGATGTATTACTAGATGCCGCTCATTGTTTATAATTTTATTATGAGATATTAAAATTATTGCCAACGTAATAATAACCTAAAGGGTTACACATAAAGAACGTTTTAAACGGAGCATTAATTAAATTTCGAATTTAATTGAATTATTATTATTATTGAATTATTGGATTAATTAAGTAGGACTTGATTAATTATATAATAATTCGAATATAATAAATACTACTACTAATAATCAGATTGGGTTTTGGAAGCCCAATCAGATTAGGTATAGGCCCAGAATTCTCTCCATATAAATACATTAAGATGTATTATTTTAGGGTTGAGAAATTGAAAAAAAACGTTTTTCTTAAAAAACCCTAGCTGCTCTACATCAAAGAGAGGCTAGAGAGAGAGAGAGAGAGAGAGAGAGAGAGAGAGTTCCGAGGGCAGTTCTTGGCTAGTACCAACTCCGGTGATCGTTGGACGATCGGGCGTTCGTGTGGACTAATTAGAGACGTGTATCGCAAGGCGGGACGCATGGTGATCATATCAAAGGACCTCCATTAGTCAGCCGTTCGTAAAGCTTCAAAAGGTAAACAATTCTATTCACGAATTCAATATCGTTTTTCACATGGATCCTGCGGAGGGTTTCGTTAAATTTTCTATTTTACGCGTTTTTCCGTTGCGTTTTCATGCCCGAAACCCTTCAAATTGTTATTCCCAGACAATGAATCTAGATTGTAGAAGGGGGGGGGGGGGTTGAATACAATCTTTAAAAATTCTTTAGTTCTTGATAGAGAAGGTATGAAAGTTAATTCAAGAACAGAAAAACAAACAAGATAAGATAACACAAGAATTAAAAATTCAGGTCGATTGATTTATTCACCTGAGAGATTTTTATTTGAAGAAATCTGTTAGGTCCAAAGTATCGTAGAAGGGGGGGTGGTTGAATATGATACTCACAAATTATTCGATTTCGTTTGCGGATTATTATTTGTGTTCTTGTCCGAAATCAAATTTACCAAATCAAAACACGAGTCGGGGAATATATCGTTTTATAAATATAAACCACGAAGGGTGCTACAATTCTAATCCGTAGGATTAGCTTCAATGAGTTCAGGTTACAGTATTCAATACAAATGATAGAATTTAAGGCACTATTAATTTCTTCTGTACAATTTTTCAAGCTCTTAAATTCTCCAACGTAAATGATCTTCTATAACTGTCTACTGAAGAAGACACTGTCTTCAATTCTCAATTGTAGGCTTAGGAAAAAGTATCGAAGGCCTAGAGAGAATCCTGGCCGTCCATTTCCTCACCAACCTCTGACAAAACTTGAATGTACACTACCTGCTCCATCATTAAAAAAACTATCGAAGGCAAAGTTTTCTTTTCCTTCGATAGATTTAAATAAAATCTATCGAAAGAACTACTTTGTTTATTTGAAAGCAGTTTGATAGTTTTATAAATAAAACTATCCAACTAAACCATTTTGTCCACTTCGATGGCTTCTGAAAAAGATACTATCGAATTGGTTTTTCCTTCCTTGACAGTTTTTATCAAACTTTCCTTTCTTCTCTCGATAGTTTTTCATAAATGAAAACTATCGAATGTCTTTTTGCAGTTTGATCCTTGAAGATTCCATCTTCTTGCAGCAAGCATATTGCACTTCAATTTAACCTAAACATACCTTATCAAATTCTTTTAACTTCCACGATGTTTCAGGTCTGACTTAAATCAATTTATTCTCAGACGATAAATATGTTGATCTTCTTAGTGCTGAAAACTAGTGCAACTGGTCTGGTTCACAGATGACTAACACTTGATCAATACCTCTACGTCTTCAATACAACACAGTTGATAAGTCCTTTGTCGTTCTGGTTGCTTCATTATAAAATCACTAAAATCCTCTAGTACTAACTCTTTATCATTCAAATACTTCTGTAGTCTGGAAAGTCTTGTTTCTTTATTTGTCACTAAGGCTTGAACATATTAATGAACTTCTTTCTGTGACCTGTTTACGGACTTCAAGAATACATACCATATTTTGATCTTTTGAGTTTACCGTTTCTTCTGTTCTTCTGGATTCCTGTGCTTCAGTTAATATTATAGTATGTCTTGTTCCTTTGTTAAGTTGTAGTTATCAATGTGACATATTATGTTACATTATGCTTTACAATCTCCCAATATTTGATTGTTAGAGTTCGACAAGAAAATACCTAGAGGATAACTCAACTAACTAATGGAAACACGAAACTAATTAAAGTAAGACATATTGATAATATTAAATGCATTCTGGATTAAATATTTACATATACAGATTTCTAATTTACAAAGAACAGTAAAAAGTTTAACAATTAAGTTGCTCCTCTAGCCTGAGCAGATTGTTCTTTTCTTCATCTTCAGTCCATTATAATCTCACCTTCTTCAACTACATGATTAGAATTTGATGCTTGATAATTAATCATGGATGGATAGTGCAGTGAATCTCCAGGTTTTAGGATAGCTCATATGATGTGTCTTCCAATGTACTCAACCTGTTGACCCACTCCAGCCCACACCCATGCAATGCTGACATCTTTCTGATTATGCTTTGGCACATGTTGGGTAGTTTGGGATGCACTTCCAATCCTCTTTCCACTCTCTTCCTGTAATAAGGCATATTTTCCATAAGATAGCTCTTTACAGTGTCTGCAGCTTTAGTCTTCTCAGTAGTGATGAATCCAGTGGATCTCAAGTACTTCTCAACTGATATCAGATAGTTATTTGGATAATCCTTCAGTTTGTCCTCAGCCAGATAGCAGATTCTGAACAAGTCAATTTTCATGAATCTTACCATTGGAGGATCTTCAGTTACCTCTGGACAGACTTTCATTAAGATCTCCTTAACATGCTCACGGAGCAGTTCATTTAGCTTTGTGGTTCTCTGGATCTTAATGAGTATCACCTGCAATTCTGTGTATGTTCTCTGTTCGAAAAACTTCGTGGAGATCACAAATGTACCTCTATCAATGAAATTGATTAGTATGTTCCAGGCACCATTTGATTTTACTCCAGCCTTCAGGTAGATAAGAGATTGTCTCAATGCAGTGAAATAAGTCTAAGTGTCCTGATTTGCACTTCTGATGTCCTGAATGATCACTTCCACATCAACATTGTCATTGACTTCTAATTCGTCTTCAACTCCGCAAAATGTTTTGTAAGCTATCTCCCAGTCCTTTCCTTGCTTTTGTGCCAAATCTATCAACTTCTTCTTTCTTATCTCATTATACATCTTGAACCTTTTCAGTTTTTCACTTCTTTGAATTGCTTGGTGTTTTTCCTTCTCAGCTTGCCTTGCTTCTCTTTCCGCTTTCTCAGCTCTTAATCTTTCCAAGGCAACTTCTTGTTCAATTGTCAGGGGATTTGTTTCTTCCATACTATCATCAAAGATTGGATGTTCAATTGGCTCCAGATAATATGGTTCATGCTCTTCTAGTAATGGCTCATGCATGACTTCAAACACCTCTGCAATTTTTTCCTCTTCCACAAGTTCCTCAATCCAATATTGTCTCACTGGAATAGTTATTATTTCCACTGTTCCCTTATCCCCCTTAGTTGAGTAACCCTCTGTGAAGTTATCCTCAACATAGTAGTTTAGGGGTCCAGCTTGTTGATTTTTGATCATATTCCAGATTGACTCCAGACCGTCACCTTGATTTTCCATAAATAAAGCAATGTCTCTGGTCATCTCTTCCATAGAAGCAAGCTTGTTGTCCAAGTTGTTTAGTCTTGAGTTGGTAGTTTGCTAGATTCTGTCCAATCTTTTATTGAGGTGAGACTCCACTCTTGACAAAGTATTCATTGCATCCTTGACCTTAGCCTGACCATCCCTGATCACCATAATGTCCTCAGATAGAGCTTCTTGACCTTGTTGTAGAACATGTACTTCATTTACAAATCCATATTTTAGGTCCTTAACGTCTGTTCTTAATTCGATGAGTTCTTCCATAGCATCCTTCTTCAGTGAGTCCACAGCCTCATTTGTACCCATTATTGTGCCAGATGCACTGCTCAATGCTCTATAAGTTCTTCTAGAATCAGCTACAACCAAGTCAATCTTCTGTTGAATTGAAGTTAAAGAACTATCGACTTGACCGGAGGGGATCCCTTGAGCAAAAGAAGGTTTGAGAGGGAATTTGAATAAAAGGTTTCCCTCTTTGTCATGAACTGTCATCTCCTTAAGAGTGGATTGAACTTGTATTTCCCGTTCTGTTGGCGGTAGCAGATCATCAATGTTAACTAGGGTTTGGGTGTCACTCCTCACATTTGGCACTGGGTGTTCACTCAACGTTTTTGTTGGTGTTTCACTCATTTTTCCTTTCCCACTCAGGCCAGGTGTTAGTGTTTTTGTTTCACTCATTCCCTTTGTGTTTTGTGTACCTGCAACAGAAATCACTGTAGCCGTCCTTAAGGAGGTCACCGGTGGTGCAATGGGGCTTCGCAAGTCTCCGTCCTTGGTTAAACCAAGTTGTTGATCATCTTTCGATGATTTATCCGTAACAGGATCCAGAGTTTGAATCTCTGGGGGGGTTAGAATCAGGCTCTTCTGTCAACAGAGATCCTGAAACTCCCTCTTTTGTCTGTGAAGACATTACCTCAGGTAACTCCTCAAATGAAATTGATTCATTGTTACCGAGTTGCCGATCTGCACCTACGTCAGACCCTCTAACCGCAGGATCCAGATATGTCCCATCTGGGGAGTTAGGCAATGACCCTTTAGATTTTGCATTTGGGTCAGAGCCTTCTCTCGACGTCTGTGAAGACTCTTGGTTCATTAAAGAACCTTCAACCAGTGGTCCTAACCGTAATATGGTCGGAGAACTAGTTGTTTCGGTCAATTTTCCTTTTTTTCATTGGGGTAGGGGTTCAGATATAGCCTTTGTTATTGCTGCCCAATCAGCTTCAGAAAAATCTATAAGAGGCTCGGTGAAAGAAGGTAATGAAGGTTCAACAGTTGCCTTGGTTTTAAGTTTTCTTCTCTTAGCAGAAGGCAGAACTGTTGTTGAAGGGTGTATCTCCTTATTTGGTGCTGCTTTGGCACTGACTCCCTCTACACTCTCAATTATTTGAGTGGGTGGTATAGTAGGGGTAGGAGTTTCTGTTGTTGTTTCATTTTGTTCTTTCAAAGGCTCGTTGACCGTGGTTAGAGGTTGTTGGTTTTCAACCTCTTGGTCAGGAATGGCCACTGAAGGCTCTGGATCAATGTCGATTGGTGCAGGTGGTTGAGGAACAACAGGTTCAGGATTTATACCTTGGTTTACCTGTTCCCCTGGGGGTAGAAGTGGTAGGGGTACCGTTCGAAGATAATCTGTGAGAACAGTAGGCACCCCTGGAAGATGATTCTTTTTTATTAGAGCTGTTATGGCATTTCTCTTCATCTTCATGCACTCCACCTTCTCCTCATCTCCAAAAATTTCTCGTTCTTCACCTGTTAACACATCATCCAAAATTAACTGTAGAAACCTTGGATAGAAGCAAAGCATATCAAAGTGCCCAGTTCTTTCTTCCAGAGGTCCCATGCACTGAATTATTTGATCAATCACAAGTCTACCAATGTTAATATGCCTATTGTTGGCAATGGCAAACCCTAATTTCTGAACAAATAAAAGAATACCATGCAGATTTGTAGTTTTAGCAGTAAACACATGGATAAGTGTGTGAAAGAATAAATTCCAGTGCTTAGTCAAATGATGCTTCAGAAACTCTCCCACAAAGAAGTTGGGTTGCTGACTTCTTATGAGAGTGAAGAAAGCATGTATTTCCTCAGTTGTGGGATCAGGAACAAGATTTTCCGATGGAAAATGAAGAATTCTGTTCACATCTTGTTCTGTCACCCTTATTGTTCTGCCCCCTGGCATAACAAAACTAAAGGCTAACAAATTATCTTCTGATGTGTCAATGGCAGTGGTGTACAGTGCGGTTAATTGATCAACGCAAAGAACCGCGGGAGTACTTAAAGCATAGGCCACTAGTGAATGTGAATTCAAAAACTGTGCCCATGCACGAAACTATAAGTTCGTGCTGGATTGCATGTTTTGAAACGAGACGTTATTCGTTTTGTTGATAACAAATTCTCCGGCCATTGTATTTTCACAAATTCCAGAAAATTAAAATTAAAACCAAAATTAAACCCAATTTACTTATTACTTAAAATATCCCTTTTTACTAATAAAAACTGAACCAAAAACAATTCCCAAAGTTAAGAACTCTAATTTTGTAAATTGATAACCTTCCAATTAACACCAAACTTAAGAAATCAATTGATTAATCATTAAAATCTCAAGTAAGTACATTGTCATCAATATTCTTAAGGTCCAAATGTCTTTATCGATAGATTTCTATTTAAAACTGAACTTAAAACTCAAAAGATTCTCAAGACACAACACTTTCACGGTTAAAAGTGAAATTACTGTGGTAAAAATGATTTCTTTCAAGTAATTATCGGTTTAAAATGAAGAAACTGTCGAGGTTTGCTTGTTCTTGGATGTATGTATTTGTAAGTATATATAAAAGTAACCTTAGATCTGAGAATAACAAAAAAAACGTCTAAGTGCTAGTTATATACTCACTGAACTGTCAGGGGTATTTTAGTACTTTCACATTCGATAGCTTTTAAAATGAACTATCGATAGTTTTTCTTGAGGGGCATAAAAGTCAAATCACACTTCGATAGTTTTTGAAAAATTATCGAAGTGGATTAAATCAGAATTTAAACCGACTTCTACCTAAAAACTATCGAAGGTTTAAAAATCAAAAACTAAAAACCATCGAACATTTGTTCTATCTGAAAAACTATCGAGATTTTCGAATATTAAAGATTTGAATTATTCGATAGATTTCATTTTTCTTTCAAAATATATCGAAAAACTCCTTCGATAGTTTTCATTTTCCTCTTCCAAAAAAACTGTCAAAATGATTTTTAATCACTTCGATAATTTTTGTCGAAGTACTAGAAAAAATATCAAAACTTCTATTTCGATAGATTTTGCTCCTGATTAATTTTAAAGCTGTTACCAGTTTTAAAACTAATTTTTTTGTTTTCTGTTTTCTGTGAACTTTTTCATATTAGACTTTTAATAAAATTCACAGTTAACAAAAATCTCACAATTTTCTTAGAATAAAATCGACTAAATATCATTACTTGATAGGGTTAAATATCAAAGTGTTCACTGAAGTGAAGACCACATATCACTTTCATCACTGATCTCAACGAGGTATCACTTTAATCACTTAAATCGTCATAAATATCAAACGGATACCTCTAAATATGTGTTCGAAAAGTAAAAATAATTTATATCGAGTTTTACACATATTCCGCAACCAAATGAAAAGTTATGAACTCTAGTATTTCTGATATTATATTTAGATTTTAAAAATCTTATTTACTATTTATTTTTAATGTTAAAGTTATTTACTTTGATTTAATTAAAAATAAATAGTAAATGAATTTTTTAAAATCTAAATAAATTATCTGAAATACTAGAATTCATAACTTTTTATTTGCTTGCAATAGTACTGAAGAAATATGTGTAGAACTCGAGAAAAGTAATTTTTACTTTTCGAACACATATTTAGAGTTATGCGTTTGATGTTTATGATGACTTTAGTGATTGAAACGATACTCCATTGAGATCAGTGATGAAAATGATATATGGTCTTCACTTCAATGACCACTTTGATATTTTAACCCATACTTGATATAAATCAATTAAAATCCAATAAATTATGCTACAACATTTTATAATGTTCAAAACAGAATAAAATAATTCGAATTAAATAAATGCTTAATATTTAGAACAAATATTAGCACTTAAATAATTTTAGGATTATTTGTTAATTAAATGCCAAAAGATATATCAATCATGTTAGATATAATTGCTGATGTTTGTTTATCAGTGTTTAAAGTACCAGGAAACTATCAGAGTCTAGCTGGAGGACCAGTCAGAGTTTGTTAAAGTCTGATGGTCAGAGTTTACTTAGTTGTCGGTTAAGTCAATGAAGATTCGAGAAGCGATATTCTTTGAAGATGGAAAGAAGCAAAGAGATATCGAGATGGCTAAGGAAACGGAACAGAAGACAGAAGCAATTCTAGATTGATATTAATTGTATAGCTGATTTATAGGAATATCAATTAGAATTGTATGTAGTTGTGTACTATATAAACACAGATAGGTTAACCCTAAAAGGGATGCGAATACGTGAATTATCATTCTTGTAACCTAGCAGCTCTCTGTGATATTTTACATCACTAAGAGAGGAGTTTTTAATTCCATTCAGTTTATTATTCATAAACAGTGTTCTTATTGTTATTCTCATACATCTATTTGATTATATATTGTGTATTCGGCCTAACAATTGGTATCAGAGCCAAGGTTGTTTAATATATACAGTTTTTGATCCAAACACAAGTTATAATCATGGCTGAAAATAGTCAAGCAGGTTCTAAATCTGACAAGGTTCAACCAACTTCTGTGAGTCGATATGAGACGATTAGGGTTCCAATTCTCAGACCAATGGAGTATCCAATATGGAAGGTGAAGATGACCATGTTTCTGGAAGCCACGGATCCAGAATATCTTGATAGAATCAATGATGGTCTTCATATGCCAACAAAACTGTCTCCAGTTGTTGCTGGTCAAGAACAAAAGAGTGTTCCAAAAGAAAAGAAAGATTTGACTCCTGAAGACATCTCATCAATTGCAAAGGATGCAAAGGTTAGACATCTTCTCCATAGTGCTTTAGATAATTTTATGTCTAACAGAGTTATTGGTTGCAAAACTGCCAAAGAAATTTGGGATGCTTTAGAAGTCAGATGTCAAGGAACAAGTGCTATAAAGAAGAACAGGAAGAATATTCTTACACAGGAGTATCAACACTTTGATTCGAGACCTGATGAAACTTTGACTGAGACATATGACAGATTCTGTAAACTGTTGAATGATTTATCTCTTGTTGATAAAGAATATGAACTTGAAGAGTCGAATCTCAAATTCCTTCTATCTCTACCTGAAAGATGGGATTTGAAGGCAACGACAATAAGAGATAATTATGATCTTGCAGAAACAGATCTCGATGAAATCTATGGTTTGCTTAAAACTCATGAACTTGAGATAGAGCAAATAAACAAAAGATCTGGAAAGAAGACAAAATCTGTTGCTCTCAAAGTTGAAGGAAAACCTCTTAAGAAAGAATAATCAAAGAAGAAAGCTAAGGGAAAGGCTTTAGTCATAAAATCTTAAAGTGAGTCATAAAAACCTGATGATGACTCAAACACTGATGAATCTTCTGAATCCGAGGATGATGAAGAACAAATGATGCAAATGGCTACTTTTATGGTGAAGACTTTCAAGAAGATGGGTTTCACGAACTTCAAGAAAGGAAAGAGATTCTCAAGGAGAGATTCAAACTCTGAAAGGAAGAATTTCAGAAAGTCTGACAGAAGGGATATCAAATTTGGGAAGAAAGACAAGTCTGAGATCCAGTGCTACAAGTGTAAAGAGATGGGTCACTATGCTCCAGAGTACAAGAAAGGAAAATCTGAAAAAGCACTCATCACTAAAGGAAAAGACTGGGCAGACACTTCAGATTCAGATGAGGATGTCAACTATGCTCGCATGGCAACTGTCAAAGATGAATCTGATTCATCTGAAAACAAGGTACCCCTAACAACTTATGCTTATGATACTGATAATATATCTGAATTGAGAATTTATCTTAAAAGCATACATGTTAGTTATAGGGATCAGACTTTAGAAAATGAGAGAATTAAATCTGAGAATCTTAAGCTTAAAGAGAGAAATAAATTTCTTGAAGAAGAACTTGTTAACATGCAACAAGTTCAAAAGGAAAGAGATGATGCTGTTTATGTTGAACAGGAGTTGCTTAAGAAATTTAGGCAATTAGAATCTGATTTGGAAAAAGAAAGAAAGGTAATTAAAACCTGGACAAACTCTGGTAAGGACACACATCAGGTGTTTCAAACAGATTCAGTAGGGTTAGGTTACTGTGAGAAAGATGAACTTAGGTTTAAAGATAAGGTTAAAGTAAGAACACATCTTCAACCTATGAAATTTGTTCCTGAATCCAGTAAGCTAAACTCTGTACTTGAAAAAGAAACGGTTAAAAAAGAACCAGTAAAAACTTGTGTTAAACAGGTTAATGTTGGTTTAATGACAGAGAAACAATTCAAGTATAAGCTCAAAGAGGTAAAGTCTGTTGAGAAACAGAAAGTGTCCAGGAAGAATAGAAATGGAAAGGTAGGCATTAATAAAAACAATAATCATTTGCCTATCACTGATTCTCCTAGAAAAACATGTCATAATTGTGGTAGTTCTAACCATCTTGCAAATTTTTGCAAGAAAAACAAAGATATTAATTCTTTACCCTCCAAGTCTGGAGTTAAGAATGATTATGTTAGGGTTAGACCATAGACTTTATGCACTCACTGTGGGAGTACTTGGCATTCTATTTATACTTGCAAGAATTATCATGCCATTTATCACAACTATTATGAGTTGAAGCCAAATTTGAAATGGGTTAAAGTTGATTCTGCAAATGTAAACTCTGATACTGTTAGCTTAAACTCTGTTGATAAGAATTCCGCTGCAAAAGCTAACAATGTTAAGAAAGCAAAAGGATCCAAGCAAGTCTGGATCCTTAGATCTAACTCTTTGTAATTGTTTGTGATTGCAGGGCATAAGGGAAAGCACCCTAGTCTTGGACAGTGGATGTTCAGGGCACATGACTGGAAATAAAGCCCTGCTATCAGATTATGAGGAGAAAGCTGGCCCAAAAGTTTCCTATGGAGATGGCAACATAGGACGTACTCTGGGATATGGCAATATCAATCTTGGAAGTGTCATCATCACAAATGTAGCTCTAGTTCCAGGACTCAAACATGACTTGCTATCTGTGAGTCAAATCTGTGACAGAGGTTATCATGTAGATTTTTAGTCTGAATACTGTGAGGTTATCAGCAAATCTACAGGGAAAGTTGTTATAGTTGGACACAGACGGAATAATATCTATGAAGCAAGTTTGGTAACAAACTCTGAAGGAAAAGCTGTGTGTCTGTCTGCAAAAATGTCTAATGGAGAGAGTTGGAAATGGCATAAGAAGCTCTCTCATCTAAACTTGAACAACATCAATGAGCTAATTTGAAAAGATCTTGTAAGGGGACTTCCAAAGTGTATACTCAGCTTAGATGGTCTGTGTGATTCTTGTCAAAAGGCCAAGCAAAGGAAGTCATCTTTCAAGAGTAAATCTGAATCTTCAGTTGTGGATATTATTCCAGACGTAATGTCTCTAGGCAGAAAGAAATATGCTCTAGTCATTGTTGATGAGTATACTAGATACACTTGGGTGTACTTTCTAGCAAAGAAGGATGAAACTGCCTTAATTCTGATGGAACATGTGAAGCTACTGGACAAAGGATCACAATATAAAGTGAAAATTATCAGGAGTGATAATGGTACTGAATTCAGAAATGCAACAATGGAAGAATTTTGCAAAGAAAGAGGAGTGAAGCAAGAATTTTCTGCACCAGGGACTCCACAGCAAAATGGTGTAGTAGAAAGGAAGAACAGAACTTTAATTGAAGATGCCAGAACAATGCTTGATGAAGCAAAATTGCCAACTTATTTCTGGGTAGAGGCTGTTCAAACTGCTTGTTTTACTCAAAATGCTACACTGATCAACAGGCATGGGAAAACACCATATGAGATGGTGAAGAATAAGAAACCAAACCTGAAATATTTTCATATTTTTGGGTGCAAATGCTTTGTGTTGAAAACTCATCCTGAACAGTTGACCAAGTTTGATTTAAAAGCTGATGAAGGAATTTTTTTTGGATATCCACTGTCAACTAAAGCATTCAGAGTTTATAATCTGAGAACTAAAGTGATCATGGAATCTATACATGTGTCATTTGATGACAAGAAAATAACTGGAATTGAAGATAAAGAAAATCATGATCAGCTACGCTTTGAAAATGAAGATCTAAACTCTGACAAAGCAAATCCAACAAACTCTGATGAAGCATACTCTGAACCTCTACTGGTAAATACTGAGGAAGTCTCTCAGACAGAACAGAATATAGAACCAGTTGAGGGGGAGCATGAAGATACTTCAGCAACATCTCAAAATGATGACTCACATTCTGAAAGTGAGTCAGCTGAAGAATCTAACACAAACTCTGAAAGTTCAAACACTGAACAGTCCAATTCAGGGGGAGCCTCAGAGAATGCAGATGGTCAACAAGAGAATCAGGAAACCATGGATCAAGGGGGAGAATCCAATAATGATGAAAGAAGCCACTTACCTACAACAATAAGGTGGACTCAGGCTCACACACCTGATCTGCTAATTGGAAATCCAGATGCAAGTGTGAAAACAAGAAGTGCTACAGCAAATGAATGTCTGTTTCATGCATTTATATCTCAAACAGAGCCTAAGAAAGTGGATGAAGCTCTTCAAGATGCAAACTGGATAACAGTAATGCAGGAGGAATTGAATGAGTTTGAAAGAAATGAAGTATGGACACTTGTACCAAGACCAAAGAACAGGTCTGTTGTTGGTACAAAGTGGGTTTTCAGAAACAAAACTGATAGTGAGGGAGTAATTACAAGGAACAAAGCTAGACTTGTGGCAAAAGGATATTCACAACAGGAAGGAATTGACTATGATGAAACCTTTGCTCCAGTTGCAAGATTGGAAGCCATAAGAATTTTTTTAGCATATGCTGCTCACAAGAAGTTTAAAGTCTTTCAGATGGATGTGAAGAGTGCTTTTCTCAATGGGAAACTTGAAGAAGAAGTGTTTGTTGAACAACCACCAGGGTTTGTGGATCCCAAGTATCCAGATTATGTCTACAGGCTTGACAAAGCACTTTATGGACTAAAGCAGGCACCTAGAGCATGGTATGAAACTCTGTCTCAATTTCTTTTAGAAAGTGGGTTCACTAGAGGTACAATTGATAAAACCTTGTTCTATTTCAATTCTGGTAATGATTTGCTTTTAGTTCAAATTTATGTGGATGACATAATTTTTGGGTCTACTAATGATAAACTCTGTAAGAAATTTGCCAAGCTTATGCAGTCCAAGTACCAAATGAGCATGATGGGAGAGCTTAGTTATTTTCTAGGCTTGCAGGTAAAGCAAACAGATGATGGGATTTTTATCAATCAAGCAAAATATACCAGAAATCTTCTCAAGAAATTTGGTATGCTTGATAGTTCATCTGCAACAACTCCTATGGCAACTGCAACAAAGCTAGATAAAGATACAGGAGCTTCAGTAGATATGACAAACTACAGAGGCATGATAGGGTCTCTTCTTCATCTCACTGCAAGTAGACCATATATTATGTATGCAACCTGTCTTTGTGCACGATTTCAAGCAGATCCCAGAGAGCCTCATCTAACTGCTGTGAAGAGGATTTTCAAATATCTCAAAGGAACCATAACCTTGGGTTTGTGGTATCCTAGAGGATCAGAGTTTAAGTTAATTGGTTACTCTGATGCAGATTTTGCAGGCTGTAAGATTGACATAAAGAGCACTAGTGGAAGCTGTCAATTTCTAGGTGACAGACTGGTTTCTTGGTACAGCAAGAAACAGAAATCAATTTCCACATCCACAGTAGAAGCAGAGTATATTGCTGCTGGTAGCTGTTGTGCACAGATTCTGTGGATGAAGAATCAATTGCTGGATTATGGGTTAAGGTAATCTACAATACCTATTTTTTGTGATAATAAAAGTGTTATTGCTATGACAGGTAATCCAGTACAGCATTCCATGACCAAGCACATCAGTATAAGGTATCATTTTATGAGGGAACATGTGGAGGAAGGAGATATTGAGCTTCATTTTGTGTCTACAGAACAACAGCTTGCAGATATCTTCACTAAGCCTTTGAGTGAAGGTACATTTACAAGACTGGTGAATGAACTAGGAATGATCTTTGGTTTCGACTAGAGATACTGGTTAGACTCAAAATTAACTCTTTTGTGATATGTTGCTCATGTTTCTATGCATATGTTAACTGTCATACAAATCATGTTGATAAACTCTGGAAGCATACTCTGATGGTTAAACTTTGATGTTAAACTCTGATTATGTTATTGTCTGAAACATAAACACCGATGAAGAAAAAGTATGAAGCATGATTCTCAATAAGTAATCATGAATCCTTCTAAGTTATATATGATCTGATCTCAAATGTGTGCAGAAAATTAACACAGCATGATACTGTCTCTATATTTATAGCATCTCTTAGTTTATTGATCCTATACACTGAGTCTGTATTAGCTGTTTGCACTTTCTCTCATAAAGTAATATGTTAAATGGTGTCAGTCTAAACTCTTATGAATAGTTACTGCTACTTCACCCTCAAGCAAAAGATGCAAAAATATGCACAAATTCCTTTGAGATCATGTTGTGCCTAGGACGATCCAAGAACTTATTGTATGAAATAAGGGCTAAAATTTGAAAAATTTTGGTGACTAGTGCCAACCACTGATTACTGGAAAAAAAAAATTCGAAAGGGGGTGAAAATAAATAAGTACAAATAAAGGTACAGAGTTTAGATGACATCAGATTTTGTTTTGCATATGAGAGTTTGGGCAACCAGTTTTTACTGATTTATTTTGTGGATTTTATGCACTTTGAGATGCTCTCAATATTTATATTCAGTAAACTCTGCTATTCACACACAAATAATCACAACTGTGCATCTTGAGAAAAGAGATTATTAATGAAGGAGGAGAATTAATAAACACTGATGAATTGTGTACTCTACGCAGAGGTAATTTATTTTTAATCTCTGATGATTAAAATAAATAAAGGTGTTTCAGACATTTCATAATTTTTGGGGAACATTATTTTTGAAAATAAAGAGTATGATTGATAACGGTTTGTTGCGTTTTGGAAATGATGAAAAGTGTCTATTCACTAGCAGTAATTAGTGGCTGTTTTTACTGCGCATGCGTGTTGGAAATTACCATGATTAGTGTTTTCAGTTAATGCATATGTGACAACTGTCCCATTCACACATTTCACGAGTAAGCCTGCTGTATATCTTAATGCTTAAAACTCTTCAGTTTTAATTCATATTTAATAGTTATACACACAACGGTTCAAATTTTTACAGACTTACTCTATTCACAGGACACTTTCACATAAGCATATTCACAAACACTTTTCTGCATCACTTTCTCAAACACTTTCTCTAAGCATAAACTCTGTTCTAGTTTCAAATCTTTCTAATGGCAACTACTATGTTTCAATCAGTTGGTCTCGAATTTGTCCCTAACAATTATGCAGCACCCCTATCTACTGTGCGCACCGGAGGCGTTTCACTTGTTTCAGAATTTCCTCGCTCAATCAGACATTGGGCAAGCTCTTGTGGAACCAATAAAGCTTTCTGGCCTTCAAATTAAAGCATTCTGGGAAACTGGTATTTATGATGATGGAGGCGAGGCTGGAACTCCTTCTATAATCTTTGAGTTTGATGAACAAGAGTATGTGGTCACTCCAACCACTGTTAGAGATGCTCTTGGGTTTGAAGACTTTAATGCTTACACCATATCTGTTGGTGACTCTGAGCTTCAGCGTATGATGAGGGAGGTTGGTTATTCTGGGTCTTTGGCAAGGACAGGTAACCTGAAGCGACCGTTCTTGAGGAAGGAATGGAGTTTCTTCTTCGACTGCATTACAAGAGCGTTCGAGAAAAAGTGTACTAATTGGGATGCTATTCCAATCGACAGTCTGCAAATTGGGTATTCTCTTCTCTATGGTGCTCATTTTGATTTTGCTAGACTTGTTTTGAATAACATAGGTGAAAAGATGACAGAAAATAGGAATGTAGTTTATTTTGCTCGTTTCTGTCAATTAATCTTTTCCATTTGTGTTGATGGGGTTGAGATTGCTGAGGAGGATGAAATTCCCTCATTTAGATTGCATAAGAGAATATTCTCTGATCTAACAAATAAGGATATCAAGAAAGGAAATGTTGGTGACTTGTTGCTTCCTGCTTCAGTCCAACAGTTTTTACAACCTCAACCACAACCACAAGCACAACAAGAACCTGAACAGCCTTTAAACACTGAACCTCTTACAACTATTTCTCCAAAACAAAAGACTGGGGGTAGGACAAAGCATAGGGATTTTAAGGCTGTACAGGCTACCAAATCTTCAAACACTGATGATTTACCACACTCTGTTGGTACTTCAAGAAAGAAGAAGAGGGCAAATAGACCTACTTCTGATGAGAATAGGGCTGATGATGGAACTGAATCCATTCACAAGGAGAAAAGGAAGCTGGTTGCTGCTTATCTTTTTGGTGGATTAATTCCAGAAACTACAACTGCTGCAGCTCCAGAGATTGTGATTGAAGATCATACTGCAAATGCTACTGTGCCTGAAGAAGCCAGAGCAAACACTGATGATAATGATGCTGTTAATGATGATTTTCTTGAACCCATATTGGAGATGGATATTGAAGACAATGTTGAAGCACATCCCTCTGCAACTCTAGAAGAGTGTGGTAGTATTAATGAAACAGAGGATGTGGCAGTTGATCAACCCACAGTCATACTTGATGAGTCCTTAGCTACTCATACAGAGATTCTCTCTGTTAATCACCAGGAACTTGAAAAAGGTGAAGAGGTTGATCAGACAACAAAGGCTGTAGCTGCAAAAACTGATCTTGAAGAAACTGCAGAAAACAATTTTGAAGCAAATGCAGAGATTGTTATTGAAGCTACTGCAGAGCCTGTTGCTGAGGCTGTACAAGAAGACAATGTTCAAGAAAATATAAACTCTGAGAAGCTCTCAAATGAAGAAGCTCCAGAAACATTTGCTGAGAATAGTTTACATTCTTTAAGTGCTGAGTCTGATGTTAAGTCTGATGATCAAGCTGATTAATCTTCTCAAAGACTTTCTGCTCAACCAAATCTAAAGGAAACTGATGTTGGAGGTTCAACTCAGCATGCCACTGAACTTCACTTTCAAAATATGTACTTTTCAAAGTGGTCAAACAGAGATTGCATATTCACTGATCAAAGGGCTGCTGACTTTGTAACAAAATCTGCTGCATCAATTACAAATCCAGAACTTCTTACACATCTAAAGGCAACAATTGTTCAAGTCAAGTCTCTTCACAATCGCTTTGATGAAACTCAGAAGTCATTTACTGGGTTGAGAAATGATGTGGTTGTTAGAGATATGTTTTTGAAGCAAGATAAATCTATGCTGCTTACTCTGGTCAAAGATCAAGAAGTTCTCAAGAACAGACTAACCAAAGTTGAAGACAATCAGACTATAATGTCTGACAAGCTTGATTCCATTGCTGCTTCACTTGAATTGCTCACATCAGTATTGATTCCAGATGATTTCAAAAAGGGGGAGAGAGTACTTAAAGACAAATTCAAAAAGCCTCAAACTCTGAGTAGACATGATGATTCTACTGATGGTGGTGCAAAAGGAAGAGATTCAAGGTCCAAATTAATTCAATATCAAGGGAGATTAAGGACAAACTCTGCTAGAGCAAACTCTGATAAAGTAAATACTGGTGCTCAATCTACTTCAAAAGCCAAAAGCTTATTTCTTACTTCTCAATCAAATACTGATGAAGAGATTGCAGCCCAGTTATTTTTGGAAGAACATGGTGCTGATGCAACTATTGAAGATATTGAAGCTGAAGAGAAAATGTTAGCTAAGGAGCATGAAAAGAATTTAAAGTCTGGGAAGGTAAAGAAAGTTGTGAAGGTTTCAAGGCCTAAAGAAAAAGGAATTGTCATTAAAGAAAATGTAGACTCTCAACAGAGTTTACAACAAGCAAAGAAGGCTGTAGAAACTAAGCTTGATAAAGGCAAAAGAAAGGTTGTGGAAGAACATCATATAATGAAGAAAGCTCAAACAACCTCTGACAATGCTCAAGTTGTTCAAACAATGGAAGCTGTGACAACCACTGATACTACTCAAGTTGTATAGACTAAACTCTCTTCTGAACTTCAAAGAACTTTTGCTAAACCACTCATGGTTCAGCACACTCTGATTCCTGGAAATGTCAATGTTCTCCAAAGCAAAACCATCATGGGTAAAGAATCAAGAGATAGATCTGGTTTAGGATCTCATAGATAAAATAGAGTAAACAATAGTCCTATGGATCAAACTTCATTAGCTGAACCAGGTGTTGGTGTGACTCAGGAAAATCTTGATAATTTAGAGTCGGTTCAGTTAATTCATCATAAAGGATTGAAAAAGGATTTTCTGTTATACTTCAAGGCTGATGGCAGAGTATACAGAGTTGGTGAAGATGATATTGGATTAAAGATGAAAGAAGAACTGGAGTATGTACTGTATATACTGAAAGTAAAGAATCAAAGAACTCATCAAGCATCTGAGGTATTAAGAAGCAGAATGGTGAAAGCTAGAGCTCTTTGTGGCCTAAAGACTACTGGTGCTTACATACCGAAGTACAGAGATTATAATGGAAAGCTTGTTGAGATGCAAAGGAACAGTGCAAGACTCAGAACAGATCTTGGCATAAAGGTGTTGGAATTTAATCTGGAATCAGATAAATCCTTCATAATAAAGCTAGGAAATGATATGAGGAAGAACAGTATTTATGCTCTAAGGGCTGCTATCTACCAAACTGGAGAGAATGATCCAGAGTTGAAAGAGCTAAAGAAGATAATGATAGCTGAGCTAGAGAGAGCTGAGAGAAGACTGCTTATGGACTACATCAGGACTGTACCTGATATTGAAGAAATTAAGTAAATGGAGTCTGTAAGTTTTTAAAGTTTTCTGTCCTAAGTTAAATATAAACTCTGTGATTTTATAAACACTGCATTTGTTATATGTTTTGATATCATCAATTATCTATTAACTTGTACATTTTAGTATGAACAAGTTGGGGGAGATTGTTAGATATAATTGCTGATGTTTATTTATCAGTGTTCAAAGTACCAGGAAACTATCAGAGTTTAGCTAGAGGACCAGTCAGAGTTTGTTAAAGTCTGATGGTCAGAGTTTACTTAGTTGTCGGTGAAGTCAATGAATATTCTAGAAGCGATATTCTTTGAAGATGGAAAGAAGCAAAGAGATATCGAGATGGCTAAGGAAACGGAACAGAAGACAGAAGCAATTCTAGATTGATATTAATTGTATTGCTGATTTATAGGAATATCAATTAGAATTGTATGTAGCTGTGTAATATATAAACACATATAGGTTAACCCTAAAAGGGATGCGAATACGTGAATTATCATTCTTGTAACCTAGCAGCTCTCTGTGATATTTTACATCACTGAGAGAGGAGTTTTTAATTCCATTCAGTTTATTATTCATAAATAGTGTTCTTATTGTTATTCTCATACATCTATTTGATTATATATTGTGTATTCGGCCTAACAAATCATAAATATGACATAAAATTAGTAAGATAATTCTAACTTACGAGAATTGCTCCTGAAAATAAATTCACAAGTCCTAAGGATATAGAAATTCTTAAACTCATGGATTTATTAGGATTATCTTGCAGTTACTGACTTCTAATTAAAATCAATTAGAAATATTTAACATCCCAAGTTCACCAACCAGCTTAGAAAAAGTGGATTCATCAAGCGGTTTAGTAAAGATGTCTGCAATTTGTTCCTCTGTGGGTACAAAATGTAACTCCACAGTTCCATTCATGACATGCTCTCGGATAAAATGATACCTGATATCGATGTGCTTGGTCCTCGAGTGCTAAACTAGGTTGTTGGAGATTGCTATGGCACTTGTATTGTCTCAAAATATTGGAATCTTGGTCAACAAAAGCCCATAGTCACGGAGTTGGTTTCTCATCCACAAGATTTGAGCACAACGGCTACCAACAACTATGTATTCAGCTTCAGTTGTCGACGTGGATACCGAGTGCTGCTTCTTGCTATACCAGGAAACTAACCTTCTTCTAAGAAACTGACAACTTCCTGAAGTACTCTTCCGATCAATCTTACAACCTGCAAAATCTGAGTCTGTATAGCCAATAAGATCAAATCATATATCTTTAGGGTACCAAATTCCAAGCTTTGGGGTTCCCTTAAGATATCTAAATATATGTTTCACAGCTATAAGATGATATTATTTTGGATCATACTGAAACCTAGCACGCAAGCATATTGCAAACATTATGTCTGGTCTACTTGTAGTGAGATATAAAAAGGAGCCTATCATACCTCTGTAGCATGTGATGTCAACCTTCTTACCAGTTTTATCCATATCAAGCTTAGTGGCAGTTGGTATTGGAGTCTTTGCTATAGATGAGTCTTCCATTTGATACTTCTTTAGAAGATCCTTGATGTACTTGGACTGGCAAATGAATATTCCATCTTACCTTTGATACACTTGTAGTCCAAGAAAGAATGACAATTCACCCATCATGCTTATTTCATATCGACTCTGCATTAACTTAGCAAATCTCTTGCATAGATCATCATTAGTAGAACCAAATATTATGTCATCAAAATATACTTGCACTAATATCAAATCATTTTTGTGCATCTTATAAAAGAGAGTTTTATCTATGACACCTCTAGTAAAGTTATTTTCAAGTAAAAATTCTGATAGAGTGTCATACCATGTCCTTGGAGTTTGCTTGAGTCCATAGAGAGCTTTGAACAGAAAATATACAAAGTCCGCCAGATTTGAATCCTCAAATCCTGGAGGTTGTTCCACATAAACTTCTTCCTCTAGCTCCCCATTCAGAAATGCACTCTTCACATCCATTTGATATACCTTGTAATTGGAATGTGCTGTGAATGCCAGAAACATCCTTGTTAGGCCGAATACACAATATAATCAAGTATGTATGAGAATAACAATCAAGAACACAAGTTTGTAAATCAACAAACTGTAATTATATTAACAGCTTCTTTCTTTATGATGTTAATGAATCACAAAGAGCTTCTAGGTTACAAGAATAATGTTTTCAATTATCGCATCCCTTCTAGGGATAACCTATCTGTGTTTATATAGTACACAGTTACAATCAATCTCTAATTGATACTCCTACAAATTAGCTATACAATTTGTAATCAATTAGAATTGCTTCAGTCCTCTGTCCAGTCTCCTTAGCTGTATCAATATATTCTGCTTCTTTCCATCTTCAGAATATATTGCTTCTAGAATCTTCATGATATGCACCGACAACTAAATCAACTTTCACCCTGTCAGACTTTAACAAACTCTGACTGGCTTCCATGTAAACTCTGATAAGTACTTCAGACTAAACTCTGAACAGTACCTGTTACTTAAACACTGATTAAACAAACATCAGCAATTATATCTAACAATCTCCCCCAACTTGTGCATAATAAAAATGTACAAGTTAAACAGATAATTGATGATGTCAAAACATATAACAAATGCAGTGTTTAATCATAACAGAGTTTAATTTTAACTTAGAACAGAAAACTTTAAAAACTTACAGTCAGACTTTATTTGATTTCTTGAATATCAGGAACAGTTCTGAGATAATCCATGAGTAGTCTTCTTTCAGCCCTTTCCAGCTCTTCAATCATAACTTTCTTCAACTCTCTCAACTCTGGATCAGATTCTCCAGTCTGATAAATTGCAGCTCTCAAAGAATAGATGGAATTTTTCCTCATCTCATTCCCTAGCCTAATAAAATATGGTTTATCAGAGTCTAGATTGAATTCTAAGACTTTAACTCCCAGATCAGTCCTTAGTCTTGCACTGTTTCTTTTCATTTCAACAAACTTTCCATGAGCATCTTTGTACTTAGGGATGTAAGCACTTGTAATTTTAGCACCACTAAGAACCTTTGCTCTCATCATCCTTACTCTCAAAACTTCAGCAGCATTTTGAGTCCTTTGATTTCTGACTTTGAGTAGATATAAGACATATTCTAACTCTTCAGCCATTTTCAAATGTATATCATTTTCACCTATTCTGTATACTCTGCCATCAGCCATGAAGTATAACAGAAAGTCCTTCCTAAGTCCCTTATGATGAATTAACTGAACAGACTCTAGCTTGTCAAGGTTCTCTTGAGTAACCCCAACACCAGGTTCTGCCAGTGATGTTTGATCCATTGGACTGTTATTTATCCTCTTCTCTCTGTGTGAACCTAAACCAGACTTGTCATAAGATTGTTTTCCATGTACTGTCCTGGTTTGAGAAAAATCCACAGGTTCTAATGTCAGAGTTTCAGAAAGTACAGGTCTTAAGAAACCTTTGAGTTGAGTTTGTACAACTTGAGCCTTGTCAGAGGTTGTCACAATTTTAGTAGCAATATCAACATGAGCAACGTCAGAGGTTGATTTGTTTATCCTTGATTCAACTTGAGCAATGTCAGAGGTTGAATAAATCTTCTTTGGTAACTGTTCTTCTTCTACCAGTTTACCCTTTCCCTTATCAGTGTTTGCAATCACAGGCCTCCTGGTGTATTGTATACTCTGTTGAGTATTTTCCTTGATAACAATTCCAGTTTCTTTCTTTCTAGGAGCCTTGACAGCTTTCTTTTTGTAAGTACCATCCTTCAATTTCTTCTCATGCTCTTCAGCAAGACTCAGCATTTCAGCTTCCATGTCTTCAACTGTAGCTTCATTTCCATGTTCTTCTAGAAACATTCTTGTAGCAATTTCTTCATCAGTAGATGGATTGGCTGAAATAATTAAACTCTTAAGTCTTGAACCACTGGCAGAGTTTGAGATTCCTTTACCAGAGTTTCTCAACCTATCAGAATTTAATCTTGATCTTCTTTGCCCTTGCTCAGAAATTTGCTTCCTCTCACTTTCCTTGCTTCCACCATCAGCAGAATCATCCCTCCGTCTCAGAGATTGAGTGTCTTTGCATTTGTCATTTGGTACACTCTCCCCCT
The DNA here is from genome assembly GCA_030848705.1 of Heracleum sosnowskyi. NCBI lineage: Eukaryota > Viridiplantae > Streptophyta > Magnoliopsida > Apiales > Apiaceae > Heracleum > Heracleum sosnowskyi. The sequence continues at coordinate 20,054,880 of CM061241.1, forward strand.
TTTTGACATCATCAGAAAGTAATACTGATGTCAGCAATTCTAGAGCAGTAGAAATAGAATTCAATTGAGCAGACATTGCAGTCTGATTCTCCTCAACTTTCCCAAGCCTCTTCTTAATGTCATCAGAATCCTTGGCTTGCTGCTTGAACATAGCAGAATAATAAGACCTATCAGTCTTTAAGGTAAGATCTCGTATACCAACTTCATTCCTCAGATTGGTAACCGTTGTTTGTGTTTCATCAAACCTATTGTTTAAGGCTTTGACTTGAACCACAGTGGCTTTTAAACTTGTAAGAACATCAGAGTTTGAAATCTGCTTCACAGAATCATTAAGAAAATCAGCAGCCCTCTGTGCAGAAAAGATACAATCTGCAGCTGCCCATCTTTTGTAGTACATAACCTGAAAATGCTCAGCAGTGGCTCGATTGACCTCTCTTTCCTCATCAGAGTTTACTCGAATATCAGATAACTCCTCTTGTGAATGAGCAGGAGTATCATCATCATTATCATTCTCTGCTGTATTCTCTGCAGGAACATTCTCAGCAGTAGTTTCAAAATTTCTCTGTGCAGCTTCATCAATAACTTTCTCTGCAACAGGTTCTGGAATCTCAGAGTTTGCAGTTTGCATTAACTCTGTTTCTTTTGTTACAACCTCAACAACAGATTGTTGTAGAGCTTCAAGAATAATATCCTCAGAGATTAGCTTATCAGCAGCCTCTTGTACATTCTCTACTACAGCTTCATCAACAATTTGCTCTGTAGCAACTGCTATCCTCTGATCAACCTCCTCACCTTGGTCAGAATGTAAATTGTGAACAGAAAGATTCTCTGTGTGAGAAGCAACAGAATCTTCAATGACCAAGGTGGCTTGATCAGCTGCCACATCCTCAGTATCACAAACACTGATACTAGGATGGGCTTCAAAATCAAAATCCAATGCAGAATCTTCAAAGAAATTTTCCTTAGCAGGCATAACATTCTCTGCATCAGCATTTGCTATGTCCTCAGTAGGCACAGTAGCTTTATTCATAATCTCCTGATTAGCAGTAGCAGGAGCTGCAACTTTCATAGACACTCTGTCCACATTGACAGCTTCATCCTCCTGAGACTCAACTTCAGGAGCTTCAACAACCTTTGAGGAAACATTCTCAGCACCAAATAAATGTGCTGCTACCAATCTTCTTTTCCTCTGATGAAGAGTTTCAACATCAGTTTCACTCTCCTCATCAGCATCATTAGACTTTGCCCTGTTTGCTCTTCTTTTCTTTAACCTTTTCTCCTGAGGCATATCAGCAGCATTTGATACCCCAGCTTCAGTAGTTGATGGCTTCATTCTAGCAGATTTAACAGCCCTCAATTTAGATTTCTTTGACCTCTGTGATTGAGACACAGAAGGTCCAGCTTCAGCATTGGCAAGGAGTTGTTGTTGTTGGGAATTGACCAGAAATTGTTGCACAGACTCAGGCAACAGTAAAACACCAACATCTCCTTTCTTGTTATCTTTATTAGTGAGATCAGAGAATATGCGTTTATGCAATTTAAACGGGAGAATGACATCATCCTCTAAGATCTCAACATCAGGACAGCAAAAGTTGAATAACAATTGACAAAATCTAGAAAAATAAACAACAGTCCTATTCTCTAACATTTTCTCACCAATATTAGTTAAAACTAGCCTAGCAACATCAAAATTACCTCCATAAAGAAGAGAATACCCGATTTGCAGACTATCAGTGGGAATTGCATCCCAATTCGTGCACTTCTTTCCAAAAGCCCTGGTGATGCAGTCGAAAAAGAAACTCCATTCCTTGCGCAAAAACGGCCTTTTCAGTTGACCAATCTTTGTCAATGGTCCAGAGTAGCCTATTTCTCTCATCATTCTCACCAACTCAAAATCACCAATAGAGATTGTGAAAGCATTGAAATCCTCAAGACCCAAAGCATCACGAACAGTAGTTGGAGTAACTATAAACTCATCTCCTTGAAATTCAAAAATTATGGACGGAGACCCAGACTCTCCTCCATTATCATAAGTCTTGTCTGCCAAAGAGTCCTGATTTGAGATGCAGACAGCTTCAAAGGTGCGGTGAGAGCAGTGCCAATATCAGAGTTTGACAAGAAGTCCTGAATCAAATGAAACGCCTCCGGTGCGTTCTCATTTGCCAAAGGAGCAGCATAGTTATTCGGGACAAAATCTAACCCAGAAGAAGTAAACATTGTTGTAGCCATTAGAAAAGTTTTGAAGAAAGCAAGAAATAAGACAGAGAAAAGTGTAGAATGGATGCAGTGAAAGTGTTTGAGACAGTGTTTGTGAGTAAAAGATGAAGTGTGTAAAAGAATGAACCGTTTATGTGTAGTAAGTTTAAATAATGACTGTAAAAATTAAAACTCAATCGTTTTAATCATTACTACACACAGCAGGCGTCTTTGAAAAATGTGTGAGTGGGACAGATGTCAAACAAGCATATGCTGACAGCTGTATGTAACAACTTCCAATACACACGCGCAGTAAAAATAGCCATAATTACCGCTTTTCACATTGTTCAAAACACTCAGCCTCTTTTTCCTCTGTTTAACACAAATATGAACCGTTTGTAATCATACTCTTTCAAATTTCTAAACAAATATCTAATCTCAAAATTGTAAAATGTCTGAAACTAAGAAATCATTTTAACCATCAGAGATTAAAACAAAATTACCTCGGCGTCTTTCACACAATACATCAGTGTTTACCATTTATCCTTCTTTGTCAATAAACTCTTTTCTCAAACTGTACAGATGTGTAGAATTGTGTGTGCAATAGCAGAGTTTACCGAAATCAATATTTAGATCATCTCAAAGTGCATAAAATCCACAAACTTAAGCAGTAAAAACTGGTTGCCTAAACTCTCATGTAAAACATAAAATCTGATTTTTATATCTAAACTCTGTATACTGATATCCTTTCATTTGAATATATCTTTTATTTTTCACCCCCTTTATATATATATATATATATATATATATATATATATATATATTTTATTTTTTTTTTATTTTTCCAGTAATCAGTGGTTGGCTTTAGTCACCAAAAATCAAAGATTTTAGCCCTTATTTCATACAATAAGTTCCTGGATCGTCCTAGGCACAACATGATCTCAAAGGAATTTGTGCTCTTTTTGGCATCTTTTGATTTGAGGGTGAATTATTTACAATTAATAATCAGAGCTTAGACTTTTCATCAGTTAATGCAATTAATTTATGAGAGAAAATGCAAACAGCTAATACAATCTCAGTGTATAGGATCAATAAACTAAGAGATGGTATAAATATAGAGACAGTATCATGCTGTGTTAACTTACTGCACATATTTGAGATCAGAATCTATACAACTCTTAAGGATTCATAATTACTTACTGAGAATTATGTTTCATACAAATTTCTTCATTGGTCCATATGTTTCAGACAAAATTACAATCAGAGTATAGCATTAGACTTTAACTATCAGAGTATGACCAACACTTTATGACTAACAGAGTTTAGCATCAGAGTTTACTTTCAGAGTTTATGACACTGGTACTCATAACAGTTAATACATGCAAGGAATCATGAGCATAAAAATCAAACATGTATAGTTTTTGAGTCTAACCCGTATCTCTAGTCAAAACCAGAGATCATTCCAAGTTCATTTACCAATCTTGTAAAAGTAGCTTCACTCAAAGGTTTGGTGAAGATATCTGCAAGTTGTTGGTCTGTAGACACAAAATGAAGCTCAATGTTTCCTTCCTCCACATGTTCCCTGATAAAATGATACCTTATGCTGATGTGCTTGGTCATGGAATGCTGTACTGGGTTACCTGTCATAGCAATAGCACTTTGGTTATCACAGTAAATAGGTATTTTAGAGTACCTTAACCCATAATCCAGCAACTGATTCTTCATCCATAAAATCTGTGCACAACAGCTACCAGCAGCTATATACTCTGCTTCTGCAGTGGATGTGGAAATTGACTTCTGTTTCTTGCTATACCAAGAAACCAATCTGTCACCTAAGAATTGACAGCTTCCACTTGTACTTTTTCTGTCTATCTTACAGCCTGCAAAATCTACATCAGAGTAACCAATTAGCTTAAACTCTGATTCTCTAGGATACCACAAACCCAAGGTTATGGTTCCTTTGAGATATTTGAAAATCCTTTTTACAGCTGTTAGATGAGGCTCTCTGGGATCTGCTTGAAATCTTGCACAAAGACATGTGGCATACATGATATCAGGTCTACTTGCTGTGAGATACAGAAGAGACCCTATCATGCCTCTATAGGTTGTCATATCCACTGTAGCACCTGTGTCTTTGTCTAGCTTTGTTGCTGTAGCCATGGGAGTTGGAGCAGATGAACTATCAAGCATACCAATTTTCTTTAGAAGATTTCTGGTATACTTTGCTTGATTGATAAAAATCCCATCATCTGTTTGCTTGACCTGTAAGCCTAGAAAATAACTAAGCTCTCCCATCATGCTCATTTGGTACCTGGACTGCATAAGCTTTGCAAACTTCTTACAAAGTTTGTCATTAGTAGATCCAAAAATAATATCATCTACATAAATCTGAACTAAAACTAAATTATCACCAGAATTGAAATAAAACAAAGTTTTATCAATTGTACCTCTTGTGAACCCACTTTCTAAAAGAAATTGAGCAAGAGTTTCAAACCATGCTCTTGGTGCTTGCTTTAGTCCATATAATGCCTTGTCAAGCCTGTAGACATAATCTGGATGCTTGGAATCTACAAATCCTGGTGGTTGTTCAACAAACACTTCTTCTTCAAGCTTCCCATTGAGAAAAGCACTTTTCACATCCATCTGAAAGACTTTAAACTTCTTGTGTGCAGCATAGGCCAGAAAAATTCTTATGGCCTCCAATCTTGCAACTGGAGCAAAGGCTTCATCATAGTCAATTCCTTCCTGTTGTGAATAACCTTTAGCCACAAGTCTAGCCTTGTTTCTTGTAATCACACCTTCACTGTCAGTCTTGTTTCTGAAAACCCACTTTGTACCTACAATTGATCTATTCTTTGGTCTAGGTACAAGTGTCCAGACTTCATTTCTTTCAAATTCATTTAACTCTTCTTGCATTGCTGTTATCCAGTTAGCATCTTGAAGAGCTTCTTCCACTTTCTTTGGTTCTGTTTGAGACAACAAAGCATGATACATGCATTCATTTGTAGTAGCACTTCTAGTTCTTACACTAGCATCAGGATCTCCAATTATAAGATCAGGTGTATGTGCCTGTGTCCACTTTCTTGCTGTTGGTAAGTGGTTCCTTGCATCATTATTGAATCCTCCCCCTTGATCCATGCTCTCCTGATTCATATGTTGACTTTCTGCAGCATCTGAAGCTCCCCCTGAATTGGATGGCTCAGAGTTTAAACTGTCAGAGTTTGAATCAGTTTCCTCAACTGACTCATTTGCTGTGTCTTGTTGAGCTTCTTCACGCTCCCCCTCAGCTGGTTCTCTATTTTGTTCAATTTGAGAATTTCCAGTTTTTACCAGTAGAGGTTCAGAGTATGCTTCGTCAGAGTTTGTCAGAACCGCTTCATCAGAGTTTGTCGGTACTCCTTCATCAGAGTTTACATCATCAGAGAATAAATCTTCATTTTCAAAGCGCAGTTGATCATATTTATCTAAGTCATCAAGTCCAGTTATTTTCTTGTCATCAAATGACACATGTATAGACTCCATGATCACCTTTGTTCTCAGATTGTATACTCTGAACGCTTTTGTTGACAATGGATAGCCAACAAAAATTCCTTCATCAGCTTTTAACTCGAACTTGGTCAACTGTTCAGGATGAGTCTTCAACACAAAGCATTTGCATCCAAATATATGAAAATATTTCAAATTTGGCTTCTTATTTTTCACCATCTCATATGGTGTTTTCCCATGCTTGTTGATCAGTGTAGCATTTTGAGTAAAACAAGCAGTTTGAACAGCTTCTGCCCAGAAATAAGTTGGCAATTTTGCTTCGTCAAGCATAGTTCTGACTGCTTCAATTAAAGTTCTGTTCTTTCTTTCAACTACACCATTTTGCTGTGGAGTTCCAGGTGCAGAAAATTCTTGTTTCACTCCTCTTTCCTTGCAGAAAGCTTCCAGAATTGAGTTTCTGAATTCAGTTCCATTATCACTCCTTATTATTTTGACTTTGTACTGTGATCCTTTGTCCAGTAGATTTACATGATCCATCAGAGTTTGAGCAGTTTCATCCTTCTTTGATAAGAAATACACCCATGTATATCTAGTATATTCATCAACAATTACTAGAGCATATTTCTTTCTGCCCATAGACATCACATTCACTGGTCCAAAGAGATCAACATGTAGAAGATGATAAGGTTCCACTACTGAAGATTCAGATTTGCTCTTGAAAGATGACTTCGTTTTCTTGGCCTTTTGACAAGAATCACATAGGCCATCTAGACTGAGTATTGATTTTGGAAGTCCCCTTACAAGATCCTTTCTTATTAGCTCATTGATGTTGTTCAAATTGAGATGAGAGAGCTTCTTATGCCAATTCCAACTCTCTTCATTTGACATTCTTGCAGACAGACAAACTGTTTTTCCATCAGAGTTTGTTACCAAACTTGCTTCATAAATGTTGTTGCGCCTGTGTCCAACTAGAACAACTTTTCCAGTAGATTTACTGATAACTTCACAGTGTTCAGTATGAAAATTTACATGGTTTCCTCTGTCATAGATTTGACTCACAGATAGCAAATTATGCTTGAGTCCTGAGACTAGAGCTACATTTGTGATGATGACACTTCCAAGATTGATATTGCCATATCCCATAGTACGTCCTATGTTGCCATCTCCATAGGAAACCTTTGGGCCAGCCTTCTCCTCAAAATCTGATAGCAGGGCTTTATTTCCAGTCATGTGTCCTGAGCATCCACTGTCCAAGATAAGGGTGCTCTCTTTTATGCCCTGCAATCACAAACAAACAATAAGTGTTAGTTTTAAGGACCCAGACTTGCTTGGATCCTTTGTCTTTCTTAACAGTGTTAGCTTTTGCAGCGGAATCACTATCAACAGAGTTTAAACTAACATTGTCAGACTTTACACTTGCAGAGTTTGCCCTAACCCATTTTAAGTTGGGTTTTAGCTCATAATAGTTATGATAAATAGCATGATAACTCTTGCAAGTATAAATGGAATGCCAAGTGCTCCCACAGTGTGTGCATAAAGTCTGTGGTTTAACCCTTACATAATTATTCTTTACTCCTGATGTAGAAGGTAAAGAATTAATATCTTTGTTCTTATTGCAAAATCTAGCAAGATGGTTAGTACTACCACAGTTATAACATGTTTTCCTTGGAGCTACATCAGTAGGCAAATGATTATTTCTTTTATTTATGCCTAGTTTTCCATTCCTATTCTTCTTGGACCCTTTTGGTTTCATGGCAGACTTTACCTCTTTGAGCTTGTGATTGAACTGTTTTCCTGTCATCAAGCCAACATTAACCTGTTTTTCACAAGTTTTTACTGGCTTTCTAACAGCTTCTATTTCCATAAGATTTTCTGTTATAATATTTTCCTGTCTTTCACAGGTTTCATCTGATTCCATATCAGCTTCTCTTACTATAACAGATTTAAACTTAGTGGACTCTGGAACAAATTTCACAGGTTTAAGTTGTGGTTTAACCTTAATCTTGTCTTTAAACCTCAGTTCATCATTTTCACAATAGCCTAAACCTACAGAATCTGTCTGAAACACTTGATGAGTGTCTCTTCCAGAGTCTGTCCAAGTCTTGATTATTTTTCTTTCTTTTTCTAGATCAGATTCGAGCTGTTTATATCTCTTAAGAAATTCCTGTTCAACATAAACAGCATCATCTCTCTCCTTTTGAATCTGCTTCATATTTTCAAGTTCTCCTTCAAGAAACTTGTTTCTTTCTTTAAGGCTAAGATTCTCAGATTTAATTCTCTCATTCTCTAAAGTCTGATCCCTATAACTAACATGTACGCTTTTCAGATATACTCTTAATTCAGATATATTATCAGTATCATAAGCATAAGTAGTTAGGGGTACCTTATTTTCAGATGATTCAGTCTCGTCTTTGACAGTTGCCATAAGAGCATAATTTACTCCTTCATCAGAGTCTGAAGTATCTGCCCAGTCTTTGCCTTTAGAGATGAGTGCTTTCTCAGATTTTCCTTTCTTGCACTCTGGGGCATAGTGACCCATCTCCTTACACTTGTAGCACTGGATTTCAGATTTATCTTTCTTGCCAGACTTGGTCTCCTTTCCATCAGACTTTCTAAAACTTTTCCTTTCAGAGTTTGAATCTTTCCTTGAGAATCTCTTTCCTTTTTTGAAGTTCTTGAATCCCATCTTTTTGAAGGTCTTCACCATCAATGCAGCCATTTGCATCATCTGTTCTTCATCATCCTCAGAGTCAGAAGCTTCATCATCAGTGTTTGAGCCATCATCAGTGTTTGATGACTCACTGTCAGATTTAATGACTAAAGCCTTTCCCTTGGCTTTCTTCCTTGATGATTCCTTCTTGATGGGCTTCTCCTCAACTTTGAGAGCAACAGATTTTGTCTTCTTGCTTGATCTTCTGTTTCTTTGTTCTATTTCCAATTCATGAGTTTTCAATAACCCATAAATCTCATCAAGTTCAGTTTCAGCAAGTTCGTAATTATCTCTTATAGTTGTTGTCTTCAAATCCCATCTTTCAGGTAAAGATAAGAGAAATTTGAGATTTGATTCTTCAAGATCATATTCTTTATCAACTAGAGATAAATCATTCAGCAGTTTACAGAATCTGTCATATGTCTCAGTCAAGGTTTCATTGGTTCTTGAATCAAAGTGCTCATACTCCTGAGTAAGTATTGTTTTCCTGTTTTTCTTTATAGCACTGGTTCCTTGACACCTGACTTCTAAAGCATCCCATATCTCCTTGGCAGTTTTACAGCCAATTACTCTGTTAGACATAACATTGTCTAAAGCACTGTGGAGTAGATGTCTAACTTTTGCATCCTTTGCAATTGATGAGATGTCCTCAGGAGTCATATCTTTCTTTTCCTTTGGAACAGTCTTTTGTTCTTGACCATCAACAACAGGAGACAATTTAGTCGGCATATGAGGACCATCATTGATTCTGTCAAGATATTATGGATCTGTAGCCTCCAGAAACATGGTCATCTTCACCTTCCAAATTGGATACTCCACTTGCCTGAGAATTGGAACCCTGATTGTTTCATACCGACTCACAGAATTAGGTTTAACCTGTTCAACCTTGGGAGGAGATTGATTTTCTTCAGACATGATTATTACTGTGTTTGAATCGAAAAACTGTATATATTAAACAGCCTTGGCTCTGATACCAATTGTTAGGCCGAATACACAATATAATCAAGTATGTATGAGAATAACAATCAAGAACACAAGTTTGTAAATCAACAAACTGTAATTATATTAACAGCTTCTCTCTTTATGATGTTAATGAATCACAAAGAGCTTCTAGGTTACAAGAATAATGTTTTCAATTATCGTATCCCTTCTAGGGATAACCTATCTGTGTTTATATAGTACACAGTTACAATCAATCTCTAATTGATACTCCTACAAATTAGCTATACAATTTGTAATCAATTAGAATTGCTTCAGTCCTCTGTCCAGTCTCCTTAGCTGTATCAATATATTCTGCTTCTTTCCATCTTCAGAATATATTGCTTCTAGAATCTTCATGATATGCACCGACAGCTAAATCAACTTTCACCCTGTCAGACTTTAACAAACTCTGACCGGCTTCCATGTAAACTCTGATAAGTACTTCAGACTAAACTCTGAACAGTACTTGTTACTTAAACACTGATTAAACAAACATCAGCAATTATATCTAACAATCCTGATTGCCTCAAGTCTTTCTACTGGTGCATAGGTTTCATCATAATCTATACCCTCTTCTTGAGAGTAAACTTTAGCAAACAGTCTAGCCTTGTTTCTCGTTACAATGCCATCTTCATCCAATTTATTTCTGAATACCCATTTTGTTCCTATAACAAATTTTCCTTGAGGCCTGGGTACCAGCTTCCAAACTTTCTGCCTTTCAAACTGATTGAGTTCATCTTGTATTTCAATCACCCAGTCTGGATCTTCCAGGGCATCTTCAACTTTCTTAGGTTCTGTTTCTGGTAGAAACCAAGAATAGTGACATTCATTTTGTGATGTCCTTCTAGTTCTCACTCCTGAGTCTGGATCACCAATGATCAAGTGAAAGGGATGTGCTTGACTTCATACCCTTTGTCTTGGCAGATACGATCTTGATGATTCTCCTTGTTCATAGTTTTGTTAAGTGTGACTAGTTGATCCTTCTCCTGCTCCCCCTGAGTTGTTGTCGGTATGATCTGTTGACCCTGTTGTCTGACTAGTGGATCCAGTGGTAGTTTGAGGATTTCTACCACTGTCATCACTTGGTCCAGAATCATTATCATTGTCATTATTATTATTACCAGGAACAACTACAGGTTCTTCTTCATTATTAGAGAGATCTCCTGATAAATTTTCAAATACCAAGGATTCAGAGTTCTCTCTTGTTTGTAGGCTTGGTCTTTTGGTGTCTTCAAACATTACATTTAAGCTTTCCAACACCTTCTTATCTTCAATCATATAAACCCTGAAAGCTTTAGATTCCAGAGAATAGCCCAGAAAAATGCCTTCATCTGCTTTGGCATCAAACTTGCCTAGATGTTCTCCATCTTTTAATACAAAGCATTTTGCACCAAACACATGAAAGTACTTCAGTGATGGTTTCTTGTTGGCCATTAACTCAACGGAGTCTTTTCATGATCTTTATTAATCAGGGTACGATTCTGAGTGTAGCAAGCTGTATTTACTGCTTCAGTCCAAAAATAAGTGGGAAGTCTTGATTCAATTTGCATAGTCCTTGCTGCTTCAACCAAGGTTCTGTTCTTCCTTTCCACTACGCCATTTTGTTGAGGAGTTCTTGGTGCTGAATATTGTTTGGATATTCCTTTCTCTGTGCAGAAGTCATTTAGAACTGCATTTTTGAATTCAGTTCCATTGTCTGATGTGATTGTCCGCACAGGTAGGTTAGCTTCTACTTCTTCTTTTTTATGTGATCAATGATTAATTGTGTTGCTTCATCCTTTGATTGTAAGAATAACACACACGTGTACTTGGAGTAGTCATCAACCATCACTAATGCATATCTTTTCCTTGAGATTGACATGACATTTACTGGACCAAATAAATCCATATGGATCATCTGAAGAGGTTCAGAAATGCTTGTCAGTTCTTTGCTTTTGTGTGATGCTTTCTTAGACTTCCATTTTTCACATGCTTCACATAGTCCCTCCTAATGAAATTCCATCAGGGGTAACCCTCTCAGTAACTCTCTCTTTACCAAAGAGTTCATAGTTTTGAAGTTCAAGTGTGAGAGCTTCTTATGCCATAACCAACTTTGATCTGTTGAAGCCTTGCTGTAGAAACATTTGACTTCTCCATCACTGGCAGAACTTAAGTCAGCTATAAACAAATTTCCTTTTCTTACTCCTTGTAGAGCAAGCTTCTCATCTTTCCTGTTTGAGATCAAGCATTTATCTTTTCTGAAATCCACATTGTATCCTTTGTCACAGAACTGACTGATACTTAGTAGATTGTTCTTTAATCCTTCAACAAGAGAGATATTTTCAGTGATGACATTCCCAATTTCCAGATTCCCACATCCCTTAGTGAATCCCTTGTTGTCATCTCCAAAGGTTACTATCGGGTCGGTCTTCTTAACCACATCTGTAAGCAGGGACTCTTCTCCTGTCATGTGTCTTGAACATCCACTATCCATAATCCACACGACCTTTGCATTATTAACCTTACCCTGCAATCACAGATTGATTAAGCGAACTTTGGTACCCAAACTTGTTTGGGTCCTGAAGGTTTAGAAACTTTAACAGGAGTAACATTTGAATCAGTCTTAACCTGTTTGACTTTCATGTTGACTGTGGCTTTCACAGTTTCAGTGCTAGTGCTACCAGATGCATTCATTAACTTAAAATAAGCATGCATGATATTGTATGCACAAAGTAAGCAATCTTTCTTACCACAGGGTTCTTGAAGATCAGGCATGTCAGACATGTTATGCATTTCAGAAGTAACATCATTTTCTACTTTAAGCTTTTTACATGCATGTGTAAGGTGACCAGCAGAATTACAAATATTGCACAACTTCCTAGATGCAATGGGAGAGAATGTACTAACATTCTGATTAATAACACCTCATTTCCCATTCCTATTTTTTTTAGCCTTTCCTACTTTATTGCCTATATCAGTTTTAGGTATTTCTGTTTTTACTGATTTCCTAGGCAACTCAGTTTTTCTCTCCACCTCCTTCTTTAAATCCTCCTCAAGCAACTCTTGTCTAATGATCAAGTCTCCTTCATTGATAGGTTCTGAAACAGGCTTAACGAAAACGGGTTAAATATCAAATTGGTCACTGAAGTGGAGGCCATATATCAATTTCTTCATCAATTTTAACGGGGTCTCATTTCAATCACTTAAGTCATAATAAATATCAAACAGATACCTCTAAATGTGTGATCGAGAAGTAAAATAAATTTTTTTTGAGTTCAATACATTTTTCTTCAATGCCATCATAACCAAATGAAAAGTCATGAACTCTAGTATTTTAGATAATATATTTAGCTTTTTTAAAATTTATTTATAATTTATTTATAATTAAATTAAAGAAAATAACAATAAAATCAAAAACAAAATTTTAAATAAAATTTAAAAATCTGAATATATTATCTAAAATACTAGAATACATAACTTTTCATTTGGTTATGGTGGCATTAAAGAAAACTGTATAGAACTAAATAACAAATTATTTAATTCTTGATCACATATTTAGAGGTATATGTTTGATATTTATTATCACTTAAGTGATTTAATTGAGACCCCGTTAAAATTGATGAAGAAATTGATATATGACCTCCACTTCAGTGACCAATCTGATATTTAACCCTAACGAAAACTTGACAACTTACATTCTTAAGAATGTGTGGAATATTCTCCTTGACAGCTGGTGGTGTCACATGAAACTCTACTTGCTTCTTTCCAGCTTTCCTACTATAGTCAAATCCTATAACAGTTTTATTCCCTAAGGTCTGATTATCAATTATTTCCTTAGCAATTAGGGCAGAGTTCTTATATGCATTCAGTTTCAACTCTAAGTCTGAAATCTGCTTCCTAAGGATAGTCTCTATCTCTTCATTACATTTGACCTTGTTCTCTAAGTACTCATTCATCTGTTTAAGATCTTCTAAGTTGACAGCTACAAGCTCTAGTTCTTCATTTTTAGATTCTAGATTTTTAATCTTAAGAACTAGTTTAACATTTTCAATTTCAGATGCTAGCATGCTTGTATGTACATCAAACAATTCTACACTTAGATCTGGCACAGTTTTCTTGTACTCAGAATTTGACATGTCAATTGTAGTTAGGATAGGTACCTGAGATGATTGTGGTGATTCCTCTAAAGAGTCGGCCATTAGGGCAAGATTTACATATTCTTCCTCTTCATCCGATTCAGTATCACCCCAGCTTTTACCCTCTGCAATATAAGCTCTTCCTTTATGCTTTCCAGATATTGCTTCCAGTTGTTGTTTCAGCTTTGTATTTTCTCTTTTCAAATCCTCATAAGAATCCTTCTTCTCATAGACACATTTCTTGTCTTTTGCTTGACGAGGCTTCCGGCATTCAGTGGCAAAATGCCCTAACTCATTGCAGTTGTAGCATCTTGATTTGCTCTTGTCAATCATGTCTGTCTTGTAGCCTCCCTTAGAGCCAGAGCCTGAAGAATACTTGTTCTTCTGAAATCTGTTTGCGGAACCCTTGAACTTGTACTTAGGGTTTCTCTTGAAATGAATATGACTAAACTTTGCAGCTAAGTATGCCATGGTTTTGTCTTCCATTTGATCAAGTTCTTCCAAGGTGTAGTAATCACTTTCATCAGCACCTAGATTTGCAGAATCCAACTCAGCTTCTATTATCTCTTCCTTTCCAGCTCTAGGGGTTTGAACCTGAATATTTGAAGCTGTTGGTTCATCCACTACAAGTGCAGCTGATCTTGCGAGTGCAGTATTTTTGTTGTCCACTGTCCCTGGTCCATAGATTATTACTCTTTGTTCTTGTTCCATCTCATAAGTCTTAAGCTTGCCATAGATCATCCATAATGACATATTAGTAAAATCTATTCTTTCCCATATGGATGAAGACTTGAGTTCTACATGGTGGGGCAGTGTCATCATGAACTTCATGTTTGTCTCTCTCTCAGAGGAGAGGTTTTCCCATTCATTGATAATTCATTTAACAGCTTAGTATATTTCTCAAAGACCTAAGTTATACTTTCACCGGGAAGTGACCTAAATGATTCATATTGAGATGTCAGGATATCTAATCTATTTTCCTGCACGTTTTCAGTACCTTCCATTATTAGATTTATGGTATCCCACATTTGTTTCCCACTTGTACAGTTCATAATCTGATAACTCGTTTCTTTATCTGCGGAGTCAGTTAATATCAGCATTAGACCTGTATCCAATCGAACCAGTTCGTTGTCTGTGTCTGTGTACTCAGTCAATTTCTTCGGGGTTGAACCTTGGGGAACTCTAGTACCATCAGGATTTGTCGATTCGCTTACTGGTTTCATTGGTACAAACGGTTTGTTCTCTAATATGCCAATATACAAAGGATTTGAAGCTTTGATAAATAATAGCATCTTCATCTTCCACATACCGAAATCATCTCTTGTAAAGGGGGGAACTTTGATACCATCATTTGTCTTTGGAGCACTCATGGTTTCTGAAAATTACAAATTATTTAAGATTCAAAAAATTTAATAAAACGAAAATTTTGAAAATTAAAAAATTTGATACAAATTTTCAAGTCTTGTTTGATTTTGGTCTCAATCACCAGATCTGATTTGTACGTCAATCAAGAAGCTCTGATACCAATTATTAGGTCCAAAGTATCGTAGAAGGGGGGGTTGAATACGATACTCACAAATTATTCGATTTCGTTTGCGGATTATTATTTGTGTTCTTGTCCGAAATAAAATTTACCAAATTAAAACACGAGTCGGGGAATATATCATTTTATAAATATAAACCACGAAGGGTGCTACAATTCTAATCCGTAGGATTAACTTCAATGGGTTTAGGTTACAATAATCAATACAAATGATAGAATTTAAGGCACTATTAATTTCCTCTGTAGAATTTATCAAGCTCTTAACTTCTCCAACGTAAATGATCTTCTGTAACTGTCTACTGAAGAAGACACTATCTTCAATTCTCAATTGTAGGCTTAGGAAAAAGTATCGAAGGCCTAGAGAGAATCCTGGTCGTCCATTTCCTCACCAACATCTGACAAAACTTGAATGTACACTACCTGCTCCATCATTAAACAACTATCGAAGGCAAAGTTTTCTTTTCCTTCGTTAGATTTAAATAAAATCTATCGAAAGAACTACTTTGTTTATTTGAAAGCAGTTTGATAGTTCTATAAATAAAACTATCTAACTAAACCATTTTGTCCACTTCGATGGTTTCTGAAAAAGATAATGTCGAATTGGTTTTTCCTTCCTTGACAGTTTTTATCAAACTTTCCTTTCTTCTCTCGATAGTTTTTCATAAATAAAAACTATCGAATGTCTTTTTGCAGTTTGATCCTTGAAGATTCTGTAACGCCTTAGAATTTTTTACTTATAAATTATTACCAATATGTGAATACGATTAATTTTATATGTGCGTGATAATTGTTTAATAGGCTCTTTGTGTTAATTAGAGTAGCCTTAAATTTATTTTGTTAATAAGAGCTGCTTAAAATTATTTTTTATTTATTGCTAGTAATAGCAATTGAGATTTTATTTATGATATTTTATTTAGCAATGATGATCTTGGTATAATATGAATTATGTGTAAGCTCATATTTTAGTTATACTTATTTAAGATAAAAATATTTATTTGATATAGTCCTATAATTTTGAAATTTCTTTATGTGCCATAATTGTTACGTGCTTAAAATGTGAATTATGTGTGTGGTGAATAATTAGTTAATTATGAATGTGGTTTCTAAATTTTATTTAAGTGCTCTGGGAATTTATTTGGGTCATATAATATTTATATTAAATTTAGAGAATGCTTTAATTATTTAATTGGTAGCATAAAATATTTCTTAGCATTACTTTTATTCTATTTTAGTTTTAAACTCATGATTTAAATTTTATAATCACTTAATGATTTTAATTATTTATTTTGAGGGATGTTACACCTTCTAGATTATTTATTTTCAGTGGGTAATTTATTTATTTACCTAGGAAGTAATAAAATTTTATTTAAAATTGTTTTTGAGATAAAAAGACATTTTATTTGATTATTTCTATGTAAATGCAATTTTATTTATCTAATCTACAAAAGTTATTTGTAGAATAATATTTCTACTTGATCTAGAATTGGGATTATGAATTTACATCATAGCCCTTGATTTTATCATTTAAACATTTTTATTTAGTTGGGCAATTTGGTAATCTTATGATTTAATTCTAGAACTATGTAATAGATAATATTATTTTTACATTACTTTTAAATCACTTTCTACACACTTCTATTTTACTTCTTTAAAAGCCCACCCACCTCACTTCTCTCTCATTTTTCTATCAGTCATCTCTCTCTTCCCCGTTTCTTCTTCTTCTTTTTTTTTATTCCTCTCCCTGAGACCTCTCTCAAACACTCATCTTATTCTTTTCTTTTTACAAGATTAAACCTCCAAATTACTAGTGATTCTCTCCACCAAATTTCAAGTGTGAGTAACCAAAACACTCCTCTCTCAAATCTCTACAGCCCTTTTGTGTTAATTTCGAATTTCTTTCAATTTTTAAAATTGGGGATTTTCGGATTTCATGGGTTGTAGGAATTATACTTACATGCAATTACTTGTTAGTGATGTGGGGGTTATTATTCGATGAGACCCGCGATTTTGGGCTCATCCGAGCAAAAACCCGACCATTGGCAATGATCCTTGAGAGCCATGGTCTTTTTTACTTACATGCATGATTCGATTTCGTGTATTTTGTTTGATTGAATGTTTATAATGGTTGCATGTAAGAAATCTTTACTGATCTTGGTGATTTTGGTACTAAAGTTTGATGGGCTATTGATTTTGAGAAGTTTAAAGACTTGTATAATTGTTAATTAGATGTTTTATGAGTTGCATGTTGTATTTTCAAATTGAATTGGAGTTTTTAATGTTAGACACTTGATGGGTTAAGTTTATTTTCGAATTTTAGTAAGATATGTGGTAGATTATAAAGAAACTTTGGTTATGTTTGATTGCATGTTGATTTTCTTGAAGGATTTGATTTTATTAGATAAGAGTTTGAATTATTAAGTAAGTTAATTATTATAATTAAGGATTTGGTGATGGTATGAACTTGCATGTTGATTTTATAGTAAGATTTAATTATGGGTAGTTTTTAATTTTGTAATTGATGTTGTAAATTGATTATGGTTTAAAGATGGGAGTTAAGGTGGAAGGAGAAGTGAGGATGAGAAAGGAGAGAGGGGAGCCGAGAGAGGTGAGGGAGAGAGATTGAGGGAGCCGAGAGGAAGAAAGATGGAGGGAGTAATATAAAAGAGGATTTGAGTTGATTTTGTGTGTGTAATCTTTCATGAAGGTGTTGAGGTGTGGGTGTTGCTTAAAGAAAGTAGTAAGTTTTTATAAAGAAAGAGTTTTCTTAAAGGTATACTTTTAGGTAGAAATCTAAAGATGGGATTTTGAGTGAGTAGGTATGTGTACTTTCAAAATGTGTTTTTAGGTGTGTGTGTGTACTTTAAAATGTGATTTTGGTGTGAGTTGTTCAAAAACATGATTTTCTAAAGGTGTGGGTGTGTTATTCAAAAATAAGATTTTATGTGTATGATTTAAAATACGATTTAAAAATGTGTGTGTGCGTATTCTTTTAAATGTGTTCTTTTCACAAATGTGACTTTGTGTGTGTGTGTGTCATTCAAAGACATAATCTTGTAAAAGTGTGAGTGTGTTATTTGAAAATATGATTTAGTGTGTACTTTTAAAATATGATTTTGTATGAGTGAGTGTGTGTTGGTGTTGATTGAGGCCATAAGGCCGAGAGAGAGTGAAGAGAGGGAGATAGGCCGAGAGGCCGAGAAGAAAAAGAAAAGAGAAAGAAGAGAGGATGGAAAAGAGAGAAAGAAAGGAGAAGTGTTGGTGATTGGGTTTGCAATCCCATAAGTTTATTTAAATTTGATTTTGATTGGTATGTATAGTCAAGTTGTGCTAATTGCGTAGTTGTGGCGGTCCTGGTTACTTATGCATGTATTTAAGGCCAATGTGTGCCTATGGATCCTGAATGTTAGGACCTTGTGAAAACATGGTCTGGAGCTTTACGTGGCTGATCACCCGTATAGCTCGTACCGTCTTACCGGAAGTTCCAATTCATTTGCTTAATCTTATTCTTTGAACATAAATGTATATCTTGAAACTTGTTACCAATTGAATACCATTTGATTACCTTTTGATTACCAATTGATTTCCATTTGATTACTAATGGATTTCTAGTTGATATTTACATAGGTTGTTGATTATACTTGCTGAGCAAATTTTTGGCTCACTCTTGTTTTATTATTCCCTAACCTTTCAGTTAGGAACGGAGTATGAAGTTTTCGAGTATCCGCTAAGAGGACCGTGAGAAGGCCTGAATTCAAGATTCTAGGTTCTATGTTGCCAGGAAGATAGAATCATTTTAGACCTCACCAATGGTTAGATGATGACAAATGGTTTGTAATAAAATTGAATTAGATGTTGTAATCAACGTTGATATTTTAGATTCTTGTTTCATACCATAACCTGTGATCGATCCTTTTTTGAGGGGTCGTCTGTATAATTATGTTTTATTCAGAGCGATAGTGGCACCAAATCCTGACCCCGGATTTGGGGGCGTCACAGATTTTATCTTCTTGCAGCAAGCATATTGAACTTCAATTTAACCTAAACATACCTTATCAATTTCTTTTAACTTCCAGGATGTTTCAGGTCTGACTTAAATCAATTTGTTCTCAGTCGATAAATATGTTGATCTTCTTAGTGCTGACAACTAGTGCAACTGGTATGGTTCACAGATGACTTACACTTGATCAATACCTCTACGTCTTCAATAGAACACAGTTGATAAGTCCTTTGTCGTTCTGGTTGCTTCATTATAAAATCACTGAAATCCTCTGGTACTAACTCTTTATCATTCAGATACTTCTGTAGTCTTGAAAGTCTTGTTTCTTTATTTGTCACTGAGGCTAGAACATATTAATGAACTTCTTTATGTGACCTGTTTACGGACTTCAAGAATACATACCATATTTTGATCTTTTGAGTTTACCGTATCTTTTGTTCTTCTGGATTCTTGTGCTTAAGTTAATATTATAGTATGTCTTGTTCCTTTGTTGAGTTGTAGTTATCTCTGTTACATATTATAACACCCCCAGATCCGGGGTCGGAGATCTAGGTTATCACACTCCTTATTTCATACAAACACTTGATACTCGAATGATAATAATAATAATAATAGATCAACACGCATGGTGACCCCACCATCAGTATACACACGCCAGTTATTTCTCAGAAACGAAATTGCAAAAATAGTAGTCATATGATCCACAAAGTAAAGTTATTACAACCCAAAAGTAAAATGCTCGAAACCTACTGCCAGTATGATTTCTACTTGAAACCAGAAAGGCAGCGCAAATGTTTGTTCTTATTCATTAATATACATAGGTGATACTTATAAATAAATCGGAGCAACAAGAGTTGCACTCCGAACCAACTCAGTACTTCTACCTGAGGTGCTGCAACAACCATCCTACGGGCGGTTTGCACGTCCCAGACGCGCTTCCGAGCGGTATGGCGGATCCTGGCCATCTACTCTAGCTGTTGTGATGTGATATATATATAAAAGAAACAAGAGTGAGCACTAAGCCCAGCCATAATATAAAGCAGCATAATCATATACGAAAGCTTATATCATAATTGAAAGCTTTTAAAACTTCATTCGTATACATAATGATATATTGAAATATTCTTTTCGTCAAAACATGCCATACAGTTCAAATACTGTATGAGGTATAATACTTTGTTAAAATATCATTAACAAGTATCTGTAACCGGTATTTAACCAAAGTTACCAAAACATTTCTGAAATTCCAATCCTTGGAGAACATGGGGAACTGTACAGGGCTACGCACTAGTATACGATGATTAGTCGTCATACCATAGATTTTTCTACTAGTAGATGGATAATCCCAAAGGTCATTACCCTAGCCGCATACGGGCTATTAGGTTGGACCGGCGTCACCCGGCCACTTACATATTAGTAACCACATGGCGACATCAAGGCCACACAAGCGAACCCGCTCCCTGCCAACGGAATCCACTGGACTAGCGTGACCCAGCCTCTTATTACATTCCACCTGGCGACATCAAGGCTAGAAAATAATTTTTTATTTGCGGGACCCTGCGTTACTCGGCCACTTACACGAAAAGGTCGTTCCCCCAACTATCTATAAATGGAACGGATATTACTCCAGTTCCCCAAGCATAAGCTTGTTGATAGGTTTTGTAAAAACACCCTTACTTCCGGATTATATCGGAAGTAAGTCACATTGTGGGTTTCCGTTGTCAACTGACCTCGATCCTCGAGTAAAATATTTCGAAATCACGACCTAGGAGTTTGGCAAAATATCTTTATTTCTGATAATTCAGAAACTCAAAATATAATCACTTTTAATGAAAGAGGTAGGTGAAATCATATGTTCACTTCCTGGAATGGATTCCCAATTATTTGTTTTGAGTCAAAAACCATAGTCAACATTTGAAATTATTTAATAAAAATAGTTGGGAACCCCTACTATAATCAAATAAATCTTTTTAAGATCAAAAAAATATTTTAAAAAATATTGGAACCTTAAATAATAATATAAATAAGGTTCTATGATTTTTAAATCCTTTTTGGAATATTTAATAAATGTTCAAATAATAAATATTGAATTACTATTCAATAAAATTCTACTTAAATGAATATTCCAAAATAATATTCACTTAATTAAATAAATATTCAAATAATATTTATAGTAATATTATTTAAATGTCTCACAATAAATATCCAATAATATTAATATTGGAATATTTAATCAGTATTTAAAATATAGCTGTCTCTGGAACCCTCCAGATTATGATAGTATAATCAAAACAAAATAATAATTTGACTCCCGGTCTAGGTTTTAAAATTATCATACAAGTGCTCTACGCTTAGAGCCTTTATAAAACCTCGGTTTATATCTAACATAATCATAGCATATAAACCATATAATCTTACGAAAACTTTTAACCAAAACAGTAAATCAATTTATAGTCCTTTTTAGAGAAATAAAAAACAATATATATCACAATCACAACTTTAAATAACAACAGCATCTTATATCAGATGTAGGGTTTGAAAACTTGCCTGGGTGTCTTAGTGAAGTGGTAGTGGGGGCTTGGGAGTGTGCTCGTCGATCTATAATAACTTGATCCCTCTCAGTGGAATAATCATCCTCAGTCGACTCTTCATCAATAGTAGGAGTAGGAGAAGTAGGAAAGTCAAGCACAATCGTGGGGTCCTCTTCCGGATCCTCGTCCGGGTCCTCTGTATCCTCCTCGGGATCCTCATCTGGATCCTCCATGGGGTCGTCCCCAGCCGCCAACAGAGCATCGTCATGCTGGGTCTCAAAGTCATCAGCCTCATCGGCCGCAAACACCTATACAAACGAAAGCTAGGTTACTTACTGTGAAATAAAAGTTCCATTGCGGGTTCTAACGGTTAGTGCTACATCCAGTAGCCCAACCATGAACTCGATGGGAGTTCTCATTATTATTATAGTTGCATTTATTATTCTTAACTCCCTATCGTTTCTGAGATTAATAACTATAGCCTTTGATACCATTTCTATAACACCCCCAGATCCGGGGTCGGAGATCTAGGTTGTCACACTCCTTATTTCATACAAACACTTGATACTCGAATGATAATAATAATAAATCAACACATATGGTGACCCCACCATCAGTATACACACGCCAGTTATGTCTCAGAAACGAAATTTCAAAAACAGTACTCATATGATCCACAAAGTAAAGTTATTACAACCCAAAAGTAAAATGCTCGAAACCTACTGCCAGTATGATTTCTACTTGAAACCAGAAAGGCAGCGCAAATGTTTGTTCTTATTCATTAGTATACATAGTTTATACTTATAAATAAACCGGAGCAACAAGAGTTGCACTCCGAACCAACTCAGTACTTCTACCTGAGGTGCTGCAACAACCATCCTACGGGCGGTCTGCACATCCCAGACGCGCTTCTGAGCGGTATGGCGGATCCTGGCCATCTACTCTAGCTGTTGTGATGTGATATCTATAAAAGAAACAAGAGTGAGCACTAAGCCCAGCCATAATATAAAGCAGCATAATCATATACGAAAGCTTATATCATAATTGAAAGCTATTAAAACTTCATTCGTATACAGAATGATATAGTGAAATATTCTTTTCGTCAAAACGTGCCATACAGTTCAAATACTGTATGAGGTATAATACTTTGTTAAAATATCATTAACAAGTATCCGTAACTGGTATTTAACCAAAGTTACCAAAACATTTCTGAAATTCCAATCCTTGGAGAACATGGGGAACTGTACAGGGCTACGCACTAGTATACGATGATCAGTCGTCATACCATAGATTTTTCTACTAGTAGATGGATAATCCCGAAGGTCATTACCCTAGCTGCATACGGGCTATTAGGCTGGACCGGCGTCACGCGGCCACTTACATATTAGTAACCACATGGCGACATCAAGGCCACACAAGAGAACCCGCTCCCTGCCAACGGAATCCACTGGACTGGCGTCACCCAGCCTCTTATTACATTCCACCTGGCGACATCAAGGCTAGAAAAAAAAAATATTTACGGGACCGTGCGTTACTCGGCCACTTACACGAAAAGGTCGTTCCCCCAACTATCTATAAATGGAACGGATATTACTCCAGTTCCCCAAGAATAAGCTTGTTGATAGGTTTTATAAAAACACCCTTACTTCCTGATTATATCGGAAGTAAGTCACAATGTGGGTTTCCGTTGTCAACTGACCTCGATCCTCGAGTAAAATATTTCGAAATCACGACCTGGGAGTTTGGCAAAATATCTTTAGTTCTGATAATTCAGAAACTCAAAATATAATCACTTTTAATGAAAGAGGTAGGTGAAATCATATGTTCACTTCCTGGAATGGATTCCCAATTTTTTTTTTGAGTCAAAAACCATAGTCAACATTTGAAATTATTTAATAAAAATAGTTGGGAACCCCTACTATAATCAAATAAATTTTTTTAAGATCAGAAAAATATTTGAATAAATATTGGAACCTTAAATAATAATATAAATAAGGTTCTATGATTTTTAAATCCTTTTTGGAATATTTAATAAATGTTCAAATAATAAATATTGAATTATTATCCAATAAAATTCTACTTAAATGAATATTCCAAAATAATATTCACTTAATTAAATAAATATTTAAATAATATTTACAATAATATTATTTAAATATCTCACATTAAATATCCAATAATATTAATATTGGAATATTTAATCAGTATTTAAAATATATCTGTCTCTGGAACCCTCCAGCTTATGACAGTATAATCAAAACAAAATAATAATTTGACTCCCGGTCTAGGTTTTAAAATTATCATACAAGTGCTCTACGCCTGGAGCCTTTATAAAACCTCGGTTTATATCTAACATAATCATAGCATATAAACCATATAATCTTACGAAAACTTTTAACCAAAACCGTAAATCAATTTGTAGTCCTTTTTAGAGAAATAAAACAGTATATATCACAATCACAACTTTAAATCACAACATCATCTTATATCAGATGTAGGGTTTGAAAACTTGCCTGGGTGTCTTGGTGAAGCGGTAGTGGGGGCTTGGGAGTGTGCTCGTCGATCTATAATAAGATACACAATACACAATCAGTCCCCTAGAACCAATTAATGTGCCATTAACTTAAGCACTAACGTTCTCTTAATGAAAATCAAATGTCTCGTTCTTGGTCACTTATAACCTCATGACATTCCTTAAACTCTTAAGTCAAAAGTTTGGGTAATAATCCATTCACAAAAACCCTAGTACTTTACCATTACTAAACTCATGGTTTTAACTATCCCCTTAAGGGTATTTCACTTATGCAACTTTTGTTCCCTCATTTTTATAAAATCGAACAATTATCTTTTTAACACGAAACCTTCTCGGTTCCCTTCCTAACTGTCCATCCTAGTATCCACTTTAATATCATGACCTAATTCCATTTTTAAGGGGTTTGATCATAAGCTCAAAGTTCATATAGTGAACTACTTAGTTACCCGAAACCACTTATACTAAAACGGGTGTTTCTCCTAAACCGTAAATCAAAACGATACGATTATTTCGCCAAAATAAACTACAACACAAGACCTACATGATCACGATCAGTAAGTATTTTTGTCATGTCTTGAAGGTACCCGAGGTTTCTGCCTAATCAATCTAATGAAAATTCGACCTGGTAACGACGCTTAATCAAGATTCTCGTGTTTAAAACACTCCAACAATCCACCAATCAACAACCAATCAACCATATCTCTAATTCCTCATACCAACCAACTTATTTTCTGCCTAAAAAAGTTCATAGCATTGTTCACAAGGTCAACCATCAATTAACCACTAAACATTCATCATTAACAAGCATTCATCCTTAATATCACTTCATCTCTAAACATCATCAAATAAATCACTAATATCAAAGCATAAATAAAAGTGTGAGAGGGTTTATACCTTCCTTGGTACTTAATATGGACTATCAATATCTAGTATGCTCTTCCTTTCTCCTTAATTATCCTTAAGAAACCTTAAACTTCAAGAACAAAACAAGAAATCATGAGTTTACTATTCACTTTACTATTCATCATCATCTTTAGCTCATGATTTGAACATGAAAACCTTAATGGATGAAGCTAGGATCAAGGATTTACCTTAGTCTATGTATAAGGAAGATTTAGAGCCCATGATCTTGATTTTTTGTGGAGTGGAAGTTGAAGAAATTGTTTTTCTTAAACCTTGAAGAAGTTTTGGCCGAAAGTTCTTCTTCCTCTTCTTGATATTTTGTTTCTTGATTTTCTTTTCTTTATTTTGTCTAATAATCACTAATTACATGCTTCCATTTTGTGTAGTTCTAATGGTGTTTTGTCATCCCATGCCACATGTCATCCAATGGCTAGTTTTTGAAGAAAATGGTGACAACGTGGTGATTCATCACCTTGTCATCCCTTGTGTCATGCTTATGTCATGATTTATGTCATCAATCCTCTTATATGTTGCACTTGATGATCTTATATGATACTTCTCCTTTGGTTAGGGTTTAATCCATAATTCGTTACGCTTTTGCTTTGTCGCTAAGTTTTGAGATAGGTTCAAGGGATTTTGAAAACGTTTCTTTGTACCAATGCTAGGAGATACTTCCTTGACCTTTTTATTACCTTGGCTTAATATGTGATCATGGATTCCTCATTTTAAACTTTCTCAAAATGATCAATTCAATACATCCTTGATTGTCCAATGAATAGTGATTTAAAACTCGAATGGGAATCTCCTGATTCTGATTGCGTTTGCATTCACTTATTCTCCCTATACATCAATAATATAACTTCGAGACATTCATTCCATGTCTTCCATATAGAGTGGTCTGAAAATATTTTTCATCAGCAAAATTTACTATTCATCAGGGTTTCAAAATATTACAAAATTTTGGGATATTACACATATTATGTTACATTATGCTTTACAAAATCTCGGTGATGTTTTTGAATAAACACGCAGTTGCATACACACTATTCTAGCTTCAGCGATTTACAAAGGATATAGGCTTGTGCTCTCTAAATTGTCTAACTGATTTCTTGAGTTCTAGAATAATGCTACACTTGGTTATATAACCAAAGTTTACAAGATATTTCGAATAGTTAATAATGCAAAAAGTAAATCTGTCCAAAATCCTTGTTTCTCCATTCTGAGTAGTGGTCCATGTGTTGGTAGCTTGCCCTTCTTGGCTGATTGTATTTTATAGAAATGCAACTTTTGACCAAACAAAACAGAATGCTTCTTCTTCTCATGAGTTTTCCAGAAATGCTGGTTTCCATGCTCTATGAATTTTGTCAACCCATGTGCTATGTCTGAACTATCCTTTTCACAAAGTACAGAGTGTATTCGTACATACTATTTGAGTTGTAACCGTTGAGAGTATCTTGATCACATCCGTAGACAGCTAGTACTGTTATCCGTAGACAGTACTTTGTCCACATCCGTAGAAGGCTAATGTTGCTTATCCGTAGACATTCAATTTCACTTATGTAAAATTACAAGGCATAGACTATTTACAATTAGCCTTCTTATTCTACATATCTATTGTGACACCCTCCAGACCCGGGGCACGGGTCTGGGGAGTCACTCGACCAACGAAACACACTATACTTGTATATAACACATGCATAATAATATAATAACATAAAACACCCCTTAACCAAGACCGCATCCAGATTATGGCATTGAACAAGCTTCTAAGTCATTATTATTACAAACCAGTTTCAGAGTTATTACACAATCTTAAAGTCAAAGCTAGACATCTAGTCTAACTATCAAAATAAACAACTACCCTGCCAATGACAACCACTCTTGGTGATCTCCTAGCTGCTGGAGAACTATCGCTCGCGCTGTGTCTACTCATATTCTCGCTTAACTGGAATAGGGTTAGAAACAAAACAGGTATGAGCCACAAGTGCTCAGCAAGCATAATATATATCAATCACAGTTCCATAATGAAAGGAAGGATTACAGTTATCTGAATCAACAACATACAAGTCAAGCATATGCTTTTAACAAACTTTATTGAAGAAAGATGGATTAGAATTGGACTTCTACATTTTTCAAATAAAAAGGTTGAGCTGCTGATCAGTCACGTATCAACCCCGGACTAGCTTATAACAAAGTCCTCCACTAGGATCCATGGCCATCTGGGCCTTAAGTTATTACGACCATAAATATGGCCCGACCATTACTGGTCTCATTTTAAAACATGCCAATTCTATCACAGAGTATAAGCAATAACATGCATAACAAGATAAGTACACAATGACAGGGTGCAATAGTTGCAAAAGAGCTTCAACTGTTCAATATCAAATGAAGTTCGAGAAATAGATTCGAAATTGTTTCAATGGTACGTAAGTACACAATGACAAGGTACAATAGTTGCAAAAGAGCTTCAACTGCTCAATTATCAAATGAAGTTCGAGAAATAGATTTGAAATGGTTTCAACGGTATATAAGTACACTTTTAAGAAAGCCAACAATGATTATAGTCAACACAAGTGAATTGAAATGAAGATTTCTGATATTCAACACGATTGTGGATTTAATCAAGAATTTAGGAATATTCAAGGAAATAGCATCAGTTGCTCAAATACGAGGTGAAGATCGAATAATCTGAATCGTTTTGATGGTAACATACATGAAATCATTAAGAACAATAACAATTGAATCAACAAGTAAAGGCACAGATACTTGCCTGGTCTAAGTAGCTGACAGAATTCTACCACGCTTACTCTACCTTCTCCTTTCCCTTGCTCCGGGAACTCGATTCTATAATAAACAACTCATTACAGTAAGTCTAACTATCCTCTTTCTATCCTCGATATACACTCATACCCATTTTTCAAATTTAAACAAGTAATCGGGTGCCCGCATTAGCCCTCGTACGGATATTTACGGACTATAAAACACATTATTCAACTCATATAAACCATATAGCACTTATAAATATTTTTAGAACAATATTTGAGGCTTATTTGAATTTAAATAAGTCACAAACAATTTTTAAATCAAAAATCGGATTTTTAATCCCAATATAAGCACTTAAAAACAATTAAATCAATTAATAAAATTAATTGACACTTTTCAAACACTCACACTATTTTTAAATAATTTAATCAAACTAGAAAATAATTAAACTTAATTTTAAATTAATTAAATCTAATTAATTATTAATTATTAAGAATTAACTGATTAAAAGAATTAATCAATTAATTAAATAAATTAATTATTAATTAAAAATAATTAAAATAATTAAATTTAATCAGTTTTCGAATTTAAATAAATAAAAATAATTTTTCAGAATTTTCTGAATTTAAAAATGTATTTTTCAAATAAAAATATGATTTTTATAAATATTTAAACTATTTTCGAATTAAATTTAAAAATAAAATTCAAAAACAGTTTTCTGAAAATAAATTAGGGTTTCGAAGATTGAAACCGGGTCAACCATTCGGGTAAACGGGTCGGGAAGAACAAAAATGGGTCGGGAAGAACAAACCGGAATTTTCCAGAATCCGATGTGTTTTTCCAGATTCCGACGACTCAAAAACGCAATAAAAATTGGGGCTTTTTACATCAAAACATTCCTTAAAAACTCAGCAATCCATTCCGATCAAAAACAAACCAAAACACAGCCGGAATCCTAATCCCGATCAAATTCCGGCGACCTCGAACAAATTTTTCGATCTACTAAAATCGTACATGAAACTCTACGTTCTTTATGTCAAAATGAAGCTAAGAACACATACAATGAAAGCCCTCTACCAAAAACAATGTCAGATCATTCATATGAACGGACTAATCAAAATAAAAATCGGGCAAAAACCCTAAAATCGAATTTCTCAAAACTGGACATAAACATGAAATTAAAGCATGGATTCCTACTAATTAGAACCCTAGGAACATGTTAGAAGCAATCAATTGAACGGAGAATCAACAGAAAAGAAATCCCCAATTCGAACATGAACCCTAAATTAATTCGAAACTTGAAAAATTCATAATAAATCGAAAAATTACCAGATGATGATATGGTTGGAAGATTCCGAAACTAGAGCTCAAGACCTTTGATTTGAGTACTTGAACTTGAGATTTGGATTTCAATAACACCTTCGAAATTGATTTCGATTTTCAAGAACACGAAGAACACGGTTCAGAAATTTTTTTATATTTTTTGTATTTATATATGTATTATACATATAATAATGTACGATTCTCCTTTTTATACTTGGTGGAAAATAATACCCCAAACGACATGTTTGGATCGATATAGATCCACTGGATCGCTTTAAATCTTTAATAAAGTAAAGTTCACGTTTTACGAGGTGATAATCATCCAAAAGGACTGATAATTATCCATATCAATACATATCATATATATAACGAATTCTCAAGAATACTAGGGCTATAACATATGTATTATTGATATGAACGATATATCAATCGCCCTAAACAATTAGGGTTCGGAATAATTTTTCTTTCTTTGAATAAAACAAATACTATTGATAGTACCGGATAATAAGGGATATAATGATACGAAGAAATCCTCCGATAATGATTCGGACACGAATGACGAAGGAATAATAATGATGTACAAAATTTCAACGGGGCCCTTGAATTTTTAAAACGGGGCTCAAAATTGAAGATATTTTCAAATGACAAAATATTTGAAAGGGGCTTCCGACACACCAATTTAGCACATAATCATTCAACAACCTTAATCATTAAAACTCCAAATACTCCACAATAATAATTCTACACATATAATACAATTTACATTATTAATAAGTTCACGGATCTTACATCTATTAACAGTCAACATGACTTATTCAACCTAAAAACTAATTCTTCAACTTTTACATCAGAATTACAAATCAGGATTACACATCAGGACTGCACATCAGGATTGCATATCAGGATTGCATATCAGGATTGCACATCAGGATTGCATATTAGGATTGCATATCAGGATTCCTTAAGCATGTTACATTGAGTCTTATCTGTAGATAAGCTACCCCTCTACGGATACTGCAAAAGCATGATATCCGTTGAAGGCTACATTTTTACTTATACAATTTTCATTAAGTTAATCTAGTTATCATCAAGAAACAACATAGTTCCTAACATTTGTCGAGTGTCAATTGTCGTATCATACAAGGTGCCTATGTACCCCTTTATATAGGGATCAAGCCTCGCGTAGTTCTTGGGGAACAAGTCATCGAATAAGGCTAGGGTTTTCTCTAACCCATTCAGCCCAAAGCCCATTAATAGTCAGGATTATCCCTCCACGTCACGTCAGGTCCTACACGTTATCCTATAATCTCGCGGCATCTCCGTATTTCTTCCCGTGATTATAGGAATGTCTCGTGTCAACCAAGAAACATCCATTCCATAAAAGGAATTTCCATACCTGAAATTCACACGTGGTGCGAGCTGGCCAGGCTCGCACCGCATAATTCAACATAAACATAAAATACTTAAAGTTAAGTTTACTTTCACACAAAGCGAGCCCTCCACAACCAAGAGGTGCGAGCTCTCACAAGGATGCAAGTTCAATGTCTCTCACAGTTATGCAAGGTGTGAGCCCGAGATCCGGCTAGCGCGTGCGAGCCCGAGATCCGGCTAGAACGAGGCCGAGATCCGGCTAGCGCGTGCAAGCCCGAGGTCTAGCTAGCGCGTGCGAGCCCAAGATCCGGCTAGCGCGACGAGCCTGGGATCCGCCTAGCGCGTGCGAGGCCGAGATCCGGCTAGAACGAGGTCGAGATCCGACTAGCGCGACGAGCCCGAGATCCGGCTAGCGCGTGCGAGCCCGAGATCCGGCTAGAACGGCGAGGCCGAGATCCGACTTGCATGAGGTCGGGATTCGGCTAGCACATTGACCCAACCTCCAGCTAGTGAGATGAGCCCAAACTCCTTAGAGAGGTGTGCTAGAACCCCTTCTAGTGAGGTGGACTGGAGCTCCAGCCCAGCTCGCGTTGAGTCCATGTGTCCGTTGTTAGATTTTCGTTCATCTTCAATACCTTTATTAGGCTCAATATGAGCATTCCATATTAGTGAAGTGAATCGGAACCCCAGCTCATTTCAGCTCGATCTACTAGGCCCATCTTCACTAAAATTTAAGGTGGATCTGCTTAGAGCCCATGTCCAAGTTTGGGCATAACATATTAACTCCTTATATATAATAAGCGTAAGGGAGATCTTATCCAAAACTTTGGTCGGTCACTGTACTACCAAAAGTATATGATCCGTTGGATTATAAAACTATAAATATTCAAATAGAAGAGGACCGTTAGATATAATATTAAAAATTGTATTTGATTAATAATAGGACAGTATTTAAATACTAAAAGATGTATTTTGCTAATTTAAACCAATTATAAATGGGTTTTCTATATTGAATAGAAATCTTTATGTAAAAATTCGTAATTATCTTTTCTCTTTAGTTTATGGATATTTCCAGTTAGATAAAAATTATTAAACCATCATTAAATTAAAGATAATTTTGTTAGCTTCGCATGGGCTGTAAAATCGTTAAAATCTGTTGTCTAAAACTCAAGATAGAGCCCAAACAGTAAAGTGATTATCTAAATTTTAATAAATATTTTTTTTATTGTAGCACCAATTTAATTTTTTTCCTAATTCTTTTAAATTTATAAATTCTAGTTTTATTTTAATAAAATATTAAAATCAATTTAAGAAAATATTAAAATCGATCTGGTCCGTGTACGATCACTATACGACCAAATTAATAATTACAGTTAGATCTTAAATAGATCGATGAGAATTGTTAGATCTAATATTAAAAAGTATATCTGATTAATAATAGAATTATATTTAAATACTAAAAAGTGTATTTTGATAATTTAAAAGTTTTCTATGTAAAAATTCTTAAATCTCTTTTCTCTTGAATTTATGTATAGTTCCAATTAGATAATAATTATTAAACCAAATATCAAGATAATAATTTATATTGATTACAATATTAAAAATTATCAATATAATGCTGATGTATATCATACTAACAATGATACACGTGACAGAGACTTAAGAGAACTGCTGTACATAAATAAATTTAAACATTTTTTTTCTGAAGGAACATAACAATTTGATTAATCCAAATTATAATTATATTATTTTACATATAACAAACATAAAAGGATAATATCAAAATATTATTAAAATATTGAGGGTTTCATATTCATAAACGATAATTTTGAATATAATACTTATATTAAAATGTGTATTTGATTTAAGGTAGGATTATATTTAAATACTAAGAAGTGTGTTTTGATAATTTAAACCAATTATAAATTGGTTTTCTATATTGAATTGAATTCTTTATGTAAAAATTCTTAACCATCTTTTCTTTTCGGTTTATGGGTAGGTCAAGTTAGATAATAATTATTAAACCATCATTAAATTAAAGATAATTTCGTTAGTTTCGCATGGGTTGTAAAATCGTCAAAATTCAATTTCTAAAATTCAGGATATAACCCAAATAGTAAACTGAGTATCTAAATTTTAATAAATATTTTTTTTATTTTTGTAGCACCAATTTATTTATATTTCCACTAATTGTTTTAAATATAGAAATTATATGTTTCTTTCAATAAAGTATTAAAATTAATTAAGAACAAATTCAAATTGATAAAGAATATAATAATATGAGAATAAAATTTTATATAATCATAACATAATTTTTATTCTATTTAATAATTTTGAAGTAATAATGTATTTTAAAATTTTATATACACTGTAAATAAAACCGAAACATTAAAAGTAAAAGCAGTTAGTAAGATACTTATATCAGTATATACTTGATATCCTTATTATATTAAATCCTTATATATATTAAGCATAATAGGGATATTATCGAAAATTTTGATCGTAGGACAACCAAACTAATAAGGACCATTAGATCTTAACTAGATAAATGAAAATCGTTAGATCAAATATTAAAAAAGTGTATTTTATTAATAATAAGATTATATTTAAATTCTAAAAAGTGTATTTTGATAATTTAAACCAAATATACTAAATATAAATAAGTTTTCTATATTGAATAGAATTCTCAATGTAAAAAATTCGTGATTTTCTTTTCTCTTTCATGGACAAATCCAGTTAGATAAAAATTATTAAGCCATCTTTTAATTAAAGATAATTTAGTTATCTTCATGTGGGGTGTAAAATCGTCAAAATCTAATTTTTAAAACACAAGATAAAGCCCAAATTAGTAAAGTGGGTATTTAAATTCTAATAATAATTATTATGTCATCATTATTTTAATGCCAATTTAATTACTTTTTTCTAACTATTTTAAATTTAGAAATCTATTTTCAAAAATTCAAATTAATCTAAGAAAAATTCAAATCAACAAAGAATATAATAGTACGAGGATAAAATTTTATAAAATTGTGCATACTTTTTATCTTGTTTTATTAAATTTTATATCATAACTAATTAAATATTATTTATTATTAAATAATAAATTATACGCAAATGGTGATTTTGTTTTATAAGAACTCATAGAGACCTAATTTCATTGTTAGCAGGACTATATTCATATTTAAAAAAACAGTATTTTGAAATTTTAGACTCAGCTACAGAAGAGGCCTAACTTTTTTAACCTCTATACATTGTAAATTACTAAACTCGAAACTTTAAAAGTTTGTTAATCAATTAGTTTAGTACTTTTTTGAAAAATCGTACTTTATAAAAAATATTATCAAATAACTCATTTCTACAAGAAAAAAAAATGAAAAAATTCTTATTTTTCAAAAAAACCTGTAAATTTTAATATGTTGTTGGTAGATTCAAACCTTAGATAATTCTACGTGATAATTTTACTGTTATATCTAACGTTTCTCAACAATTTAATTTGAAAGATCCAACGATTATGAATTGAGTGATCAAGCGACCAGACTTATAAGAAAACTTTCATCATTTAGTCTTTAATATAATAACATAGATATTTACGGGATATAATATAAAAAAATGAATTTTATACAGAATTTTGATCGTCACGGTGTACTACTTTAAAAGAAGAACTATTACAAAAAAAATTATATTTTAATTGATAATTTATTTTCTCAAAAGTTCAAAGTTCCCGCATCATTAACATATTACAAAAAATAGTATATTATATTTTAGCAATAAATATTTTAAAAAAAATATTAAAAAAATTAATGATGGTATCCTGGTAGTTTGGTCCTAAATACCGCCAAAACATTCTCAACCGTTAGATCCAATACTTTTACAAATAGACGATCAAGATTATATCATATAAAAAGAAGTTATTATCTAAAAATGATATAAGTTAAAAGATATTATATTATGATTGGATTTTCCAAAAAGTTAAAACATAAAAATAGTTGTAATTAAATAAGGAAACCCGTTTAATATCAAAATAATAAAAATCGTTTAATTTTAAATAAATAGGTGAAAACCGTTAGATTTAACATTAAAAACTGTATTTAGTTAATAAAGAGTATTCTAATAATCTAAACTACATATAAGTAGATTTCTTAAATCGAATAGAATTCTCAATATTAAATTTCGTCACTTTATTCTCTTTTTAGTTTTAGAATAGTTTTTAATTGAAAAAGAACTATTAAACCACAACTAAATTAAAGATTATTTTGTGAATTTCACGTGGACCGTAAAATTGGCCAAATCTAACTTTTATAACTCAATATAAACAAATATTAAATTGAGCGTGTAAAATATAATAAATATCAAATTTTTAACTATAATGTTTTTTGGCTAAATCTTTTTTAACAATAATTTAATCATGTAAACTAATAACTTTTAAATATTAAAATATTCATAAATAAATATAATTATAAATATTAAAAAAACAATCGTGTGTTCCATGGGTAATTAAAATATAATTATAAACAAAATAATTATAAATAAAATTTAAGTAACCGTACATCGCACGGGCTATAAGCTAGTATAAATCAGTATATCATTACACGGTGTTTGGATAAGTGCGATAA
This sequence comes from Heracleum sosnowskyi, assembly GCA_030848705.1. Taxonomy (NCBI): domain Eukaryota; kingdom Viridiplantae; phylum Streptophyta; class Magnoliopsida; order Apiales; family Apiaceae; genus Heracleum; species Heracleum sosnowskyi. Next base: position 20,089,945 of record CM061241.1, read on the forward strand.
AATGAAAAAGAACTGATTAGATTTTATTTCTATATCTTTTGATGAGGAAGTTTCCGATGAGATGTGGCAATTGAAACCTTATTTTTGTAATTAGCAAAAATACAACCTTACTTTTGCAATTGAAAAGTGTAGAAAACGTAAAATAAAATGATTTTTTTTTTTTGAGATCTTTCAAGGTGATCACAGCGGACAGCGGTTAACAAGAGTGCTATCGATATTGATTTCATAAAAATAAACTTAAATAACCTAACAATCTAACCCTCGGATCATCAAACATACAATATGAAAGTTTACAAATGAACAACTTCCCAGAGAAGAAAATATTTTAAACCTCCATATCTCACAAGAAAAAGAGGGCCACAAATCAAATAAATAAAAATTAGGTTAGCACCACCATGTAGACCCAGTAAATAATTATTAGATATTTTTTTTAATAAATATATATATTTTTTTAATTATACATTATAAAAGTCACGAGGCTGTGGTTAATTTCGAAACTACTTATTCCTTGTACAACTTAAAAGAAATAATAAGTTGACTCCAATTTCTTATTGCAATTTAAAATATATAAAACCTTAAAATTTTAGAAAAAAAATGAAAAATATAAGAGAGAGAAAGAAAATAAGAGGCTATTTTATAATGCTACCCTTGAAATGAAAGTGTTGATGGGTTCATACTTTATACAATATATTCACTTTCATTGAATTAAGTTCTTACCCTGTTTGAAACATCTCAATTTCATTTTTACAGCTAACCATCTATATTTATTAATGCATATTATTTCTTATCTTCTTTAATTTAAATAAAAAAAAATTAACAATGACCGACAATAATATTTTTATTTCACAAGTTTGTGGAATCACATTAAGTATTTCATGAAAAAGTAAAGTACTCTGTAGTTTCATCTTTTATTTGGGTTAACCTCCTTTCAGGATCTGAAAATAGAGATAACATGATCTTGAAACAATAAAACTCAAGTCAATTGCTATTTGAATCCATCTTCTTCTGTACAACACTTGATTGCATCATCAGACAATAATCAATAATCAAGTAAGAAACCGCAAGAAATCTGGGTAACACTGTATTTTCATTTTTCACCATTAAGTTAGCTGCCAATTAAATAAGTCATTTATAAATTATTTTAGCAAAGTTGTAATTCTCGAAACCATTGACCCTCTACTGAGCATGAATGGATGGCCTCTTCTTTTTGATTGAAGATCCTTCAAACGTACCGACCATGCTTCGATTTTAAGCCACCTCAGTTTCACTTGAAACAGCTTGCACCAGTCTAGCATTAAAAAATTAGCAACAACCGGAAATTGGAACAAAATTGTCACCGCGAGGAGACAACGGCAAACAACCCACATCCTCAACTGATTTTGGGCAAAGCGTTTTCTGAACGTAAAAAACCAAATATGTTTGTAAAGATCTGACCACCTCTTCGTCAACTTCAGTTATCCAAGCATCATCACATTTGTACCAGTGGCTCTTTAAGCACAAATAAGTCACATAGTGACCAGACTCTAGCATCCCAGAATGTGTAACCACGGCAAACACTTCAAACTTTGTGGAAAGATCAGACTCATCACCTTCAAATGCAAAGATTCTGTTTCCAAATCTTTTCCTCACAACTGAAGATGATAAATACGGGGTCATGTCTAGAGAGAACGGGAACTGCAAATGGCGGTCAATTTTTCTAGACATTTTTCTGATATAGGAATGTTCAAATCTTTTAATATGCAAACACAACACCAATGGGAGTTTTCTGATAGACATCTGTTTCACTGACTCGCGCCTTTCTTGACAACTCTCGCAGAACAGTTTCTGGTCTGATCCCAATTTCTCAGGCCTTGTAAAGAGATCCAAGCAGCCCCCAAGAGTCGAGGACGCAGTATACTCAGTTGGCTTGCTTGCCTTGTTAGGCAAATCTCTATTAGAGCAAGGTGTGTTCAAATCGAGTGAAATGTCCATGCATGGATCGTATGTTGTCGACGTGAATCCGCACGTTGTGCAAGTGACATCTGATCTCAGTAGGCCAGAGAACACTCTATGAGCAATACAATGACAGTTTACGTTATCTGCGTGAAAGCAGACATGTTCCATTTCAGTAAAGAAGTTAAATGGAAACCATAATATGCATAGCATACTCAAAAATCAATCCTCCAGGCCACCAAAATTTGAAGTAAGCAGCATTTGCTTAATTATTTCATTGTTTCCTTCAACATGTAAGAGCATCTCCAATGCTACACTCCCATTAGCTAAAAAGATGATGTGTCATTAATTTTACCTAAAGGTTTTTAATTTACTCATCTCCAACCTTCTCTCCCATTGTCTAAAAATTTAGATAATTTGTTTGAAGTTGGCTAATTTATAGCCAATATCTAAATTTTTTTACAAAAGCTCTAACATGAACATATCATCATGACATCATCATTTGTATGTATTTCTAGCATATAGCCAATCATTTTCCATAATACCATTGGAGTAAGTTAGCTTAATGGTTCAACAAATTTTACAAAATCACTATTTTACATAATCAAGATACAGAACCCATTGGAGATGCTCAATTTCAACAAATGATATCTACCTGATCCCTCTAGCCCACACATTCCTCACAAATATTTTGGAATACCATTAATTACCTTTATTTGGATATTTTGTCTTCCCTTCTTTCTCATGGATCCTGTCCAGCATTGAGATGAGGAATTCATGAGCATCCTGCTGCTCATAACTAGCAAGATTTTCTGATAGCTGCCACCAACTGCAATGGTAATAAAAAAAATGTAAAATACAATGACATTATAACAATCACACTATAGCACAATATTTAATACATAAAGTGGCATATATTTACTACGATGAACTTGCAAAAGTACAAAGTCAGGATTCTGAATAAATGTAATACACTCCTTCAAGGATTACAGGTTTTGTTGCTGAAATTAATCTCACAATCTAATTATGCCTAATTAATTCATCTAAACTCATTGAGGAAATTTTCAAACATTTCTGTACAGATTGAATTATAGGAAGAAATGAGAATTCCTAGCTGAACACAAACTTGGAACTAACGAGTATCCGTTGACTATGAGTAAGAGTACTTGCAAACCTTAAATGGTACAACTATCTGGTCCATATACTATTAACCGCTTGAAAATATAAGCAAACATAGTACATCAATAACCCCTCCAGTCCCACCCCTTGTATCACTGAACAAACAAAAATACGGTGATTGATTACCCAGGAGAAACCCAGTTCACAATAAATGCAGAAACAAAGTCATCACTATATATATATCTAGTTTAATACACTAAATATAATCAGATCCAGAGCAAACCCAATACGTATATAATGAACATCTCGAATAAAAAAAACACATCAGCAGCAGAAATTGACCAACCTGAAAAGAAATTGGGCTGGACTATAAGGACTCCTGTCACCAGAAAAGGCAGCAGAGAAAATAACATCCATATCACAAGGCAAACACAATCTCTCAGATGACCTTTTCCGACAAGCCTCCCGATTATGCTGATCACCAAGGAAATAATTCCTCAGAGGAGGAGCATGAAGCAATGCTTGCAACACAGAATTCATAAAACAAGTATTCCCCAAATTATTCAAACCCCTCAAACCCAAAGGAAAACACGATTTCGACCTCCGATCTTTATCCCACCCCAACTTCCTATCACTCTTCGAAAACAAATCCACCCCAAAATCCAATCTTTTCCGCTTACTATACCTCAACTCACCCCCCACAACACCATTTCCACCTCCCCTCAATCCCAACCCAAACTTACACATCACAGCCTTATCAAAATCAGTATCGTACACCTGATCACAACACGAAAAGCAATAAAGCTCAGCCCTTTCTACATCAACTGCAATCTCATGACCATTTTGAGATTGAGTATGCAAAAGGGCATGATTTGATTCATCAAACAAACAACAAGAAACTTCAAAACAGATCAAACATACATAAAATCTACCTTTACTACCACTACAAAAACTACATCTGGGTATCTTTAATCTTGAATTTTCAAGCACTTTTTCACTATAAAAACCACTTTTTATATAACTTTGAATCACATTATAACCATTAATACCATTCTTGATTTTATACTCAACAAGATGTCTACAAGGCTTAGGAGTTACATAAAAAACATCCCTTTGGGACATATCCAATAAAGATCAAATCTTTACTATCAAGAATCACACAGAAAAAACACTGAAATCAACTATACATACACATATAGATACAAAAATCAAGAATCAAGAAAACTGAAAACCCAACTAAAATTAATGATTTTTAGGGTGGATTTGTGATCCGTTGAAAAGGGTAGTTTTTAATTGATGTGAATTGACCAAAAAATCGAGAAAATTGGGATTAAACAGATGAAGAAGAGAAGGAGGCGGCAGAGAGAAGGGTGGTATTTTTCCTGTATGGTGAGGAACATTTGTTGTTTTTGTGTTTTTTAATGTAGGAGAAATATGGACCGTTGATGATGCTAGGTTGGGAAAAAACGATGTGATCTAAGCCGTTTATTTGGTCAATGGAAAGTTCTTGTGCACCGTAAACAGAATTAAAGACATGATGGACTTTTATTCCATGATTATAAATTTATGTACTCCGCGTCCCATTATACTGTACGTGTTTTTTTTTACTTTAAATTAACTAAATTGATTAAAATTTATGTGTATAATATATTTGATAAAAATAAAAACAATGGCCTAAGTACATTTAATCTATTTTAAAATGTAATTTTCAGTTTTTTAAAATAGTAATGGAAGAATTTATAATGTTTAGTCAAAAATCAGTTAATTTGACCATAAAAAGTAGGGGTGAGCAAAAACCCGAATTAAAACCAAAACCGAACCGAAATCGATAAAAACCGAATCGTAAAAAATCAAAACCGAGTTGAAACCAAACTGAAACCGAAAATTAAAAAACCGAACCGTTCTTGAGGTTTCGGTTTCGGTTTTAGGTCCAAACCGAACCGATCTGATTAATTAAATTAAATAAATAAATATTTTATATATTCTACTAGACCAATTTTTATGAGTAGTGGGAGTAGATTAATAAAGAACCTGGCATTACTTTTTGTTGGTCCTTGAGTATTGCAGAAATGGAGGGGGTTTGAATGCAATACTGATAAATTTCAATCTATGTTTCAACAACTAAAACTAAGATTAATGTTTATCAGTAGAAGAAATACAAACACAAGTAGATTACTCCCAAAATAAATGTTTTATTTATTTTGCAAAGTGTTGCTACAACCTTGAGAAAAGTATGTCTTTCTCAAGCTTCAATTCTCTCAAGATACAGGACATAGAATGAGAGAAAATCTAAGTATACTAATCCTATCTCTATCATCACGGGTTTGTGGAGCAGCTGTCATTATCTTGTGGCAGCTCCTTACAACTTGCCTACTCGTGTGTCTTACCCAAATTGTTATACAATCAGAGTTATCAGTACAGAAAAAGCAATTTAGATACATTCTATATTTAGCTAACACAATTCCAGTAGATGTTGATTTATCATACTCTCGAATTGGTAAGCTTTGTCTTGTTATCTCTTAAGCTTCTGTCGTAGTCTTTGCAGGCCTGATACAGTGTTGGGATACTGCAGCACGTCTGTTTCTTGAACATCCAAACTGTCACATGTTTGACTGGGTAGATCCCCAATTCAAAGTTATCCCTTTGAGACAGTATCCTGTACTTCCAAGTTTGTTGTCACAGGAATGCGCTTTTGGTGACAGTATGAAATCCCCGCAATAGATGCTGTCGGGAGTTCCAAACTTGCTGTCAGGAGAATAGAGAGTTGTTGTCTCAAGGCTTCCGCCAAAGTTGTTGTCAGAGTGAATATGTTGTCATGACTTGCAACTTGTTGTCTTCTTATAACCTTACTGTCAAAGATATGACAGTAACTTTTATTCTTGATGTCGACCTGATGTATTCCTTGAGACTTGAACAAATGAATGAACTTCTTCCAAGATTTACAAACAATTCTATTACAGCAAATTAATTGGCTACAAGAACATACTATGACTGTGACAGTATGTTGTTCTACTTAATAAAATTAAGTATTACTAAACACAAAGTTAAATTGTCTCTAAGCTATCACCCATAAATCCTAACAATCTCCCCCAATTTGTTTTTATGGACAATAACAACAAATTTACAAACAATACATGCTGACAACTTAACTAACAAAGATCAGAATGGCTACAAACATAATTGCTCCTTAATGAATGAGCAGATATAGAATTTTTACTTAGCTTATGCTTGTGATCTTCTTTTCTGCCTTGCTTCTCCCTCTCTTCTGAGAGCTTCTGCTAAACATTTCATGAGACCATCCACCAAAGATATTTCTATAGGAGAAAATGCATCATCTTCAATCTCATCAATGTACTGTTGAGCTGTTGTTAGGTCTTGATATGTTTGTAGAAGGGGGGTTGAATACAAACAATACCGTTTAATCAAATTTGTCCTTTTAATGATTTAACAATTTAGAACAAATTAGTGCGGAATAAAACTGAAACAAAATTCAAGTTAAATAAAACTCTATTAAACTTGAAGGGTGTTATAATTCTTGTGACGCCCTCCAAACCCGGGGTACAGATTTGAGGAGTCACCCGACCAACGGGACACAATATAATCACTAACTATAACACATGCATAATATATAAAGACAATAAATACCCCTTGACCAAGACCGCTATAGATTATGGCATTGAACACAAGCTTCTACAATCTTTTATTATTACAAACCAAATTTTATCAGAGTTATTACATCACAACTAAGTTCAGAACTAGACATCTAGTCTAATCAAAACAAGACAACAACTACCCTGCCAATGACAACCACTCGAGGTGCTCTCCTAGCTGCCGGTGAAGTATCTGTCACGCTGTTTCGACTCATACTCTCGCTTCACTGGAATGGGGTTTGAAAACAACAAGCAAGAGTGAGCCAAAAGTGCTCAGCAAGCATCACAATATATATATCATCAAAATTTAAGATATGAATTTCAAGATATCTGATTCAACAATGTTTAAGCCAACACATGCTTTATATCAATATCAACTGAAGAAAAAGGAATTAGAATTGGACTTCTACATTTTATTCAAAACAAAGGTTGTGCTGCTGGCCAGCCACGCAACAACCCCGGACTAGCTCATGACAAAGTCCTCTACGGATCCAAGGCCAATCTGGGCCTAAATTACATCGACCATAAATGGCCTGACCAATAATTGGTCCATTTTAAAAACATGCCAATTCTATCACAAGGTATAAGCAATAACATGCTCGATAAGTAATGCACAACATCAAGGTATAATAATTGCAAAAGAGCTTCAACGGCTTGATATCAAAAGAAAATTGGGAATAATCATGAAATAATTCCAACGGTAATATATACTCGTTTGGGGAAAGAAATCAATGGTTAAGATCGATTATCAATGACGGTAGCCAATTGTCAATGACGGAAATCAACAATCAATAGTTGTAACAATAATCAAGTGGTGGTAATCAACCGGTAATGGTTATGAGAAATAATCAAACGATGGTATTCAACAATCAATAGTTGAAAGCAAAAATCAAATGGTGGTAATCAACCGGTAATGGTTATGAGAAATAATCAAATAAGGTAATTAACAATCAAGGGTTGAAAACAATAATCACTGGATTGGAAATAAGGGTTTCCGATGCAGATCAAATCAAAGAATTTAGGAAATTTATAAATGAAATCAGTTGCCCAATTACGGGTCACGGATTAACAATCTGAACTGTTCTGGAGTCTCAACATTTAAATATAGATGACAATACAATTTATCACAATAACAGCACAGATACTTGCCTGGTCTATGTCGCTGCCGGTTCTACTCGTTCACTCAACTTTCCCCTTTCCCTTGCTCCGGGAACTCGATTCTATAATTTAAACAACTCATCACAGTAAGTCTAACTATCCTCATTCTAACCTCGACACATAATCAATTAATAACACACTTAAACAACTCAAATCTTAACCCTAGTACGGGTATATACGGACTATAAACACATTACACAACTTATACGAACAATATAGCACTTATAAACATTTTTAAACACGTCACACGGAACTTATTTGAATTTAAATAAGTCACAACAAATTTTTCAATCAAAAAATCGGATTTTTAAATCTAATATAAGTATTTAAATGCAATTAAATCAATTAATAAAATTAATTGACACTCTTTAAATGCTCAAACTATTTTTAAATAATAAAACAAGCTTGAAAATAATTAAACTGAATTTTAAATTAATTAAATCTAATTAATAATTATTTTTTAAGAATTAACTGATTAAAAGAATTAATCAATTAATTAATAAATTAATTATTAATGAAAAATAATTAAAATAATTAAGTTTAATCAATTTTCGAATTTAAAATAATAAATAAAAAATTTCAGAATTTTTCTGATATAAAAATATATTTTTAAAATAAAAATATGAATTTTTAAAGATTTTAAACTATTTTCGAATTAAATAAATAATTAAAATCCAAAAACAGTTTTCAGAAATGGAATTAGGGTTTCAAAGATCGAAACCGGGTCAGAAAACGGGTCAACCGGGCCGGGAAGAACGGAATCGGGTCACCAAGAACAACCCACCGGATTCTGGGTTTTCCAGAATCCGGCCGGTGTCCGGCGACCGGAATCCTTCATTCCTGATCAAACACACATGAAACTAGAGGGCTTTTGCTCGCCCTTCCAAGACAAACACAACCAACACACAAACATACATGTATCATGCCGGAATCGAGCCCAGAATTCGGTCAAAGAATCCCGACGGCAACAACTCCGGCCGGAAACACGATCTACTAATTTTGTACATGAAACTCAGCGTTTGATATGTCAAAATGAAGCTTATAACTTATACAATGAAACCCCTATATCATAATCAATGTCAGATCAACAACAAGAACGAACGAAGCAAAAGAAAAATTTGGGTCAAAACCCGAAAATTAAACCCATCAAAATTGAACTTAAACATGAAATTAAATCATGGATTCTTGCTAATTAGAACCCTAGGAACATGTTAGAAGCAACCAATTGAACGGAGAATCAACAAAATGAAAATCCCCAAATCGGGTATAAACCCTAATTTAATTCGAATATTGAAAAATTCATAATAAATCGAAACATTACCAGATGATGATGAGGTTGGAAGATTCTGAAACTAGAGATCAAGAGCTTTGATTTGAGTACTTGAACTTTGATTTCTGAATTCAATAACACCTTGAACGAATGGTTTGATTATTCAAGAACACGAAGAACACGTTTCAGGAATTTTTACTTTTTGATTATACGTAATGCATATTATGAAGGCTATAAGGTACGATTCGTCTTTATATATTTTTGGAAAGATAATACCTTAAGGAACATTTTTGGATCGATATAGATCCACTAGATCGTTTAAAAATCCTAATTAGGTTAAAACACGTTTTACGAGGAGATAATTATCTACAAGGACTGATAATTATCCAAATCAATACATATCATTATATAACTAATGCTCAAGAATACTGGGGCTATAACAAATGAAATATTGAGATAAACGATATATCTGTCCCCTAAGCAATTAGGGTTTGGAACAATTTTTCCCTTTTCAAACAAAACGAATTATACTGGCAAGATCAAATAACTAGGGATGAAATGATACGAATAATCCTTTCGATAACGTTTCGAATACGAAAGACGAAGGAATAATAATGATGTACAAAATCTCAACGGGGCCCTTGAATTTTCAAAACGGGGCTCAAGATTGAAGAAAATTTCAAACGACGAAATATTTGAAAGGGCTTCCGACTCACCAAATAACACATAATCACTTAACACTCTCACCTTAATAATATTCAAATATCCCACAAAATATTTTATACAAAATATATCATTTATTCATTAATAAAAAAAAATCACGGATATTACAATTCTGATCACTGATTACAATGAACTTGATAAAACAAACCTAGAATAAATTCGACATGAATTTATCTATTTTGTAATAAAAAGGATCGAATACTAAAAAGTAGTTCGATATAAAATCTAGGGATTATGATCCGCTAGAAAGTCAAAACAGTACAAGTGAATTGATTCTCAAGGATTAAATGTTACAAACAAACAAGAATTTAATTCACTGGTAGAAAATGAATGCTCAGACAGTTGAAGAGTTAAGACAGTGAAGGAATGTAAAGTTTTGATCTTCTGTGTCTTTTTGTTGTAATGTAATTGATAATGTCTTCTGTCTTCTGCCTTGACTATATATAATAAAACACACTGCATTCCTTTTAAACCAACCCACGTGCAATGCAATTCAAAGAATTGCATTAGGAAGACTTAGAGGAAAACTGTGGATTTGGCCTTGAAAGACTCTCGGGAAGACAATGTTTGTTCATGGAAGACAATCGGGAAGACTCTGATTTGCCCTAGGAAGACAATCGGGAAGACTCACTTGTGAGTCTTCCTAGTTCAATAAACTAAGTCTTCCTAGTTCAAACCTAAGTCTTCCTAGTTCATTTTTATTCTAATTTAAATAATTAACTAAATAAATTATGTATTAAATTAATTCTTTACAGAATTAATTTAATAAATAATTTACTTAACAGTATTAATTATTTATAAGAGAATAAATAGAATTAGTTGACTTCTTAAACAATTCTAGAATCACTTAAAACTTAGATAAATAACAAACACAATAGTACGTTGACACTCGATGCACTGTCTGGTTCATGAGTGACTAACGACAATGTCTGTTCTTTATCTGTTTGACTTTAAGCAGTGATTCACTTCCTTCTCATTCAAGAACTCCGTAATCAGTATCTTTTGCTGTCACCACTTGAAATCTCCGTCACTTTAATAAATCCACTGAGCTTGAATACTTCACTGAGGCTTGATCAACAGATTGATCTTCTTTCAATGTAGAATCACTTCAAGTCTGTAGATGACTTTAATCTTCATTCTTTGACAGATATAATCTTCTGAGATTCCTGTGACATTTGATTTTTATTATTTACTTATTACATCTTAATTAAAGTTGAGTAGAATCCTCGACGTTTACAAATAGGCCTAGACATATGCCTTTCAATCTCCCCCTATTTGTTTGTTAGACAATAACAACCAAATACTCTAGAGGATAACTCAACTAAAACAAGAAAAGATAAGACTTTTAAGAGCCAAGCAAATAATAAAAAGTTCTGGATTAAATATAACAATTTCCAGATTCAAACAATAAAGATAAATACAAGATAGATGTTCCTCTAGACTGAACATATGAATACATTTTCCTATCTTGATTTACCTAGCTCTAAACATATAATATTTACAAATTGAGCTAACTACATCATGCCTTTAGTCTCTAATTTCACCTTCTTCAGCTTCTTGCAAGGTGACTAGAAGATCTTTGTCAAGGACACGATCACTTTCAGAAACCAAACCACTAGGCATTACTGTTTGAGTGGTGATCTTCTTCAATCTGTTCTTCATCTGAGCATACCTTGGAACTTTCTCCGTGCAGTAGTCTGAAATCATATCAGCAACTTCAGACTTCTCTACAGTAGTAAACCCAGAAGTTCTCAGAAGATTCTCCAACTTCACCAGTTGCATTGCAGTCTGTAGCTTCAAAGAATCAGGATCCAGCCTCAGAGTCTCTAAAGTTGTACCTCTGTAGATTTTAACTTCATAAGGAAAGTGCACAACTTGAGGGCTGGCCTTCATAGCAGAATCTCTCAGCCGGTCATACAGAAGCTCGTTCAAGCAAGAAGATCTCTTAACCTTACTCATTAGAATCCACAACCCAGAGAGAGATCTTCATTGGAGTAGTTCAAGAGAGACGGTGAATGACCCTTCAAGAGCACTTGAGACATAGATGTACAGTTCTTGCCTCACTTGATCAAATGTAGACGTAATCCTTAGGATATCTTCCTTCAATGCCTTCATGTATAATGAATTTTCTGGATTAACCGTTCTGATCTTCTCAAGCAACTTCATAAAAGTAGCATCATTGTTTGTGCTTCTCTGAGGGATATCAAACATCTCCCTTGCCTTATCCCATTTGCTTCCTTGCTTCATCCTTACATCCAATCTCCTTTCTTTGACATGAATACTATGAAGACGTTGTTTGTCTTCATGTTCAGCCTTTTGAATCTTTAGCTTTTGAGATATGATGTCGGAGACCTGAGCATTCTCATCCTCCTTTCTCCTGAGGTCTGCTTGTTGCTTCTTCAAATCCTTTTGAAATAAAGGGTCAGGAGTGTATAAGTCAGCTTCATCTTCCCAATCATCAAAGTTTGCTGCCTCTTCAACCTCCTCCTCACCAAAAGCTTCTTCAGGAATGGTCTTCTCCAGATCACCAGATGTGTCAAATTGGAAGTCATCCTGTTCACCGTGGTAGTAGTAGGCATCATCAAAGACAGTATCCTCCAGTGATTGTTTCCCTTTCCCCTTATCTTTTCCAGAAGCTCCTCCAACTTCTCTGTTTCCTCCTTGCTTCTCCTTCTCCCCCTTGGTTGAGGAATCCTCTACAGATTTAGCTTTGGAAGCCCTAGGATTCACCTAAGATGTTCTCCTTATTTCTCCTTCTTCTCTTCTATCTCCTCCTTCATCATCATCATCATCCTCATCATCATCATCATCATCATCTCCCTCAAAGAATGTTCTTTGCTCTTCAGTAGGTTGATGTGATTTCTTGATCATATAGTATAGGTGCTTCATCCCTTCATTAAGATGCTCCATTCCTCCTTCAATCCTAGACATCCTTTCTTCATTAAACCTCTGGTTTTCATCAGATGTTTGCAGAATAAAGTCCACCTTGGTAGAAATGACAGCAATCTCCTTGACACTCTCCGATATCTGAGCATTTGAAGTTGTAAGATCAGAGATATCTGACCAGTGCTTGAGATTGTTGGATTGAATTCAGCCTCGGGAGTAGATTATTCTTCAATCCTTGCAAGTCATCTTTAACAGTACCCAGCTGATTAGATACAGAGGTGGAAGATTGTGCAACCACTTGTGCTTTCAGAAGATTGTTCTCAGCCTGGGTTTCTTGTAACTTTCTCTGTAGATCAGCTAGCTGGTTCACCAACAAAGCAGTGTTTGTGTCAGTGTGTGCACTCACTTCAATTTCTCTCAGTGGTGTTTCACTCAACTCACGTGCTTGTGTATCACTCTGTGTTTGACTCATGTCTCTCACAACTAACTGTCTGTCTAAGTTTTCAGTAGATGTACCTGCATGAAAAATCACCCTAGCCCCTTCAAGAGAGGTCAATGGTGGTGCAATGGGAGTTCGCAATTCCCGATCCTTGATTGAGTCTGTCAAAATATTTGACATTGTATACTGAATTGCTTTAGGGACAGACTCATCAGGTTGCCTTTCACTTTCTCCAGTATAAACTGCGAGTGAAAAATCCCTTAGGGGAGCCAGAGATGTTCCATCTGGGAGGGGAGAAAATGATTCTATTATTGGTGGCGAAGAATCAGATTTTCCCTCTGATGCCTGTGAAGGCACTTCTACCGTAACTATGGTAGGCACTGTTTCAAAGTCAAAATTAAAGTGATCTCCTTGCATGGTGTCCTGAGTTTCTTCTAAATGGATATCTTCTCCCATTGTGAGTAATGGGAGTGTGATTGAATCAGTACAAGATGTCATGGCCCTATGGCGAATTTCAATAGATCCACCCTGTTGAGAGGATGTCTCCAGAGACTGTTCAGTGGCCATATCTATGTCCATATCCTGTTGAGAGGATACAGATGGGCTTACAGATGCCTCCCTATAGGTTTTTCTTTTCTTTAAGGGTGGAGACAGAGCTGTGGGAGCACTCTTTGTAGCTACTTCACTAACACTTCTTGAACTGGTTTGTACATTAGTCTCAGGTTGTGTATCAGGAGTGTTTGACTCTCTGTTTGGCTCTATGACCTGGGTCAGATACTGTGGTTCTACAATCTCTGGGTCAGCCCTAACAACCACTTGGGTTTGAATTGAAGTACTAGAAGAAGATCTAGGGTTAAGAATAACTACCTGTAGTGGAACTGGATGTGGCTCAGGAACTTGTTCACCAAAGATAGGAAGATTAATGAATTGACTCTTCAATGGTGAAACAAGAACAGGGATGTTGAGGAATTTAGATGAGACATCAAGTCTGGTGTAGAATTTGGTGTCTGTGGTTGGAGAGGTTTCAAATCTAGATTCCCTAAACAGTTCTACCTGCTCAGCAGTGAGAAGATGATTAATGATAAGAGTGAGAAAGCGAGGGTACCAACACTTCACTTTCACATGATTATCAGAATCTCTCCTAGAGTGATCAAGCTTGTTAAGCATTATGTTCCATAGAATCTCAGCAAAGTTTAATCTACGACCAAATACTATAGCATAAGCAATATACTGATTAAGACTGGTAATGCAATGCAAGTTTGTTTTTGTGCAGTTACCAAATACTCTTGCTATAGTATCAAAGAACAGATCCCATTCCCTTACAACAAAGCTTTTAGATAATTTGACCATTTATAAGGGACCCTAATAATGAATATTCATAAAGAACTGTGATAACTCATCATCAGAGGGTAAGGGATCAAACCTGTCCTTTGGAAAATGTAAAACATCACAAAATAACTCAAAAGTAACTTTATATTGCTGGTTTAGAATATTGAAAGAAAAAGATTTTGAATCTCCAGCAATAACAGCACTTGAACACAAAAACCTTAAAGGATCAATTTTAAGAAGTGCTGAGGCACAAATAGCATGACTGACACAAGTCTCGCTATTTAAAAATTGAATCCAAGGTTTAAAACGTTCCACCTTACACTTAGACGGATCAAAATACCCAACATAACTATTTAAAACGAGTTCAAAATTAGGATCCATTTAGATAAAACACAAAATTTTAATTAACTTAAAACAAAATTAAAATTTTAGGGATTTTTAGAATTAATTAAAATCACTTAAAATCCAGAAAATTAAAATTTTATCAAAATTAACCAATTTTAAATTTAAATCCTAAAATTCGAACTTAAAATTTTGAGAAAGAAAATATGACTGGGCACTTGAATCTCTAAACACACAACTCAGTTCAGAAATCACAGAAACACACAAGATCACTTAAAATATCAAAGAATCACTTAGCAATACAAGAACAATCAAGTCGAAAAAAATGAAATTTTGACAGCAATTCGACTCAAAATCTTGATTTTTAAGAACAAAATGATTTTGCTAAGTAAAAACTTGAGCAATCAAGAACAAGATCAAAGTTTTTCTACAGAAGAGATTGGATTCGAATGGGGATATGAAAAACCAAAAAAAAACTGAGAAGGCAAAAGTGTATGTACTGGTGTGTATCTATAGATATATAAGAATAAACTGTTAAAATAAAAAGAAAAGTACTGAACCGTTTTATTTTTAAAATTTGTACTGGGAAGACAATCGGGAAGACTGAGGATAGTCTTCCCGGTAGTCTTCCTAGAACAAATTAGAAAAACTATGGAAAATAATAAAAGAAAGAAAAACAGAAATAAAAATAAATAAAGCTAAGTCTTCCCGATAGTCTTCCTAGTTCAAAAACTGGGAAGACTTAGGAAAAGACTTAAAAATAAAAATAAAACAAAAAACAAAAAACAAAATGAAATAATTCTTGTCTTCCCGATAGTCTTCCTAGTTTAAAACTGGGAAGACTTAGGAAAACTTAGAATTAAATAGAAATAAAATAGAAAAAGAGAATTTAAAATAGAAAAAAAAATCTTAGTTTACCCGGTAGTCTTCCTAGTATTAAACTAGGAAGACTTAGAATAAACTTAGAATTTAATTAGAATAATTACAGAAAAATGCATAAAACTTATAAAAATGCATGAAATATTTATAAAAGACTAGAAAAATTCACAGAAAATTCCATAAATCCTAGAAAAATATGCAGAATTATATAGAAATGCATAAAACTAATATAAACTTGCAGAAAAATTTAAACAACAATATTTACAATCTAAAAACACCTAAATAATTCTAAATAAATATATTTTCAATAAAAATACATTTCTCCACTTAAAAAATATGAGAAAAATATTTTTTAAAGAAAATAAAATATTCAGAACTATTTAAATTTACAAGCATGTATTATTAAATGAGAATTAGCAATAAATATCATTTAAATGACAAGAGAAAATGAATTTTTGAAAGAACAAACATGACAGATATATTGTTAATCACTAAGACTGTTTAACATACCCAATTTACCAACTAACTTGATAAAAGTGGATTCGTCAACAGATTTAGTGAATATATCTGCAGTCTGTTCTTCTGTGGGTACAAAGTGTAACTCCACAGTTCCATTCATGACATGCTCTCTGATAAAATGATACCTGATATCAATGTGCTTCGTTCTCGAGTGCTGCACAGGGTTGTTGGAGATTTCTATGGCACCTGTATTATCACACAAAATGGGAATTTTGTCTAATGCAAAGCCATAGTCCTTTAATTGATTCCTAATCCATAAGATCTGAGCACAATAGCTTCCAGCAGCAATATATTCAGCTTTTGTTGTTGAATTGGAAACTGTTTGATGTTTCTTGCTATACCAAGAAATCAATCTACCTCCTAGGAATTGACAACTCCCAGAGGTACTCTTTCTATCCACAACACTACCTGCATAATCATAATCTGTATATCCAACAAGATTAAAACCAGAATCTTAAGGGTACCAGATACCTAAATTAGGTGTACCCTTAAGATATCTCAAGATTCTTTTAACAGCAACGAGATGTAAATCTCTAGGGTCCGCTTGGAACCTTGCACACAAGCATGTAGCATACATAATATCTGGTCTACTAGCAGTAAGATAGAGTAAGGAGCCAATCATACCTCTGTAGCTTGTAATATCTACCTTGATAGAATTATCACAAGCTCCCAGTTTGACTGCTGTTGAAGATGGAGTCCTTGCTGATGCTGAATCCTCCATGTGATACTTCTTGAGGAGTTTTTTGAGATACTTGGATTGACAAATAAATATACCATTTGACCTTTGACTTAGTTGCAATCCAAGAAAGAACTTCAGCTCACCCATCATACTCATTTCAAACTTACTCTGCATTAGCTTAGCAAATCTCTTACAGAGATCATCATTAGTAGACCCAAATATGATGTCATCCACATAGACTTGGACTAATATCATATCACTTTTGTGTTTCTTTGAAAAAAGAGTTTTGTCTATGGTACCTCTAACAAAACCATTTTCTAAAAGAAAACCAGAGAGAGTGTCATACCATTTTCTTGGGGCTTGTTTGAGACCATAGATAGCCTTGAAGAGAAAGTACACAAAGTCCAGCAGCTCCTGATTTTCAAAGCCAGAGGGCTGTTCCACATACACTTCTTCATCTAGCTCACCATTCAGGAATGCACTCTTAACATCCATTTGATAGACTTTAAAATTGGAGTAAGCTGCAAATGCTAAGAACATCCTGATGGCCTCAAGTCTAGCCACTGGTGCATAGGTTTCATCATAATCAATGCCTTCAGCTTGTGAATACCCTTGTGCAACCAGTCTTGCCTTGTTCCTTGTAACAATGCCATCCTCATCT
Organism: Heracleum sosnowskyi; assembly: GCA_030848705.1. Lineage (NCBI taxonomy): Eukaryota > Viridiplantae > Streptophyta > Magnoliopsida > Apiales > Apiaceae > Heracleum > Heracleum sosnowskyi. The sequence continues at coordinate 20,107,531 of CM061241.1, forward strand.
AGCTTGTTTATGTATACCCACCCATCTTGTACCAACTACTTTCTTGTTCTTTGGTCTGGGTACCAGCTTCCAGACTTGCGGTTGTTCAAATTGATTGAGTTCATCTTGCATAGCAATCACCCAATCTGGATCAGTCAGTGCTTCCTCAGTCTTCTTTGGTTCCATTTCAGATAGAAACCCTGAATAATGACATTCATTCTGAGTAGCACTTCTAGTTTTAACTCCAACACCTGGATCACCAATGATCAGCTCAAAGGGATGAGCTCTATTCCATACAGTCTGTATTGGAAGATTTGATCTTGATGATTCACCTTGTAATTCATTGTGGTGTTGTGACTGACTAGTAGATCCATTATTTCCTCCCCCTGAGTTGTTGCTTGATTGCCTTGATGATTCTTCTCCAGTGTTGGTGGTATCTCCATTGTTACCAATGTTTCCACCACCACCACCAGGATTATTATCATCATTGTTATTATCATTACCAGCAACATTCTCAGGTGGGGCTTCATCATCTGAATCTGAGTCTGGCAAGTTATCAAACTTCAGTTTCTCAGATGAGTCTTCTGTTTGGATATTAGGGAGTTTAGTGTCATCAAATGTTACATTGACACTTTCCTTCACATGGTGACCGTCAATCAAATACAACCCGTAAGATCTTCTGGAATAACCAATAAAAATAGCTTCTTGTGCCTTAGCCTCAAACTTGCCAAGTTTCACATTGTCATCCTTAAGCACAAAGAATTTTGCACCAAATACATGAAAGCATTTGAGAGTTGGTTTTTTGTTGTTCATGATCTCATAAGGAGTCTTCATTAAGTCATTGTTGATTAAAGTTCGATTCTGAGTATAACAAGCAGTGTTCACAGCTTCAGCCCAAAAGTGCATTGGAAGTCTTGATTCACTTAACATAGTCCTAGCAGCTTCAATCAATGTACGATTCTTCCTTTCCACCACTCCATTCTATTGAGGAGTTCTAGGGGCAGAATATTGTCTTGTTATTCCTTTAGAAGCACAAAAGTCATTTAGGACTGCATTCTTGAATTCAGTTCCATTATCTGACCTTATAGCTCTAACAGGGAATCTCGAATCCAGCTCAATCAACTTTATATGATCAATCACCATCCGTGGGGTCTCATCCTTGGAATGTAGGAATAACACCCAAGTATATTTGGAATAGTCATCAACAATCACAAGTGCATACTGTTTCTTTGACATGGACATCACACTAACTGGACCAAACAAATCCATGTGTAGTAGCTGATGTGGTTCAGTTATTGATGATGTGTCAGTGCCCTTGTGAGAAGCTTTATTTGACTTTCCTTTCTGACAAGCCTCACACAGTCCTTCATGTGTAAATTCCATCTGAGGCAAACCTCTAACCAATTCCCTCTTGACTAAAGAGTTCATGGTTTTGAAGTTAAGGTGAGACATCTTCTTGTGCCATAGCCGACTTTCATCAGATGAAGCTTTAGCATAAAAACAAGTTACTTCATCTTTGGATCCAGAGTGCAGATCAGCTATGAACAAGTCACCTTTCCTTACTCCTTGAAGAGCAGGCTTTCCATTCTTCTTGTGAAGGATCTGACATCTATCTTTCTCAAAGGAAACAACATATCCGCTGTCACAGAAATGACTGATGCTGAGAAGATTGAATTTCAGACCTTCCACAATAGATACATCTTGAATGATAACATTTACAAACTTCAAACAGCCATATCCTCTGGTAATACCCTTGCTGGTATCTCCAAAGGTAACTCCTGGGCCGACTTTCTCAACCACATTTGATAGCAGGGCTCTATCTCCGGTCATATGCCTTGAACAGCCACTGTCAAGAACCCACATAACACGGTTTACCTGTTCCACACCCTGCAATACCAAATTGATTAGTCCTTCCTCGGAACCCAAACTTGATTGGGTCTGGCATACTTAAAGAACTGACCTTTGTCAGGCAAAACAACCTTTTTAGCTACAACTACTTCAACCTCTTTCACAAAAGAGCATTTCCATTTATACCCAGCCTTAACACATTTCTGAGTAGGCTTAGGGATAAATGAATCCACTCTAGTCTTAGGAGGACTAGTAGTCTTAGCTTTAACATGCTTCTTATTATTAACATGTTGACGTAGAGCAGTCTTATCACTAGATACATGCTTACCATTAAAATAAGCATATATAACATTGAAAGCACAAGACATGTAATTCATCACACCACATGCTTTATGAGAAGAATTAACAGCAGGCATGTTAGTTCTACAGTTGTTTTGATCCAACTTATGGATATCTGATTTAGTCTCTGTTGATGAAACAACTTTGACTGGTTTATCAGACATACACTTGTTGGACTGTTCAACTTCAAAAGCAAGATCTTCTTCAAGTATCTCCTCTGCAATGATGATAGAGTATTCATTCAGAGAATCTTCCTGGGACTCTCTAAAGAAAGGTTTGTCAATACCCTTAAGCACATCTGGAATACCCCTTTCTTTAGCACTGTCTCTATTAGGGGTATTTATGCTTAATTTACCAATAGACTTATTATAGTCATACCCTATTCCTACGGTCTGACTAATACTTTGTTTATTGATAATTTCTTTAGCAGTCTTACAAGAGTTGAAGTAAGCATTAGCTTTAGTCTTCAGCTCACTATTCTTTTCCTTGAGAATGGTTTCCAGTTGAATATAACATTTAACCCTATTATCAAGAAATGCTATTTTCTCAGTAAGTTCATTCTGATTAACATGCACAAGTTTTAATTCTTTTATCTCCTTTTCAAGAGCTGTGTTCAAAAGAATTATTCTATCATTTTCAGTACGAGCACAAGAAATAGTACCACCAAGATGATAGATCATTTCAGCATCAGTGAACTTTACCTCTAACATGTATGAAGATGAAGTGCTTGCCTCTTTAGCCACTAAAGCAAGGTTCTCAATCTCACCTGCTTCTTCATCACTGTCAGTGTCATCCCAACTCTTTCCTTCAGCAACATAAGCTTTCCCAATCTTGTTCTTCTTGCTAGAATCAAATGTATTCATTGTCACTTGCTTTGGATTTCTGCATTCAGTAGCAAAGTGACCCAGCTTATTGCAATTGTAGCATCTGATTGTGCTCCTATCCACAGTTCTAGTTTTGTAGCCACCCCTTGTGCCACTTGAGGAGGAAGATCCACCTCTCTGAAATCTGGGCCTGCACTTAAGATTGGGATTCCTTCTGAATCTGAACTTCCCAAACTTCCTGACTATCATGGCCAAATCACCATCCTCCAGCTGATCAAGTTCTTCCAAAGAGTAGTAGTCACCACCAGATTGATCAATGGATGTTAAACCAAATTCAGGATCAATAACATCCAAGTCAGAGGTTAGATGCTACAAGTGTAATGGTATGGGTCACTTTGCTTCTGAGTGCAAGAAGTCAAAGGCACTTTTCACATCAAGCAAGGATTGGATGGACTCTTCCTCAGAATCTAATACTGAGGTGGTCAACTATGCTCTAATGGCCAACGTTGATGTAACTGCTGCTCCTGATGATAAGGTACTAAATACTATCTTTGATTTTGATACTGATAATGCTTCTGAGTTAAGACGTTTTCTAAAGTCTTTACATATTAGCTTTAGAAGTCAAACTGCTGAAAATACTAGGATCTTATCTGAGATGTCTGAACTTAGAAAAAGGAATGATATAATAGAAGCTGAATTTTCTCGTATGCAAGAAGTACAAAAAGAATGTGATAATGCTAAACACATGTATTTAGAGATGAAATCCAAATGTACTGCTCTTGAAAAGGAACTTGAATATGCTAATGAGAAAATCAGAACCTGGACAGACTCTAGTAGGAAATTTCATGAGATTAATACCTCTAAGAATTGGAAAGAGTGTCTAGGATATAAGTCAGATGAGGATAAGAAATTGAAAGAGAAAATTGTCATTGATGAGATAGTCAGTCCAAAGACCTATAGACATGTTATAGATGCAACCAAATCTAAGATTACTCCTGTTAATTTTGTTTTTGGTAAGGATTCCAATTCTACTTTTGAAAAGGGATCTACCTCTACTCAGGGAATTAAAATTATAAAGTCTAAACCTGTCATGAATAAAGTCACTAAGAATGTAGGTCTATTGTCTCAGAAACAGCTTAAGGATAAAATCTGTGAGGTGACAGATAAGAAAAAGGAAGCTACTGTTAAGAGAAACAGGAATGGTAAAGTTGGGATCAATAAAGAGAATGGTTATAAATATATCCCAAATGCACCTAGAAAGTGTTGTTTTAACTGTGGTAACTCTAATCATCTTGCTATTGATTGTAAGAAGAGTAAGAAGAAGATTGCTGATATTTCTAAGTTTGATGTTTGGAATAGATCAGTATTTTATAAACCGCAGAAGTCCTGTTTTCATTGTGGTAGTAAATGGCATTCTATTTATACATGTGTAGAATATCATGATTTGTACTATAACTTCTATGATCCATTGCCAAAGTTTAAAAATAGTGCAAATTCTGATAGCTTTGAGAATGTCAAAGTGAAGCATGCTTTTGTTAATACTGATGCTGACAAAGCAAATCCTGATGGAGTAAAACCTGTCAGGACTGCTAAAGTAAGAAAGTCTTCTGCTGCTAAAATTAATAAAATGCATGAGAAAGGAACCCAACAGGTGTGGGTTCCTAAGAATTCTAATTAGTGTTTTGGAATTCTGATGTAGGGTAAAAAGAAAAATGTGTTAGTCATGGATAGTGGATGTTCTGTGCACATGACTGGAAACAAAGCCCTGTTATCAGAATATGAGGAAAAAGCTGGCCCAACTGTGTCTTATGGAGATGGCAACATTGGACAAACCTTGGGATATGGCAATATAATCATTGGAAATGTCATCATTGAAAAAGTAGCTCTAGTGAAGGGACTAAAACACAACCTGTTGAGTATTAGTCAAATCACTAACAGAGGTTATCATGTCAACTTCTATTCCACACATTGTGAAGTAGTCAGTAAAGAAACAGGAAAGATAGCTCTGACTGGCTACAGGCATGGTAACATATATGAAGCCAACATTCTCTCAAATACTGATGACTCTCCCACCTGTCTGATCAGTAAAGCATCAGTAGATGAAAGTTGGAATTGGCACAAGAAGCTTTCTCATCTCAACTTCAGCAATATCAATGAGTTCGTTAAGAAAGATTTAGTGAGAGGATTACCAAAAGTATTATATACACCTGATGGACTCTGTGATGCATGTCAAAAAGCAAAACAGAGAAGGACATCATTCCAGAGTAAATCAGAATCCTCTATTGAAGAACCATATCACATGCTACATCTTGATCTATTTGGTCCAGTCAACATCATGTCCATCAGTAAGAAAAGGTACACTCTTGTAATTGTTGATGAATATTCTAGATTCATCTGGGTGTATTTTCTGCACAGAAAAGATGAAAATCCTGAAGTTCTGTTGGATCATGTGAGAATGATTGAGACAACCACAAAGTATAAAGTCAAGATACTGAGAAGTGATAATGGTACTGAATTTAAGAATTCAAAGATGGAAGAGTTCTGCAAATTCAAAGGAATCATTCAACAATTCTCTGCTCCTGGCACACCCCAGCAAAATGGAGTAGTTGAAAGGAAAAATAGAACTCTTATTGAAGCTGGCAGAACTATGTTGGAAGAAGCAAAATTACCTACATATTTCTGGGCAGAAGCAGTCAACACAGCATGTTATACTCAAAATCTCACATTAATAAACAGACATGGTGTGACTCCTTATCAATCTCTCAAGGAGAAGAAACCAAGTCTAAAGCATCTGCATGTGTTTGGCTGTAAATGTTTTGTTCTCAGAACTCATCCTGAACAGCTAGGGAAATTTGAAACAAAGGCTGATGAAGGAATTTTCATAGGCTATCCTGCATCAAGAGCCTTCAGAGTTTTAAATTTGAGAACAAGAACTGTCATGGAGTCAATACATGTATCTTTTGATGACAAAAAGATAACTGGAATCAATGAAGACTCTCATGATAGATTGATTTTTGAAAATGAAGCTACCAAGGAACCTGAAGAAAGTGAATCAGATCCTGTCAATACATCAGATCCTGATGGGTCACCAAATCCTGATGACACACCAGATGATGATGGTGCTAATACTGATGATGCAATCAATAGTGATACTTCTAGTAGTGCTAATATCGAGGGGGAGCAACAGCATTCTACTACAAGTTCAGAGACAACTCGATCATCAGAACAGAATTCTTCAGATACTGATTCAAGTGATAATCCTGATAACTTATCAGGAGGACATAGCAACAATTCAGGGGGAGCTTCAAATCAAGCAAATTCTTCAAATCAAGATAACACCAATCCAGGGGGAGCATCTACTTCAAGGACTAATTTAACACCAGCAAGGAAATGGACTGCAAGTCATACTCCTGATTTAATCATTGGAGATCCTGATGCAGGTGTTCAAACAAGAAGTGCAACTCAGAATGAATGTCTATACAATAACTTTCTATCCAAGGAGGAGCCAAAAAAAGTTGAAGATGCACTTAAAGATGCTGATTGGGTTACTGCAATGCAAGAAGAACTGAATGAATTTGAAAGAAATGAAGTCTGGAAACTGGTACCAAGACCAAAGAATAGATCAATTGTTGGTACAAAGTGGATTTTCAAGAACAAGACTGATTCTGATGGAGTAATAATCAGAAACAAAGCTAGACTAGTTTCAAAGGGGTATTCTCAACAAGAGGGAATTGACTATGATGAAACTTTTGCTCCTGTTGCAAGATTAGAAGCCATCAGGATATTTCTTGCTTATGCAGCTCATAAGAAATTCAAGGTTTTCCAGATGGATGTTAAAAGTGCTTTCTTAAATGGAGAACTGGAGGAAGAAGTCTATGTTGAGCAACCTCCTGGTTTCATTGATCCTAAATATCCAGATCATGTCTACAGATTGGATAAAGCACTTTATGGACTAAAGCAAGCTCCAAGAGCATGGTATGAAACTTTAGCTCTATTCTTACTGGAAAGTGGATTCAAAAGAGATGCTATTGATAAAACTCTATTTTATTTGAATCATGGTAAGGACTTGTTGTTAGTTCAGATTTATGTTGATGATATCATTTTTGGGTCAACAAACAATAAGCTTTGTGAAAAGTTTTCCAAGCTTATGCAGTCAAGATATCAAATGAGCATGATGGGAGAAATGAGTTACTTTCTTGGTCTTCAAGTTAAACAGACTGATGAAGGGATTTTTATCAATCAGTCTAAATATACAAGGAATTTATTGACAAGGTTTAACATGCAAGATAGTTCTCCTGCTACAACTCCCATAGCTACAGCTACCAAACTTGATCCTGATCAAGGTGCTGAGGTAGATGTAACTCACTACAGAGGAATGACTGGCTCTTTATTGTATCTCACTGCAAGTAGACCAGATATCATGTTTGCAACCTGTCTGTGTGCAAGATTTCAAGCAAAACCTAGAGAACCCCATCTGATTGCAGTCAAAAGAATTTTTAGATATCTCAAAGGCACTTCTTCACTTGGCCTTTGGTATGCAAGGGAATCAGATTTTGGGTTGTGTGGTTATTCAGATGCTGATTTTGCAGGATGCAAAATAGACAGGAAAAGTACTTCAGGAAGCTGTCAGTTTTTGGGTGGAAGACTAGTTTCATGGTTCAGTAAGAAGCAAAAATCCATTTCCACTTCAACTGCAGAAGCTGAGTACATTGCTGCAGGAAGTTGTTGTGCTCAGATAATGTGGATGAGAAATCAGTTGTTAGATTATGGCCTGTCATACTCAAAAATCCCTATTTATTGTGATAACCAAAGTGCTATTGCAATGACAGGAAATCCAGTTCAACATTCTCTTACTAAACACATCAGTATTCGATATCACTTCATAAGAAAACAAGTTCTGGAAGGAACAATTGAACTTCACTTTGTTCCTACTGATCAACAACTAGCTGATATATTCACCAAGCCACTACCTGAAAGTACTTTCAATAAATTGGTGAATGAACTTGGAATTATGAACTTTGAGAATTTCTGAGGAAAGCTACAGAGAGGAAATCCTGATAACTGTCAAATCCTGATGGTTATTCAGAAAGGTATGTATTTTTGATCTATTCCTGATAGGACTCAATCCTGACAGGAAGTCAACTGGTCAATCCTGATGCTCAGATATTGAAGCTGGTATGAAAACCAGAGGTTCTATGCTACTTTGTCATTAACACTTCTGGTAAACTCTGGAAAATAAGATTTTTACTTAGTCTTAATTCTCAATTTCAATTATATTTCTATCAGAGTTTACTATTCGTCATTTTATATGTCAATATTAGTGTTACTAACAAATTTTGCAGGCAAGTACAGAAAGAAAACAGTTGAGAAAATAGACAAATTTCATTAATTCTTGATGATTCATTACAAATGAAAATGGAAATTACATATTTTTTCCTAGTCTACTTTTCTACTCAGGAACACGTGCCCTGCAAATTAGCATGAACACTCCTGAGCAGCTTAAAGGACGAGAAGAGGAGCTGATGCACTTGAAGGCGGATCATCACCGTGTCCACCGGGACTCTTCCGTGCCTCCAGCTTGCATGACATACAAGCATCACGGATTCTCTTCTTTCTTCTCTCAAGCTCTTGGACGAGCTCCTCATCCTCTTCATCATCTTCATCGTCTTCATCCTCTTCATTGACAAAGAAGAGATTTTCAAGAGGGTTCCAATCAGGATTTGCCTGATGGAAGTTATGAAGAAGTACTTCAGCCATTGCGTTAACAAAGGCTTCATGTTGCTGAGGGTCAGGAATTGGTTGAGGCTCTTCATCTTCTACAATCTCAGCTAGTGAATCTAACATCTCTTGCCAAATTTCATCAAGATTTTTGACTTCTTCGTCTGGTAAGTTGTTTTGTTGTTGGTTGGCAGCCATTGAAAAAAAAAGAAGGTGAAAGGTTTTCGTAAGTTTTTCTATGGAGAGGGTTTGTGTTTTAATAAAATAGATGATGTTATGTTTAACAGTTCTATTTTTTAGAGAATGTGTGTTAAGGATGCAGGTCATTTTCTCAATATCGAGGCGACTGTTCAGTTTCTCATAATTACTTTGCCTCGTTAATTGGTAAGAATGGTTACATGGGTATTATGCTATTTGTTTTGTAATCATTTTTTTAAAAAAAAAACACCACTTATCAGGATTATCAAAATAAATTTTGTTTTCTTAAATAAAATTTTATTTTACTTCATATTAATTTTTTTTTGCATTTTTCAATCCTGATAAGGCAAATGGTTTCATAGGAAATGCTTTTATTCCTGATGAGGTTAGGTTTTTCTTACATAGGAAAATGCCTACTCGTTATGGTTTAATTTCTAATGCTATGGGGCAAGGCCAATCACACCTTGTTCCTAACCCAAGCATTCATCCTAAACAGTCTAAACAGTCAACTGCCACCTCTAATGTCTCTCAAAAGACTTTAGTTGTAAAAGCAAAGAAGTCAGCTAGAACTGATGTGTCAGGAAGGCAATCAGGTTCAAAGGATTTTTCCTATACACCACTTACTAAACAGAAGTTACAAGGGGGTGTACAAGGGGTCCTGGTGAAGAAAGCTGCAAAGGGAGGTGAGGTTGTTTCTGTTAAAAGAAAGTTAGTGCTCAGGGATGAGACTGACTCAGAGGATGATTTACCTATATCCTCTGTGATGAATGTGAATAAGGAAGTTGTTGATACTGCTACTGCAGCTGTGGTTCCATTGTCTACACCACAGAAGAAAAGGAACTTATCAAAAAGCAGGTATCATATTCCTTTAGAAAAGAAGCAGGATACTGATGTACATGACACTTCTATTCTGAATGAGCAATCAGTTTCAACTGCTCAAGCAAATCCTGATGTTAGTATTCCTGATGCTGCACCAAGTCAAGTGGTTTCTATTTCTGACTCTCCAGCACAGGACTCTCCAACAAAAAGACATGTTGATATTTCATGGGAGAAGTATGGTGCTGCTGCTTCCAAACTTGGGATAAAACATCCAATGGAAAAGCTAAGGAAGGCAGAAGAGTTAGTCTATCAGAGACAGAAGAAACTGAAAGGATCAAGCCCACAAGAACCTGAACCTCAAAGTGGTTCAGCAGCTCTTTCTGATGATCCAGCCACACAAGAACCACTCAATCAAAGTTTGAGTGAAGGCTTAGCTAGTGGAATGGTCCCACAAGAACCATTTTCTCAAAGGGAGAATGAAGACATCAACATTCCAGCTACGAAAGAACCATCTTCTCAAAGTGAAGATGCAGGCCAAGCTACAGTTTCTGAGAAATTTCCTGACACAGCTAAAGGGATTTCTGGTGCAGATGAAGTTCAAAGATTGGTCGAGGACACTGTCAATGAGGGAAGCACACAAGAACCTTTGACTCAAAGTGTTGAAGCAGCTTCTGAACCTCAAGCTCCACAAGAACCATTGGTAGCAAATACTGATGCAAGCATATCAAATCCTGACGGTGTTCATCCTGACGCTAGTGGTGCTCTTGATGCTGAGCCTATCCTGATACAGCCACTTCGTTCAAGACCAATGGATCATCCTATCACAGATTCACAGGATAAAATGAAAGGTATAGCTATTCCTGATCCTGATGTTACTCATAGTACTGATGATGATGACTCTGATGATAGTGATGATGATGACAATCGAAAAGAGAAGGAACAGCTTGCTACATCACTCAAAGTTAGTCTTGGAACTAATTTTGGTTCATCAAGTACATATATGACTGGCAAAGCTTCCACTGGGAAAGATCAGAGACAAGATTTTTCTATTCCTTCCTTTAATCCTGCTGAGGCACTTAGACAGAATGAATGGAACAATTCATGGCACGGATCTGCTGAATCTGTAAGTTATTCTTCTGCTTTGGAACATGCCTATGATGCAGTGAAATCTATAGAGAATCAAGACTTGAAGAATCATCTGAAGGCTACAACTCTGTTATCCAAAAGTCTAAAAAGTGAGATTGATTCTATCAAGAACTCAACTGAGTTGGCGAGGAATGATATTTCTCAAAGTTTTACAAAGGTGCCTACTACTTTTCAGCTAAGGGTAGTAGAATCCCAAGTGAAATCTGTCATTTCTGAACAAACCTCCATCAACAGAAGGATTGATTCTCTGGATACCAAGGTAACTGACATTCAAGCCTCTCTTTCCTTAATTTTTAATTTATTGTCAAATCCTGATGTCAAAAAGGGGGAGAAGGTTAGTCGGACAAAATGCACACCTGATCTAGTATTAAGGAATAATGATGATGATACTGGAGATGATGGTAGTGACAAAGTGATACAAGGAGAAACCTCTGATGTTGCTGTTATGAAGTCTACAATTCAAACTTCACAAATTCAAACAACGTAGTCAACTCATGTTTCTGATTCTGGAGTTAAGACAGTAAGAACGTTGGTGCAATCTCAGATCCTGACGGAAGAACAAATCCTGACATCTGGTCATGGACATACTCTTGCTACAATTCCTGAAGGTGATGAAGATATTTTTATTGATAATCCTGAAGATGCATCAAATTTATTCCAGAAGTTTTCTACAAAAGATGACAGAATTGTTACTCTATATCACACTGATAAAAGAGTTCAACAATTATATGCAAGAAAAGCACTCTCTACAGCAAGTGAAGAATATCCTGATCTCTCACATGAAGAATTCTTAAGACAACAGAGAGAAATGATGGAAAACTTTAATAACCCTGCTCCTGCTAGAGGTAGAGGAGGCAGAGGTAGGAGAGGAGCTAGAAGAAGTAGAAGAGGTTCTTCAACTCAAACAGTGCCTAGACAGACAAGGTCTAGAGGGTTAAGAATTGAAGAAATTCCTGAACCTATTCAAACTCTAGTAGTTCCTGACAGATCTACTTTTGGTGATGATGGAAATATTGAAGAAGAACCTGAATTGAGAAGAAAATCAAGAAAATCAACTCTCTGCAATACAAATCAAATTGAAGAATCTAATCCTGATGTTGTTCCTGATAATATTCAAGATCCTGATGATTCTGAAATTCTGCAAGAGATTGATTTGATAATCTTATCTACTGTGGTTGATTTTCACAACAAAGAAGTAGATGAAGAAGAAGAAGCCAAAAGAAGAGAAATTACAAGATCAACAAATAGAGATTTCAATCTCTATGTACAAAGGCTTAAACTCTCAAACAGAAGAGTGTGGAGGAACCCAAGCAGACAAGAATCTTTACTGGAAAGAAGCTATGCCTTTGAAAAGGAAAAGGATAAGAAGTGGAAACATATTAGTACACTGAGGTGTGATACACTTATCAATTTTCAGTCTGGAGGAATTATTACAAGCGCTTCAAGTGTTGTTGATTTATCTGAGATGGTTAGATCAAAAGCACTCTGGTTAAAGATGTTTTCAAATATGAAGCAATTGACAAGTAATTCAAGAGGAGGTATTGGACACAGGGATGCTGAATATCTGAATATGTCATATGTTGATCCATACTCCTTAACTGAAATTGGAGGTACTTTAACTTCTGAAAACCTGAACAATTTACTAGCTGTTGATATAGTTATAGATTGTCATGATGGTTTTGACAAGAAAGAAAAGCTTCTGTACTTCATGAAAGATGGTAGTGTGAAGATTCTATCTATTCAAGATCTGCTGATGAAAACTACACAGGAACTGAAATATGTTCATTATCTTTTGAGATCCAAGAATCAAAATGTGCAAAGAATGGAGTGACATGATTTTGTCAACTATAAGAAGAAGACTGGATGGAAACAGTAATTTCAATGGTAATTATACTCCCATGTACTTAAATCAAAGAGGTCAGGATGTGGAAATGCAAAGGGGTACTGCTGTTAAAGAAGTAACTTTTGGCATGACTCAACTTACTCTCAATCCTGATGGGAAGGAAATTGCTTATCTTTTGCTTGAAGAGCATAGTCTTCAGAAAAGCTCCATATTGAATCTCAGAGCAGCTATCTACCAGATTAATGAGGAAGATGAAGAACTCAGAAATCTTAAGGAAAGACTGATTCAAATTCTTGAAGAAAAAGAAGAAAATTTGTTATCCAACTTCTTGAAGATGAATCTGTTCTATCAAAGAATTTAAACAGATAAGTTGTTATTGCAGATACTTGTACATTTTGTATATATGTTTTTGACATCATTGAATCTTAGGAATCTATACTTTATTTCACAAAGTATGAGATTGAGGGAGATTGTTAGATCAGAATTCAATGATCGTCAGGAGCTAGACTCAGCTGATCAGGATTGCTGACGTCATCAGGATTGCATGGTCGTCAGGATCAGAATACATATCAGGACTGAGATCAGGTTTGATCATCAGGACTGGAAGCTGATCAGGATTCCTACTTCGAGTTATATTTGGAGTCTAGTTAAACATGGAAGTTTATTCTGTCGGTTCCTGGTTTGTAGAATGTAGCTATCAATTATGGATAGGTTTCAATCTTTGTAATTGATTAGGACTTATCATTGATAGAGAAGTTGTGTAGTATATAAACACAGTTTAGGTTTCGATTTATGGACGTGAACATAATCGATCATACACTTGAGTATTTGTGTAACCTAGAAGCTCTCAAGAACATCATAATTTCTTGAGAGAGTTTGTAACAGTTTTATATCAGATTTAATAAAGCTGTTATCTTTCTTTCATATTTGTGATATATACATTAAGAAGTCGATTATCTTATACTATTGTATTCAACCCCCCTTCTACAATAGATTATTACTGGGCAACATTGTTCATGGAAGACAATCGTGAAGACTCTGATTTGCCCTAGGAAGACAATCGGGAAGACTCACTTGTGAGTCTTCCTAGTTCAATAAACTAAGTCTTCCTAGTTCAAACCTAAGTCTTCCTAGTTCATTTTTATTCTAATTTAAATAATTAACTAAATAAATTATGTATTAAATTAATTCTTTACAGAATTAATTTAATAAATAATTTACTTAATAGTATTAATTATTTATAAGAGAATAAATAGAATTAGTTGACTTCTTAAACAATTCTAGAATCACTTAAAACTTAGATAAATAACAAACACAATAGTACGTTGACACTCGATGCACTGTCTGGTTCATGAGTGACTAACGACAATGTATGTTCTTTATCTGTTTGACTTTAAGAAGTGATTCACTTCCTTCTCATTCAAGAACTCCGTAATCAGTATCTTTTGCTGTCACCACTTGAAATCTCCGTCACTTTAATAAATCCACTGAGCTTGAATACTTCACTGAGGCTTGATCAACAAATTGATCTTCTTTCAATGTAGATGACTTTAATCTTCATTCTTTGACAGATATAATCTTCTGAGATTCCTGTGACATTTGATTTTTATTATTTACTTATTACATCTTAATTAAAGTTGAGTAGAATCCTCGGTGTTTACAAATAGGCCTAGACATATGCGTTTCAGCTGTTCTAGAGTTGACCTGCTGAGCATCATTGAGATCCATCCACATTTCTTGACCAAAGACATAGATTCTGAATTTTAGTGAGCCTTGATAAAACTTGAATCTTCTTCCAGGAAATGCATTTAGGGTTGTCCTCCTTGCCCTGTCCAGCTTTGAGTCTTCACATTTCCTTTTCTGAAGAATGTCTTCAAGTTCAAAGGAACGCAACAGTTCTAGATTGTGAGTTGATCATACCACCAGGAAGTATAACTCTTTCAGTACACTGGTTTTGAGCTTGTGGAAGCTGTCCAAATAAATTTCTTCCCTTTCTTGCTTGATCCTCATAGGACTTTCTAGCACACAAGGTTGAAAATTGGGTTTTCACTCTTTCTTTTGTTCAGATTCTTGTATTTACTCAAGAGTTCAGCTTCCATTTCCTCAACAGACTGATCATGTACATCTTTGGTTGATCTTTCTTGACTTGGACTGGCTTGCTCTTCTTTTGCAGGGAGATCATCCTCAATGTCAATTATTTCTTCATCAGAGTACTCTAATAAGTTAGCAATATCAGCATCATCATGCTCTATCAAATTCCCATGTTTCTGATAGAATTCTTCATCTCTTTCAGCTTTATACTTCAGAACATGTTCCATGACTTTGTTGGGTATATTGTCATAACTTAGTAGTAGATTCACCAATCTCTCTAAGATGAAATAATCAATACTCCTTGCGACTTTCTCCTTTTTGAGTGAGTGGTCTTCATTTACCACATATGAATCAAGTTCCATAGTAAAGTCCTTTTCAACCTTTACTGACTTTGATCTATCATACCAAAGGACATACAGGCTTGCTTCATTGTTATCATCCAACTTCACTTCAACATCCTTGATTTCTAGAGCCTCTTTTCTCAGCAAGTCAAAACTGTTGTAGGGTTTTGCTTGGATTGGTTTCCGCAGTTTCCTGCCAAATCCTATAGACTTTTCCTTTCCTGAGTACTTTGTTTTACCTCTCTTTGCTCTAGTGGTCTTCTCAGTTTCAGGTTCCTGTCTAGAAAACCAAGCCTTAGCTAAGGATTTTGTCCTTTTAGGCTTGAGTGCTTGCTTGGTTTTATCCTTGACAGCATCTTCCATGACACTGTCTTTGCTGACAACATCTTTCTTGATAGTGTCCTCCATGACAGTATCTTTGCTGACAGCTTCTGCCATGACAGTATCTTCCTTGACAGCTTCTTTGGTGACAACATCTTTTTCAGCATTGATACTGTCAATTGCACACCTTAAGATGTTTGCCTCCAAAACTTCAAGTGTTTCAAACTCCTCCTCTTCTGTAGCACCAGCATTTTTCTTTTCTTGCTCAGGAGCTTTTTCTTTACTTTTATCCTGGGCTTGAGTTCTAGTCTTTCCAGCAGTTTTACACCAGCATTCCTTGCCACACCAGATCCTCCACTTCCATCCAACTCATCATCATCATCAAGAGTATCATCAAAAGCACAGCTTTCACCTTGTTCAGCTGTCTTGGCATTGGCCTTTGAGATTAACTTCTTTACTATAGAGCTTAGCTTATCCTCTCTCTTTGCCAGTAAGATGTGAATTGCTTTGACAGCTTGAACTCTCTCCTTGTTGATTTTAGAGTTGAGAATCACATTTAGCACCTTCATTATTGATCTTGTCTCCATTGTTGATATGCCCTTTAGATTCAGATATGCACACTTCTTGACACCATCCTTTGTAACTACTCCATAGTAGACACATAATGGATTAAAGTACACCTCTGGAAGTTTTTCTGAGATTAGGTTCTGGATTTGCATCTGTAAAATCTCATTGAAGGATGTGTTGTTTGCTGTAATCTTGGATTTCATCACACTGAACACCCTTGCTGGAAGGTTCTGCAATAACTGCATAGTGATGAGCATAGAAATTCCTGTGTCCAAGTACACATCAATGACCCATCTTCTCTCCTCATTGATCTTCACACATACACTCACAATCCTGCTCATTAGTAATGTTGAGGTTTGAGTTGGGGTTTTACTTGGTTCCCTCATTACCTCCTCAATCATCCTGTTGAATTTTTCATCCTGATTGTGCAGTGTGCTCTCCCTGTAATCCACCATTATGGCATTTGCATCTTCCTGATCAATTTCAGTTCCTTCAGTCCATATGGTTCCTGAGATGCAATATTCAGGCATTTTTCCTTTGCCTTTCCCCAACTTATTCTGCTCCTCTTTTTCTCTCCATAGCTTCTGATATGCAGTTTCCTGAGGTTGAGGAGTTGGCTCTCTAATTGATACATGAGGAAGTATTGGTCTCTTGGATTTTGATTTTCCTTATATTTCCTCCAATGTTTCTCTAGACATCAATACTCTTTCTCCACCAATTTCAACTTCACATAGATTGCCATCTCCACTTGCTTGTTGTTCTGCAAATTGCTCCCCCTTTCTTCCTGACTCCCCCTGAGATACAGGAACTGACTCCCCCTGAGATACAGGCACTTCCTTTGTTCCACCACCTTGCTCTTTGACAGATTCTGATCTTTCCCCTTTCTCCCCCTTAGGTAAGTTGGCAGCACCAAGTTGAGCAGATAAGACCTGAATTGACTGTTGAATTCCAGTAAATCCAGTCGCTACCGGGTAGACAGACTATCAAGCTTGGCTTCCATAGATTGGCATCTGTTCTCCAGGGCTTCCAGCCTTATGGCAGTTTGAGTAGAAGGGTCACCAGTTCTCAACCTTTTTGGAGGAGAAGGAAGAGAATGGGGCACGGAGGCTGAGGGGTTTCTCACACTCTAATAGTTTTTATGAGTGATCTCATCACTCCTCACCGTAGAACTCTCAAGGCCTAATGTCTGATAAGTGAGGGCTCCCTCAATTGCACTCTGGACATGCTCAAGTCCCTCCCCTTTTGCCAGATCATTTTATCTGTCTTTTCTTTTGCACTCCCCCACTCAACCTAGATGCATCGGTATGAGAAGTACTGACATGCATTGAAAAAGAGGGTTTAGAATGTACCTTGATATACTGAGAGAGTGGCACATCATCATCAGAGGCATCCTCAACAAGAACTTCATCATAAACAGGTTGGGTTGAGGGGACAACAACTGTTCCAGAAATGTTACTGTCAACTGAAGGAATGATAGTAGGTTTGACTGCATCGTGGATAGCAGGTTTGGTTGTGACAGCAACTTTGACTGCATCCTTGACAACAGGTTTGTCTGTGATAGCAACATTTGCAGTGTCTTTGACAGCAGCTGAGGCTGTGACAACACCTTCCTGAAGGTAAGATGCTCCTTGGAGGTTGAACAGGGTACTGGCTATTTCAATTTCTGGCAGAATTGTACCTTGTTCTAGCTTAGTGTTTGAAAAAGTGGTTTCCATCTCACTTTGAGAAATGGGTTCTTGTGGACCACTAGATGGGGGCTCATCCATGATAGGAGATGGATGATAAAAACCTGAAGGGTTGGGACTGTCCCCCTCTCTAGGTTGTGGAGAAGAAACAAAAGAATGAGTAGAGAAGGAAGAAGGTGAAAGTGGAGAAGAGAATATTGGTTGCTCCACAGGGTGATATTGTGAAGCATCAATGGTTGAGGTGAAATCCTCACTGTGCCCTAACTCCTTTTGTGTTTCTGCAAGTGTAGGCTCCTCATGAGGTGAAATATGAGGTTGTTCAGACTCTTTACAGGGTGCCTTGGGAGACAAACCAGTTTCAATAGATGTCCCTTGTTGAGAAGGAACATCTAGGGAGGTTTTTAATGCCTTATTTTCCTTTACAGTCTTTTGGGAGACTGCAGGGTGGCTGACAGTGGTTTTGGCCCTCTTAGCTCTTTTCTTCTTAGGCTCAAGAGGAACCACTGTGGGTTCTGTTTGACTACCTTCCTTATTTGTTGCACTAGGTGCAGGAACTCCCTCAGTACTCTCAGTGCTACCACCAACACCAGTTTCCAAAGGTCTTTTCTTGGTTTCTTGCAAGGCTTGTCTTTGTCCTTTGGGTAGTCTAGAGAACCTAGGATGTGTGTATGGTGTAGAATGTGGGTTAGATGAATTTGGGTCTAATTCAGCCTCATCCTTGAGAGAGAAGGTTTCATACCCAGAGGGTAATGGACAATCAAGGTTAGGCACTTGATCAACCATGTGTTGTGTGAAACAGAGTGGAATATGTGCATTTAAATTCTGTGAATTGAGAGTTGTGTGTGTGTTTCTTTTTAAAACATTTCAAACCTATGTGCGAGGAGCATTCTCATCAACATCACATAAAGAATTAATACACAAAATGAGAAAGCGAGGGTAGATAGATACCTTCTTACCTATGGCAGCTTTCAGGTGTGCCATGAGCAGCTTTCCAACATCCACCTTGTACCCATGGACAAGAGAGTGGGTGGGCTTCTTGATGTACGTGGGTATACCGTTCCAGCCAGTGGTCTTTGTGGAGAACACCTTTACCATGGCATCAAGAATCATGCTCTACTCTTTCCGGAGATACTTCCTGTCCATTTCACCATAGGGGTACCACTTTGTTGTACCCTCTTCAAGAATGGGTCCTGAATACCCAATTTTCAAGAAGAGTTTCTTCAAGGTTACATCATCTGCAAGCTCCTTGTAGGTTTTTCCTGGTTCAAGCACAATTCCCAAAGCTGCATTGATGCCTTGAATAGTGAGAGTGTAACTGTTCTATTTGATTTTGAATTTGATGGCTGCATTGTCACCATCTCCCTGAGCAATAGCTGACTCCCAGAAATTGTCAATCCTTTCTAGGTCTAGAACAGAAGTTGAGGTAATAGCATACCCAATATAGGACTTATTCAAGAAAGAAACAAGCCTTTTGAAGTCCTCACCGGCATCATTTGAAGAATAGATACCAGCAAAGTTAATATGAGAAATTGATTGCTGAGGGGCCATTGTTGTTAATTGAAGTAAGAAAGAAGAAAGAAAGTGAGTTGATTGAGCAGAGAGAAAAATAGAGAAGAAAGTTGTTTTGCTTTGTGATTGTGTTGTGTCAGTTTTGATTTCGTCTGATTAACTGTTGAATAAAGAGGGGAGCTCAGACGTTTCATGTAAAAGAGGGGAAAAGTGGAATCGTGTCTTTACCCAACAACTCAATCACGTGGGTTACTCGCTTTATTCTCTGTCTACGTGGAGGTTGAATTAACAATTGTAACGGTCCACTACTTTTGACTGTGACTTGTGCGCTGAAACAAACTGTCAGTGACATAGGGTGTGATGACAGTAGGTTTTGCTTGACAGCAACTAAGTCGCGAAAACTTACTGTCATCGTTAAGTACCTTAATGACAGTATCTTTTAAAACTCTTGACAGAATGTTATTCACTGCTGTCAAGAAACTAACTTTCATGGTATACTATGACAATAACTTTTCTTGACGACAATAACCCTTGCGGAAAACAATAACTGTCTAGAATTTTAATGGAAATTTTCATTAATTTACTTAACTAAAGAATCACCAGACACATATATGCAATTTAATCAAGAATTTGTATTCATGGACAGTAAAGTAATCAGTCAATCAACACATACCACACAAACAAGAAACATGGAAGAAAATAGGACAAGTTTTATTAATAAAATCATCTTAACAATAAAGAATTACAAATTATGATTTCATGATTTTATCAACTAGAACTAAAACTTCTGAACGAATTTCTTCTTCAGTGCGTCTTTCCTGCTTGAGGAGCACTTGAAGTTCTGTCTCTTGTTCTTGCTTCTTCTTTCTCTTGTTCCTCCTCAAGGATCTCATCCAGCTGTTGGAACACCTCTTCCACCACTTCTTTATGCGAGGACTCACACTACATCTTAGCTTTGTACTCGACTCCTACTTTGTTTTCCATTTTACCTTTTTCTGAATGTGAAACTAATATGGCCTAAGGTTCATTTTATAGGCATACTAGGTGAGGGGTAAGGTAAATGGTCAACAGTTTAGAGTACCCATACAACTACCACAGATAGCAATTAAGAGTTGTGTCCTCCACTAATCCAACAATTAACCCATGTATAACCAATCAGTGCAATTCCTTTGACCAATTTCTCAAATTTTGAAAACATTCAAGTTAATGACTCACAAAGTCTGACTATTAACAATAAAACTAGCACAAAATACAATTTTAGCATAATCATAGCAAACATGCTGTCAAAAAGAATAGAGACTATGTGGACAGTAACTTCTCATGACAACAACTTAGAGGTTACTATCATGAGCTACATTCAGAATTTGAAAATGTAAAAACTAGTAAGTCAACATACCAGATTAAGCATTCCCAATTCACTTACCAACCTGTTAAAGGTGGCTTCATCCAAAGGTTTAGTGAAGATGTCTGCAAGTTGCTTTTCTGTTGGGACATAGATCAGTTTCACAGTTCCTCTTTCAACATGCTCTCTTATGAAATGATTTCTGATATCAATGTGCTTTGTCCTAGAGTGTTGAACAGGATTGTTTGAGATTGCTATGGCACTAGTGTTGTCACAGAAGATAGGAATGTTTTTCAACACTAGACCATAATCCAAAAGCTGATTTTTGATCCACAGAATTTTTGCACAACAACTTCCAGCTGCAATGTATTCAGCTTCTACAGTTGATGTAGAGACTGAATGTTGCTTCTTGCTAAACCATGACACCAATCTTCCACCAAGAAATTGACAGCTACCTGTTGTACTTTTTCTGTCAATTCTGCATCCAGCATAATCTGAATTAGAATACCCAACTCGGTCAAATCCAGTGTTTTTAGGATACCAAAGGCCTAGATTAGGGGTGCCCTTTAGATATCTAAAAATCCTCTTGATGGCAACCAAGTGTGACTCCTTTGGATCAGCCTAAAATCTTGTACAGAGACATGTAGCAAACATTATGTCTGGTCTGCTAGCAGTTAAGTAGAGGAGAGATCCTACCATGCCTCTGTAAGCACTAGAGTCCACTTTCTCTCCCTTGGGGTCAAGATCCAGATTAGTTGATGTTGAAATGGGGGTCTTGGCAGGTGATGAATCTTCCAATTTGAATTTCTTGAGAAGTTCCTTGACATATTTAGCTTGACATATGAAGATTTCATCAACCTGTTGATGAACTTGTAGACCAAGGAAGAATGACAGTTCTCCCATCATGCTCATCTCATACTTATTCCTTATTAGAGATGAAAACTTTTCACACAACTTCTCATTTTTACATCCAAAGATAATGTCATCAACATAGATTTGAACCAGAATGATGTCCTTGCCATGATGCTTGTAGAACAGAGTTTTATCTACTACACCTCTAGTAAACTGATTTTCCAATATAAAGTAAGAGAGTGTATCATACCAAGCTCTGGGAGCTTGCTTTAATCCATAAAGTGCTTTGAACAGTTTGTATACAAAGTTATACAATTCAGCATCTTCAAATCCAGGTGGCTGTTCAACATACACCTCTTCCTCCAACTCTCCATTTAGAAAGGCACTCTTGACATCCATTTGGAACACCAGTGTGCAGCAAAGTCTAGAAAGATCCTTATAGCTTCAAGTTTGGAAACAGGTGCAAATGTCTCATCATAATCTATTCTTTCATGTTGACAGTAACCTTTTGCAACTAGCCTTGCTTTGTTTCTTGTCACTATTCCACTCTCATCCAATTTGTTCCTGAAGACCCACTTTGTCTCAATGACTGATTTTCCTTTTGGTCTTGGAACCAACTTCCATACATTGTTTCTTTCAAACTGGTTGAGTTCTTCTTGCATAGCAATCACCCAATCAGAATCCAACAATGCTTCATCAATTGTTTTTGGTTCCATTTGAGACAGAAAACATGAGAACATGCTGTTAGAAGAAACACTGTTCCTTGTTCTTACCCCAGAGGAAGGATTTCCAATGATTAGATCATTAGTGTGATCCTTGTTCCATTTTGTAGTTCTAGGTAAGTTACTGTTTTGATCTGGTGGATTAGCTCCAATTTGAGGAGATGAATATTCACCAGTGCAGTTGTCTCCACCATGCTCTTCATTATCTCCAGAATCACCATCATTTTGAAGATTAGTTGAGATGGTTTGTGACTGAGCTGGAGTTTGATCAACACCATTAGCATTGACAGGATCTTTCTCAATATCAACAGTTTGAGTGTAGTTGGGCTCTTCATCAACAATTTCCTCTTCTTCCAAGTATCATTGATTTTCAAACCTAAAGATTTGCATTTGACCATCTTCATGCAGTCTTGGAAACTTGGTTTCATCAAATGTGACATTCACACTTTCTTCAATGATTCTGTGTTCTAAGACATAGACTCTATAAGCAGTCCTTTCTATCCCATATCCCATGAAAATGCCTTCATAAGCTTTAGCATCAAACTTTCCTTTCTTTTCATGGTTGTCCTTCATCATGAAGCACTTACTTCCAAATACATGAAAGTATTTGACAGTAGGTTTCTTTTCAGTCAACAAATGATAGGGAGTGCTTCCATGAGTCTTGTTGATTATGGTTCTGTTCTGTGTATAGCAAGCTGTGTTGATTGCCTCTGCCCAGAAATATGTTGGTAGTTTTGCATCATGCAACATAGTTCTAGCAACTTCAATAAGAGTCTTGTTCTTCCTTTCTACAACACCATTCTGCTGTGGTGTTCTAGCAACAGAGAATTGTTGGACAATGCCTTCATCTTTGCAGAAATTTCCAAGATAGGTATTTTTGAACTCAGTACCATTGTCACTTCTTAATATTTGAACTTTGGCATTTGGAGTTCTGTCAAGAACTCTTATGTGATCAATGATTACTTGAGCAGCTTCATCTTTTGACTCTAGAAACTTCACCCATGTGTATCTAGAGTAATCATCCACCATAACCAATGAATATCTCTTTCTGGCTAAAGATGGAGCATTTACTGGGCCAAAAAGATCCATGTGAATTAGCTTGAGTAGTTTAGTGTTGGTGTTGACTTGCTTTGACCTGTGCACAGCTCTTCTCAGCTTTCCCATTTGACAATCCTCACACAGTCCTTCTTGACATAATTCCTATTGAGGTAGTCCTCTCACAAGCTCCTTCTTCATTAGCATATTCATTGTCTTGAAGTTGAGATGATAGAGTTTCCTGTGCCAAAGCATGTTGTCACCAACAATGGCTTTACTGTAAAAACAGTAGATTTTATCCTTCTTTATTGAGCTTAAATCAGCAACAAACAAGCTCCCTTTCCTCACTCCTTTGAGAGAGAGGCTTCCATCCTTCCTGTGATAGATGTTGCAGACCATCATATCAAAGTCAACCTTGAATCCTCTGTCACTGAGTAAATTGTGCTTTAATCCATCAACAAGAGCAATATCATTTATGATAACATTCCCAATTTCCAAACAACCATATCCCACAGTGTAACCTTTACTGTGGTCTCCAAAAGTTATGATTGGGCCAACTTTCTCAACAAAATGTGATAGCAGGGCTTTATCACCTATCATGTGTCTTAAGCATCCACTGTCAATGATCCATGTGACCTGTTTCTTTCTCTTGCCCTGCAAAACAAATTGTTTTTAGGGTGCATTTGGTACCCAATCCTTGTTGGGTCCTGCAGACTTAGTAACACCTGAGTTTCCATCATTTTCAACATTTACATCACCATCAGAAATCTCCTGTTTGACTTCTTTTCTCACCCACTCAGTTTTAGAATTAGATCGTGTCTTCTTCTTAGTGGGTGGTGCCTTTTTACTGACATCAGTAGGCTCAGAAGTCTTAACAGAATGCATGTAGGAGCACTTTTCAGTAGACAGAATAGGCAAATTGAAACATGTACTCATGGCAGTGATCTTACAAGGCATGTAGTCAATGTTGTTGCAAACATTCATAGTTCTATGTATAACGGGGGTTCTATGTAAGTTACCATTGACCTCGGTCACATTGATTTTACTCTCTGTTGGTTTCTTACAAACATGTGTTAGATGATTAGAGGAGCCACAGTTATTGCATAGTTTCCTAGGATCATTCTTAACATGAGCATAGCCATTACCTTTGTTGATTCCTAACTTGCCATTCCTATTTTTAGACTTGTAGGTGTCTGTGTTGATAGTATGTTCTGAAGTTGTTGTCGAGTTATTCTTGACGGTACCTTTTACACCTAGTGTCTTGACAACAGGTTTGGAAGTTACTGTCTTGGATACTCGTTTGATAGCATCTTTTGAAGTTTCTGTCTTGCCTTTGATGACAGCATCTTTAGAACATTCTGTCAGATTGTTTGGCAAAGTTACTGTCTTGGGTTTTTTGACAGTATCTTTTCCTTCAGCAGATGTGATGTCAACACTCTCATCTTCATCAAGGAGTTGTTGCTTGATGAGCATGGCTTCCTCATCAAACTCAAGCTCCGAAATCTGGAAGATAGGTTTGTCAACCTTTTTGAGGATGCGAGATTTGACAGCAACATCATTTGAACAATCATGAATCAGAGATTCCTTTCCAGGTCTTCTACCATACTCAAAACCTACTCCAACTTTCTGATTATCAGTGTGTTTCTCATTGTAATCCTGGACAATTTTAGATGAGTTCCTGAAGGCTTTAATCTTGAATTCATTTTCAGTGATTTCCTTGCTCAGAAACTCCTCTATCTCCTTAGCACAGACTAATTCATTTTTAAGTCTTTCATTTTCTTGAGCTAAGGAGTCTAATGGACTGGTCTTAAGCAAAAGCAATTCATTTTCAGATATGAGTGTTTCACTCAGTTTAGTTAACCTAGCAATTTCTTCATTTACAACAGTTAAACTAGTATGGATATTAAACATTTCTGCACTCAATTCCTCAACAGTTTGCTTATATTCACTTTTAGACATATCAAGCAAGACAAGTGATGGTATCTGATTTGAAGAACTTGATGATTCATCATCAGATTTAGCCATGAGAGCTAAGTTCACATATTTTTCCTCTTCTTCATCATCAGAATCATCCCAGCACTTTCCTTCAGCCACATAGGCTCTCCCTTGTCCTTTCTTGAATTGACCACTAGCTCATTTGTCCATTTTCTGAAATTGTTTTGGCCTTCTTCATTCTGTAGCAAAATGACCAGGTTCATTACAGTTGTAGCATCTAAATTTAGATTTATCCACCATCCCTGTTTTGTATCCTCCTCTTGTGGCACCACCAACAGCCTTAGAAGAATTCCCTTTGATGAACCTAGATGTTTGACCCTGAGGCTTGTATGGCTTGTCTCTCTTGAATCTTATATTCTTGAACTTCTTTGCCATATAAGCCATGGTTGAATTGTCCATTCTCTCCATATCTTCTATAGTGTAGAAGTCTTCCTCCTCAACATCATTCAGTTACAACACCACCTTCTCCTCATCATCCACCACCTCTTCAATCTTTAGAGATGACATTTGAGTTGGCTGAAGGATTTGCATTGCTTCACGTGGCTGGGTGACCTTTGGCTCATGAGCTACAAGAGCACCAGACATATTGGCCATCTTTCCTTTCGATCCACTTTGTATGGCTCTTTTCTGAAAGAGTTCTAGCTCACATGACTTGAGTACACCATACAATGTTTCAAGAGAAACATTGTTCAGGTCTCTTCCTTCTCTGATTGCAGTAACTCTATGTTCAAGATGCTCAGGAAGAGTGAGCAAGAACTTCACATTGATTTTTTTCTTCTCATAGAACTTGCCATGAATCTGGAGTTCAGTTAGAAGTTTGTTAAATCTTTCAAACATCTGTGTCAGTTCTTCACCAGGTTTTGCCATGAAGGCTTCATATTGAGAAACAAGAATTTGTCTCTGGTTTTCTCTAACCTCTTCACTTCCTTCGCATAACAACTCGACTTTGTTCCACATCTCTTTGGCTGATGTGCATCCAATGACATTCCTACACATGGCTTTATCCAAGGTGAGAGAGTCTAACAGTATGAGTTGCAAATAGTCATCCAGGACTACCTTTTCTTTTCTGGTTCTAAAAACTCTGAAGGCTTCTTGGCAACCCAGTGTGCTGGAATAACAACACCATCCACCGTCGAGGCTGCAATCTCTTTCTGGGGAACAAAGGGACCATTCTTGAGGATTCCCATGTATAGTGGATTCGCAGCTTTGATAAACAACAAGAATTTTCTTTTCCATATATTGTAGTTCTCTTTATCAAAAGTTGGGATCTTGATACTACTTGACTTCTGTATACTCGTCATGATCTCAGATTTGTTTGTCAATGTGTTGCTCTGATACCAGTTGTTGGTCCTTGAGTATTGAAGAAGGAAAGGGAAGGGGGGGGGTTTAATGCAATACTGATAAATTTCAATCTATGTTTCAACAACTAAAACTAAGATTATTGTTTATCAGTAGAAGAAATGCAAACACCAGTAGATTACTCACAAAATAAATTTTTTATTTATTTTGCAAAGTGTTGCTACAACCTTAAGAAAAGTATGTCTTTCTCAAGCTTTAATTCTCTCAAGATACAGGACATAGAATGAGAGATAGTCTAAGTATACTAATCATATCTCTATCATCACGGGTTTGTGGAGCTGCTGTCATTATCTTGTGGCAGCTCCTTACAACTTGCCTACCCGTGTGTCTTACCCAAATTGCTATACAATCAGAGTTATCAGTATAGAAAAAGCAATCTAGATACATTCTATATTTAGCTAACACAATTCCAGTAGATGTTGATTTATCATACTCTCGAATTGGTAAGTTTTGTCTTGTTATCTCTTAAGCTTCTGTCGTAGTCTTTGCAGGCCTGATACAGTGTTGGGATACTGCAGCACGTCTGTTTCTTGAACATCCAAACTGTCACATGTTTGACTGGGTAGATCCCCAATTCAAAGTTATCCCTTTGAGACAGTATCCTGTACTTCCAAGTTTGCTGTCACAGGAATGCGCTTTTGGTGACAGTATGAAATCCCCGTAATAGATGATGTCGGGAGTTCCAAACTTGCTGTTAGGAGAATAGAGAGTTGTTGTCTCAAGGCTTCCGCCAAAGTTGCTGTCAGAGTGAATATGATGTCATGACTTGCAACTTGCTGTCTTCTTGTAACCTTACTATCAAAGATATGACAGTAACTTTTATTCTTGTTGTCGACCTGATGTATTCCTTGAGGCTTGAACAAATTAATGAACTTCTTCCAAGATTTACAAACAATTCTATTACAGCAAATTAATTGGCTACAAGAACATACTCTGGCTGTGACAGTATGTTCTACTTAATAAAATTAAGTATTACTAAACACAAAGTTAAGTTGTCTCTAAGCTATCACCCATAAATCCTAACACTTTTAATAATTACACTATTTTGTTCTTGTTTTTGAAGTTTTAATTTGTAATAGTTGATTAATAAATGTAGTTTAGTAAACTTCTATAACGAGGTGTTTTATATGTTGCTTTATTTCTGGATGTGACGATTTTTCTTGGCTTTCCCGAAAAATCTCTCTACTTATACAAAGATTTCACATAGACTCGAGAATTTTGAATTTCTAACATTGTCTTATATACATTCCAAAGAAAATATTTTTGAAGATCATGTTAAATTTTCATTATTCTCGGATCATGTTGGACTTAAATAATTTATTATGAAAACTTTGTATGTTTATTTTGGACGAAAAAATAATTTGTAACTTTGCATGCTTAAAAATTCGAAGACATTTTATTTATTTTGTTATGTTTATTTGAGGCGGTTTTAAAACCGAAACCGATTGTAACCAATCCGATCATTTTAAAACCAAAACCGAACCGTCGGTTTCGGTTGCGGTTTCCAATTTTAAAAACCGAGGATATGCGTTTTCGGTTTTAACCTAAAACCGAACCGATCCGATTCGCGCTCCCCCTACTAAAAAGTGTGTAAAATGAGAAAGAGGGTGTACTTTTTTTATCTCGTATTTTTTAAATCCACAGGATACATTTTAATGGTCTGATAATATTATCTTTAATTTTAATATATTTATTATGTTACGTTATTTTTGTTAACGAATATAGTGAAAATAATCCAGGTTACATATATATGAGATGAACGGGCAATAAGCTCCACCTCGATTGAATCGCAAATCCTATCTGTCTGAGTACATATTGAACTAGAGTGAAGAAATGTATTATACATTTATTTATACTCCATACAATTTGATTCTTGAAAATACTGTATCTTTGCACTAGTTGTTTCCCAAATGAAAATTACAGTTTCTGGGAAATAAAAATCAAAACTAGTCTCTATCTTTCATTTAACATGATCAACATGCAATGACATGTTACAACAAACATGTTTATTTCTGCTAATGGACCATTGACATCAATTTACGTGAGAAATAAAGAATAATGGTTCTAGGTTAAGGAGTACTCAGGCATCGGTCTTTTCTGTCTCACTAGCTCGTCCATGTCGTGGACAATTTTAAATACTGCATCAGGCCGTGCTAGTCTCAATGCATTTTGTGACATAGCACGAAGCTCGTCTGCCTTTGGACCAAACCACTGAGAGACAATAGAAGCTATCTGTTTTGGTGATTTTGAAAATTTTCCACATCCATTTTCCACCACGTATGGTACGTTGCCAACTTCCTACAACACAAGCATATCACTGAGGACAGAGAGTCATTGAACAATGTACAACTGTGCAGAGTAGTAACAAAGATACATGGACGACAAATGTAGTATACATATACTTGTTTACATTACAAATGTAATTTACACTCTTATTCAGTCTTCTGACAAATGTATACTTTAATTTTCCTGAAGCGTGATATGTTAAATTTTGATCACACTTAAATTTACTTTAAGCTTGCACTTAATTTCCTAAAAAGAACAAACTTAATTCTTTGAATATCTTTGATGCTCTAATTTAGGTCCAATCTTCAAAGTTATCATAGAGCCCTAGAGACTTCAGTTAGAAAGTTTTTGTTCATTAAGATTTGCAGCTATGACATAGTTGCTGCCATGTGGTTATAAGTTTATACAGATATTAATATCATGTTGCTTAGGTAAATGCATTGGCTTGTTTTTTTAAGAGGCAGTCTAAAACTGCAAAACCAGAAGAAAATGTACTTTTGAGACAAAAACAGATATTAGGGATATAAATAAATTCTACTAGCAGGTAAATCGTAAAAAAACTGTAACTTTGCAACAAATTTATAACTGCTTAAGTTTAAAAACAACCTGTCCAGCAATGAAACCGTTTAAAATAATAGGGAGGCCTCTAATCATAGCTTCAGCGATAGTCCCCGGACCAGCCTACAGGAAACCGAATTATTACTAGAAGAGCAGGGATTTGTTGAAAGGAAAGAAAATCCACTAAAGAATTATGAATATACATAACATCGATTTAAAGTGTACCTTAGTAATTATGCAGTCGCAAGCCTCCATGCATTCCTCCATCTTAGTGACAAATCCCTTGACCTAAATTTAAAAAAAAAAAAAAATTATATGCACATAAACTTCTTTAAACATTTACAAGTATTCAATTTCTAATATTTGTGCATATCAGTGCACCTCAAGAGATAGTAAGAATGGGGAGGACACGTATATACAACATACAAAACCCTATAACAAAATCATGTGTATCAAATATTATTTACAACTACTAGGAGCATTAGAAATACAATACAGATCAAAATTAGAAACTAATAAATTAACTTGTAGAAACAGAGAACAAAGAAAAATGGATAACTAAAAACATAATAAAAGAGGATGAACAAGATGTAATACAACAAAATACATAAAATGCAGCAGTCAAATCACAACGAGAAGAAGGTCATTTGCATAACTAACAACTAGAACTCAAGCAGCCAAACATTTAGGATTAATTACATAATAAAATAATAGTACAAAATAATATAATTAGAATACTGACCATGGAGTAAATTCATTACTAGGCACACTCTTTGACCCGCAGCATTTAAGATTGTATTTACCTGAACCGGAATCTTCCAATCAATTGACTGCAATCTGCTAGATAGTTTTTTGTTGCGGCCGCATATCACGAGGACCTGACCTACTGGACCTCCAAGATTCTCATCATATAACGAGTCTCCAAGTGCCCGAGCAGTAGCCTCAATGGGACCCATCCCTTCCCCGCCACCCATTAGTAACACAGCAGGAAGATCCTCATCCATTCCAAGCTCTTTCCTTAGTTCATCCTATTATATAAAAGAAACAAATATCTCTGGTTTAACAATGTGTAATTAATTAAGATGAAAAATAATAACATGTTTCAAGAAACAAATTACTGTTCAATTAACAGCCATATTAGATGTAGAAGGAGATACGGTGAAGGAGTTCCATCTAACAGGAGATGCACATACAAAAAACTGAGATGCTAACAATTGGTTAAGAAATGGTTAGCAAAATTAAACAATCATACTCCGACAATAATAACTCTCAAGCACACGGCACATTATTACATTGTTAGTGTTGCTAAACATTACTGCTGTGGTGTTGCTAATAATAAAATCCCACTCAATGTCCAATATCATAAAGCTGAGTTGTATGTACTTAAAGGTAATTAAATATAATAATGGGTAATTGATTTTCTCTCTCTAAAGCACTCTGATGAGGACTGTTCTCTATATTCTTCTTTTAAAAAAATTTCTATACAAGCCTCTACATTCTGTATCCTTGGATATAATCTCTTCTATTCTCTAAAACTGCTCCTTACACTACTTTACATGTTTCCAAGTGTTTCAGCTGTGCCCCAAATCGCACACACGCTAAACCCAAAGCTTCACATCAAAGCCACATGAAAGCTCAATTTGATGCCCACATTCACAAAGTCACAAGTCCCAGTACCCACAGGAATGTTAGCATGTTCTAAGGGACTAAAATAGAACCTTTAATGCACATATCCAAATTGCAGAACCTTTTTCCTTAAAAGTGACTGTAAAATAATTCCACGGTTGGAAAAAAAAAGAATGGACCTTCACAGATTTATAGAAAATTAGGTCACTTTACTTTAGAGAGAAGTCAGGGCACAAGTTTGATGATGAAGATGAGTTTTAGAGAGAGAGGAGTCCCAGAGCAATAAGCTTCATTTCCATTTGTAAATTTCTAGTTATTTTTCATCAATCTAGTACAACTTGGCAGTATTGATATAAAACTTGAAAACCGTGTATAAACCCTTGTGTATTTATATTTGTGAGTTCCTTTATACAACTTGGTCAATAGATTTTTTTATCAAAGATACTACTGCTACTGACCTGACATTTTGCAGACCTGAAACGCAAGCTATCACGATCCCGCCCAAACAATCTAACTTCTCTAAATATTACTACACAGTACATAAACTAGACATTATTGTACAGTCCGTTCAAGGTAAGACTGTGAGAGCAATGAACAGAAACCAACGAACATTTAAGAATAAAAAGTTGACAATGATCTACAACTTAGGTATAGATTTAAGGGCATATCCTATTCCTATCTTTGCTAGTGAAACAAATATTCAACTGCTAAGAAGGACAAACCTTTGGGCGAACAGCCTTAACAAATGAAGGTCTAACAGGAAGGCCATAAACTTTAATTTGAGAAGATTGAAGACCAGCCTTTAGTGCCCTTTTCACCACCTCGTCAGTTGGACAATAGCATCTCGTTACTAGCTTATGGAACCTATATATAAATAAGCACATAGAACATTAGATTTATCCAAAAAGATAGTCCAAGAAGTACGCCAGATGTTCTGGAAAGAATACCATGTCGGATGACAGGTGCTTAAATCCGTTATTACAGTAGTGAAAACTATCTTATCTAGGAGACCCTTTGACCTCAAGATACGAAGTGGAACATGCTGCATCAAGGGATGTACGCTGATTATTATATCTGGCTGGTATTTCATTAAACCTCTGGCAATTTCTCTGCAAAATAGAGTACAATAAAACCACATAAACAGAATAAGATAATACAAATATTCAACCCCCCTGAGTAGCTAATTAGCACATACTAATAATTATATTAATCAAATAAAGAAAGGAAAACCAGAACAACAGTGCAGGAAATGATAGTGGAGAATTCTATTGGAAGATACAGAAGAGGATAAATCCAAAACATAGATGACCAGCACCAATTTTGTTTAAAGGACACAGACTCTAATTTGAGGGTGGCAATCAGTCTGAGTTTCTACTCAAAGTAAAAATTGTGACGCTTTAACAATTTGGTGGAATCTACTTATGTGAGACTAAAATAAAATTACAGGTAGCTTGCACAATTAAAATTCAGAATTAAGAAACCATATGTTGAGATTAAGAGGGATTATAAGTATATTCACTATCAAATGATATCATACATGATTGTTTAGTATATTCTCTCTTTTCCTCTACAAAAGGACATTCTTTCCTAATACATTCTTTCCAAAAGTCCTTTTCTTCTAATGATTGGCTTCCTATTTATAGGCCCCTGCAGCTTAGGAATATTCCTTGTGGGGACCACCAGGGAAAATAGGTATGGTATTGGGCCGCTTGGGCTTTTTGTGGTGTTTGGATTCCTTTGTGGTGGGCCTTCTTCTAAATGGGCCAACACCATAGTTTCTTTTTAAGAGGTTTAGGAACAATACTTGATGCCAAGGAATAGATCAACCCCAATAATGTGCAGATCTAATGTTGGCTAGTATCAATAAATTTACCCATAATAACCATAATTTTAAGCATCCCTGCACACATGCACATTTATAAAAATTTCCAGTACAGAGAAGCTGCTAAAAATTGGGATTAGTGGACACTGCTAATTACTCTAACCTACACAAAAAAAAAATACTACTTCAAATAGAAGCTTAATTATTTTTTTTTAAACAAACATAACAGCAGAAATCTGGTCTTCGAAACTAGGAACACGTACACAAGAACGATGCTATAGTAATAGCCAATAATTCAATGGACACGGGCTTACCGGGCTATAAATGCTGATGTTGCTGCAAAATTGGATTGATGGATAACCTTTGGAGCTGAAGCATAGTATGTAACTCTCCACAAAGACCCATGTTTCACCAAGAAATTGTAACTCCTTGGCAATTGATTGAACGGCCAAGGAGTATGATCAGTCCACAAATCAGTCACAAACACCTGCACATACATTCTTCAATTCTTATAACACAACATAATCACTAATCAATCAAGAAATGCGCCACCAATCAAGAATTCAACCTTAATCAAAACCATCTACCACAACTAACCTGATAATCATCCCCAAACTCCTCATAAAATGCCGCCTTAATCGCTTCTGCAGAAGCCCTGTGCCCTCCACCAGTATCACTCATCAAAATCAAAACTTTTTTCGGATTTTTCGACACAACACCATTCAAAGGCACACCCTCATCCTCACCACCACCAAAACCATTTCCTCCAAACCCACTACTCTCATCACAACTATTCAACCCAATTGAAGCAAACCCAATAGGAATCTTCTCACAATGAAATCTAATAACACTATTAAACTGAGTCAAAAAATCTCGAAAATTCGAAACACCCTTATTACAAACACTCAAAGAAGCCTTAACTTTAACCTTACTTTTCCCATCAAAACAAGAGAAATTAGACAAAACTGGTGAACACCCATTTGAATTCAGACAAGTAAACTTAGAATTAAGGGCAAAGTCAGCTAATTTAAACATCAAATTTAATGCAAAGTTGGGTTCTTGACTTACAGTTGAAGACTGCATAGTGATGAACTGAAAAAACCAAAGTGAAAAAGACAGGTTGAAAGTGAGTTTGGACAGGAGATGGTGAGTTCAGATGATGTTTTGCAACCACATGGGGGAGGATTTAGGGGAGAAACAAGATGATGACACCTAGGAATATATAGGATGTGTGTGTATGTGACTGTGCAGTTACAAAACATGAAAGTTTGGTACTTTTTTGTTTTTTATTGTATTAAAGGTTACTTTTTGTTTTAATGGGGTTTTTAATAAAATCTGGTGCGGATTACTTTCTCATGTAAAGATTCTGCATCGTGCTTAAAAAGAAGATTAAAATATAATTTTAAATCTGGCATAAATCATTTTGTCTTATACTAATGGGTTTGGTTACTGCCACAATGATACATTGCACCCCGGCCTCTTATATTTTTTTACCAATACTACTCTTTTGGGGTTAATAAAGTCATCTCCGAGGATCGAACTCATGACCTCTTCTAAAAATGTATGCAATATTTATTTTTTTTTGCCAGAAAAGGGAAATATTATTAATTCAAATCGTCTGCTAATACATGAATAAATTCTGAGTGGACATTCCCCACATCCCAGATACGATCAGCTAGAGAACTAGAGTATCTCGCTAAGAAGTGAGCTACTTTGTTCGCGGATCGTCTAACAAATTTTAAGGTTACATTACGCGACCTTAAATCAATAAGAAGTCTTTTGCAGTCATCAATTACTCTTCCCAGGTACGAGAAATTAATCGACGAGCAATGGATGGCCTGTACTGCTCCTATGCAATCAGTCTCAACCTCCACTAACTGCCAGCCTTTTGATTTCACCCAGCTCAAAGCTTCTCTTATCCCAATAGCTTCAGCAAGTTCTGGATTCAATACACCTTGTTTGCAACTCGACTGAGCTGCTATCAATGCTCCTGTATGTTCTCTTGCCACCATGGCGTAACTGTAGTAACTAGATTCTTCGAAAATTGCTGCGTCTGTGTTTACCTTAACTGCTCCCTGCTGTGGTTGTTTCCAGTGCACATCGCCATCCGATTGAGTTAAGAACCCAATAGAGGGATCGAATGACTTATCTTGAGCACTCTCCCAGTTGTTAAGGACTTGTACACCTGATTTAACAATCTCCTCGTAATCTTTTCCTTTTTGCGTCCATACGATCTCATTTCTGTTTTTCCAAATAGACCAGGCCACCATAAAGATTTTGTTGACGACGTTTCTCTGACTATGCTGCAATACTTCCTCTGCCCAACTCTGCATACTTAGATCTTCATACAATGTAGGATTATACCCAAGCTTCTGCCAGCACATCGTCGCCACAGGACAGGTTACTATCACATGAATAGTCGTTTCTTCAGCTAAATTACAAACTGGGCACGTACTATCAAGCATGACTCTTTTCTCCCTCAGACAGTCTTTTGTTGGTAAGCATCCTCGAATTGATCTCCATAGAAAGTGTTTCACTTTTAGAGGGATCTTCAGATTCCAAATTTTGTTCCAGAACTTAGGATTGTTGCTTTCATGATCTACTCTTGTACTGGCTCGAATTTGATTGTACGCACTCTTCACAGTATAGACTCCCATTTTGTCCTTCCTCCAAAACCATTTGTCAGCATCTGTTTTTCGAACTGGAATCGACAAAATCAAATTTGCATCTCTGGTACTGAAAATATCATGGATTAAATCCATGTCCCAAGATTCCTGGTCCATTGACATTAAAGATGAAACTTTGTTTCCTTTAAGAACTTTACTCTCTGTTCGAATGTAGGGGTCTCTGTCGCATGGAAGCCATGGTTCATGCAAAATATTAATATTTTCTCCACTTCCCACTCTACAGCCCAATCCCTCCTTCAAGAGATCCTGAGTTGCCATGACACTTCGCCATATGTAGCTTGGATTCGCTCCAATTTTTGCTGAGAGAAAATTCCCTTTGGGATAGTACCTTGCTCTATAAATTTTGCTAACCAAACTGTCTGGCTTTTGAATCAATCTCCACGCTTGCTTGCCTAAGAGAGCTAAGTTGAAATCGTACAATTTTCGAAAACCTAGACCACCCTCGGATTTTTTCATGCACATACGATCCCACGACATCCAGTGGATTCCTTTCGGTTTGTTTACTGAATTCTTCCACCAATACCTACACATTAGACTTTCTAAATCACTGCAAATATTCCTGGGCAACAAGAAGACGCTCATTGCGTATGATGGTTGAGCTTGTGACACTGTTTTGATAAGAAATTCTTTCCCACCTTTCGACAACTGTTTCTTGTCTCAACCTTCAATACGATTCTGCATTCGATTTTTCAAGTAGCCAAAAACCGCACTTTTGTTTCTCCCTATACAGTTCGGAAGACCTAGGTAAGTTGTTCCTTCATCTGCTTCGTGAAAACCCAGAGTTTGACATATGACCTCCTTGACTTCACTGTTCGTATTACTTCTGAAGAACACAGAGGATTTTTCTTGGTTTATTTTCTGCCCTGACGCCCTTTCGTAAATTCGAAGCAATTGACATATATGATCTGTCATGTCTGTACTGGCTTTGCAATAAATGTAGGAGTCGTCAGCGAAAAACATATGAGTTAAAACTGGGGCGCCTCTTGCCACTTTTATTCCTGTCACCAGATTCCTCCTCTCATAATCATTAAGTAAAGCTGAAAGCCCTTCCATGCATATCAAAAACAGATACGAGGATAACGGATCCCCCTGCCGGATACCGCGACTTGGAGTGATTGAACCAACCTCCTTCCCCGAGTGGGTGATGTTGTACTTTACTGACATTACACATTCCAAAAACAGAGAGATTAGTTTTTGTTCGAATCCCATATTCTTTACCATCTCCTTCAGAAAACTCCACTCCACTCGATCGTAAGCTTTACTCATGTCTAACTTCAACGCCATCCACCCCTTTTTTCCAACCACCTTCCGTTTCATATAGTGCATGACTTCATATGACACCATTATATTGTCAGAGATCAACCTTCCTGGAATGAATGCGCTTTGTGAATTAGAGATTACACCATCAAGCACATTCTTGAGACGGTTTGCCAACACCTTTGATATAATTTTGTACACTACATTACACAAGGATATAGGCCGAAAATCAACCATTGACTCTGGAGTTGGTTTTTTTGGAATCAGAACAATGTTAGTGTCTGTGAGAGAGATATCAAACTTTCCTGTTGTGAAAAACTGTTGAGTTAGATGAACAACGTCAGTTCCCATAATTTTCCAATATTTTTGATAAAAACCTGGGCTCATGCCGTCTGGGCC
This sequence comes from Heracleum sosnowskyi, assembly GCA_030848705.1. NCBI lineage: Eukaryota > Viridiplantae > Streptophyta > Magnoliopsida > Apiales > Apiaceae > Heracleum > Heracleum sosnowskyi. The sequence goes on from CM061241.1 coordinate 20,144,699, forward strand.
AGGTGACTTATCAGGGTGCATCCCAAATAAAGCAGACTTCACTTCTTTCGGATCGACTGGAGCTAACATAGCTGCGTTTTGATCATCTTTGACTCGATTAAGAACACAATTTGTCACTTCTGTTGCATCTGTATCCGTAGCTGTGAAAAGGTTTGCAAAATAGCTTACCATTGTTTCTTCCAAGCCAGAACCCCACTCAACAGTTGCACCATTCTCATTTTTTAAGGAACTGATCTTATTCACTTTATGGCGAGCTTTTGTAGCAACATGGAAGTACTTGCTGTTGCTATCACCTTCCCTAAGCCAAAGTTGCTTACACCTCTGACGCCAGAATACCTCTTGCTGTGAATAACTTTCCATCAACTGCTTTGCGTTTTCTGTGTACAAAGCAACAGAATGCACATCCTTCCTCCCTTTTGTTACCTGCAAAATTTTTTACAGTGCTGAATTCAAGTTCGAAAACTTCCTGTGACTTCTTTTCCCCATCTGGCCAACATCTCTGCAATAAAATTAATCTTCTCTACAAAAGATTTTCCTTGGTTTAAAGTCCAAGACTCCTCGACAATTTTCCCACACATAGGGTCTCGTAACCAAGCGTTCTCGAATCGAAAGTTCTTTATTCTAACTGCATGAGACCTCGTAAATGGCTCCAGGAGAATAGGATTGTGATCTGAAGTAGAGATCTTTAAATTTACTAACTTTGCGTCTGTGAACTGGTTCATGAAATTCGAGGAAACTAAAGCTCTATCAAGTCTGATTTCCATCCACTGATCTGTACCGTGCCCTCTCTCCCAAGTATAAGGGTAGCCTTCCATACCTAAGTCTACCAAACCACAATCCTCAATGCACTGTTGGAACCCTTTGATAAGCCAGTTTGGGTACGGACGACCTCCACGCTTCTCTTCTTGATGAGTAATATTATTCATGTCTCCGATAACTACCCATGGAACTGTCATTTGACCATGCAGCTTTTTGATCAAGTCCCATGTATCCTTTCTTTTCGCACGATCAGGTTCGCCGTAGAAACCTGTGAGACGATATTTGTTCCACCCTTTAGAATCAACGAGAACATCTACATGATTTGTACTATAAGAGAGAAGCTCCACCTCGTGTTGATTTCGCCAAAGAAATGCTAAACCACCATTGTGACCCCGAGTTTCTATTGTGAAAGCACCATCAAAACTTATAAAACTTTTTACTTTTTCCACTCTATCCCGATTACATAAAATTTCACTGAGAAATACAAAATCTGGGCTCTTTTGGAGAATAGACTCCTTAAGGAATTGTAAATCCCATGGGGTCCCAAGCCCATGACAATTCCAACTCAATGTACTCATGACCCTTGGCGAGCCTCTTTTACAAGGCCCGCCATCCTCACGTTTTTTGGAACAGTTGAGTTTAACTGATCTTGATCCATTGCGTTATCATCTTCTGAGCCCAAGTCCAATTCTGTATTCTTAGTCACTTCATTTGTCTGATCCGGCCCATCCCCAGTTCTGCGCTTTTTGTTTTCTATAGAAGTAATCCCATTTTTTGTGGGATTAGATTGAATTTTATCCCTCCTTGTAGCTGTCTCATTTAAAATTCTTCCTTGCGCGCCAATTGCTGTTACATTACCCTGATTTTCTCCCTCACGTATGTCCTTTTACTGAATTAGTGGATCGTGATCAATCTCCTGATTTTGTGGATCCGTATTCATCTCATCGTTTCTGTTCCATGCTTCGCCTGTTGCTGGAATCCGGTCATCTGCACTATCTTCCCGAAGCCATTTAGCGCCTATCATTTTTGTCTGTCTCCTAAATGGTGCTCTCATCCACGAGCCATATGGTTTAATTATCTCGTCCTCAGGGGTATCAAACAATCTACTACAAAACTTATCTGAGTGACCTACAATGCCACAAATGAAACAGAATGTGGGAATGTTTTCATACTTGAACAGAATCCAGAACCACTCATTTCCAGCCTTCCGCACCTTCATCCTTCTCTTCAATGGCTTTGATAGATCTATTCTAACTCGAGTTCTCAGATAATCCTTCCATCCTTCTGTAAAATTTCTTGGGCATGACTGGAAAAACATGCCGACATAATTTCCAACTTCCTTAACCACCTTTTCCGTCATGAAACCAGGACGTAAGTCATGAATCTGAATCCACAGGTCCAGTGTATTCAGTTTTACAGTACGAGGAATGTCACCTTTTTCCATTCTTGCAATAACTAATGCTTTTCGATTAAAAGACCAAGGGATTCCTTCAATAACCCTTTTGATGTCTACTTCATGATAAAACTGGAACACATATAAATTCACATCCACTTCCTTTATGTAAACGCCCTTTCCTGGTCTCCATAGCGCAGCCATAGTTTGCTTCATTGCAGTGAAGTCGATTGCTCCTTCAAACAGAAATCTTCCAACCAAACATAAGTCTGTTATGAAATCTTGATGCCCGTCTAGCGACTTCTCTACTGTTTCCTCTTCAAATGCCAACCCCTCATCGTCCTCATCCTCCAATGCCATATTATTCATTGCTTCGATTATTTTACTTGTAGACGCCATGGTATTCTATCAATAACGGACAAAAGAACAGAGATTGTAAATCTTAACAAAACTTATCGACAAAACGGACCTTGAAAAGATTCAAGACATAACTACCATGTCAAAAGACAAGACTCATAAATCCTCATAGTTTCTTGTTAATAAACAATGATACCAACAAGCATCTTAATTAAAATGTATGCAATATTACCATTACAACAACACAAGTAACTTGTTTTAAAATGATTCGTACCAAATATATCCAAAAACAATAATTTATTTATTATTTGTAAATTGAAAATTAATTGAATATCAACCTAAATAAAATGTAACTTTAGTCGTAAATGTGTGTTGATGTTTAAAGTAAATGAGCTAATGGACCCAGAGTCACGGATTCCTAACTCGACAAGTTTAATTTAATAAATAATATTATTTTTTAAGGTAAAATAAAAATAAGAATATAATAATATAAGGTAAAATAAAAATAAGAATAGTTAAAATATTATTTTTTAAATTTAAAATTGAAATATAACATTGCTAGTAATTGTAAACATAGTATTTTATTTTTTTACAATCATAAATAACAACTAAGAAAGTGTATACATATTTAGGTCAATAGTCAGTAAGAAAACGATTGTTTCACATATTTTTGAGTATATTTCGATTAAATAACTTAATTTAAATACATATGATGGGAAAAAATATCCACAAATTAGCATTTAAGATATTTTGAAATTTAAATGAATGTAATTTAATTTTTATATACATATTTAAAGATTAAAAGATAAAAAAAAAAGAAAAAAGAAAAGAAAAGAGTAAGCTCCAGCATTGTTACATTGCGGGTACCGCAATGAAACATTGCGGGTACCGCAATGAAACATTGCGGGGTACATTGTTGCTACCGCAATGTTACAGTCCAACAATTTGTTTACAATTTTTTTACTAGCCAACATTAATTACGGTAGCTGGGGTAGTTGGTTAGCATTAAATACACCACTGCAACAATGATTCATTGCGCGGGGGGGGGGGGGGGGGGGGTGCCATGATTCATTGCGGCAATAGTTTACCCTGCAGACCTTACATAACAAAAAAAAAATCTATTTCCCCCCATTTTTCATGTACACTTTCCCATTAACTTAGGGTTGCGATTTTGGAGCTTTTTCAAGGTCAAAAATTTAACAAATAAGGTTAGCTCTCTAATTACTATGGCTTCATTTTTATTTGATGATTCTAGTTCATCTAGTGAGCATAATGAGTTCGATTATGTTACGCCCATTAGAAAAAATCTGGTATTTCGTAAATTATTTCATGATGTAAACGATATTATAGATGTTGATAGTTATGGTAACGATAATATGGGTGAAGAGAAGATGAATATGAATGATGTTGGTAAGAAGAAGGTGAATTATAACGAAGAAGAGGAGGATATTAGGATGTGGAAAAGTGATGATGGTGGTGATGATGTTGATGGTGATGTTGGTTATGGTGATGGTGGTGATGATGTTGGTTATGGTGATGATGATGATGTTGATGATGATATTAATATCGGAAACGAAAATTGTGAATTTACATTTCCGAATGTTAATAATGTCGCGCCTTGTGTTGGTATGATTTTCGATACATTAGAGGATGTAGAAATTTTTTATAGGGATTACGGTCGAAGTATCGGATTTGATATAATAATTAGGAGCACTCATAGATATGCACGAAGTAAAGAACCACCATCTCGTATGTTTATTTGTCGGAAGGGTGGAAGAGTAGTACCGAGAGAATTGGATTTAGAAGGTCGTGGTAAAGGAAAAAGAATTAGAGATGTAATTCCACGGACACAATGTTGTGCTCGAATGTGCGTGGTTCATAACATAAAGACAACTAAATGGAGAGTTAGTTTGGTTAATTTGGAACACAATCATGGTATGGTAACACCGGAAAAAGTACAATTTTTTCAAAGATCACGCAACATAGACCCGTTCACCTGGTCATTGATTGAGTTGTTTAACAAATCGGGGATCGAGACGGCAAATTTGATGAATTTTCTTGGTGAAGGAAGTGGCGGTATTCAAAATCTAGGTTTTTCAAATCAAGACGTGCGTAATGTCATACGTGACATTCGACGTCGTGTGTTTGATTCCGGTGATGCGGAGTGTGGATTGGTCTTGCTTCAAGAATTAAAAGAAAATAATTTTGGGAATCTTTTCTATCGAGTGGATGTGGATGAAGATAATCGTGTTAGGGGTTTGGTGTGGGTTTATCCTCGATCCATGAACGCCTACAAGAATTTCGGTGATGTGGTTACTTTCGACTCAACTTATCGGACGAATAGATATTGTATGCCTTTCATACCTATTACGGGGGTAAACCACCACTATCAAAATATTTTGTTTGGATTTGCACTCGTAAGGGATGAGAAAGAGACATCTTATAAATGGGTTTCGAAAACATGGTTGGAATCCGTTGACAACAAAGCACCCATTACAATCATCACCGATCAAGACATTGCTTTGAGAAATGTTATTGCCGAGGTTCTTCTACAAACAAATCATACATATTGTACATGGCATATAAGTAGTAAGTTTCTCGATAAGTTATCTAGTTTGTACACCAACTATCTGGAATTCAAAGGAGATTTTAATGCATGTGTGTACAAGTCGTTGACACCCACGGAATTCGAAGGTCGGTGGGAGGAATTGGTCCAAAAGTATGACCTTGAGAATCATATTTGGCTAAGTGAAATGTATCGTATTAAAATTTAATGGATTGGTGCTTACACGAGACAATACTTTGCCGCCAGTATGACCACTATCTCAAGAAGCGAGTCCACAATTTTTTTTTTGATGAATATGTGTAAGCATCTACCGGATTGAAAGAATTTATTGAGAACTCAAAGAAGGCTTTGGAGACACATTATCTTAGGGAGGTTAAAAGCGACTCCGAGACGGAGGAAATGAGAAGGAGACTAATATTGAACTCACCCTTGGAAATTCATGCATCTACGATTTACACGAAAGAAATGTTTAAGCATTTTCAAAAGGAGCTTTTAAAAAGCACATCGTACAAAGTGACCAAAGCCAAAGAAGATGGAACTTATTTTTTTTTAAATTGTACTTGGTTGAGAAAACTATGGTTCCGGAGAATTATAGAAGAAGTTATCGGTTGATGGTTTCCGTGGATGGAACGATTGAATGTATTTGTAAGAAATTTGAGCATTCCGGGATGATTTGTAGACACATGATCTGTTACCTAGACAAGAAGGATAAAACTGAAATACCAACCAATTACATCATGCCTAGGTGGATAATGAATGGCAAAAAAATGGTTGGACTTATTGGTAGTTGTTCCGCCCCACGGTTCAATTACGTGATGAACATGATTGAGAGAGAGAAGTGTAACGTGAAAAATGCTTTTCCGGAAGAGGAACATAATGAAAGAATGAATGAGTCGTTTAATCAAGATGACTACCAACATGATCCAATATTCGATCCTCCAATGTCACAAACTAAGGGACGAAAGAAAGCGGAAAGATATAAAAGTGGTATTAAAACTTCGACTTCAAAAGCCAAGCCACGAAAGTGCGGAAAATGTAATGAGGAAGGAGCAAAACATGATAGAATAAATTGTCCTAATTAACTTTTCCAATTCATGTATTAATATTTGAATTCATTTTGAAATTTACGATGTGACATTCAAGTATTGATAATTGAAATTATTTCGTAATATAAGTTAAAAAAATAATTAAAAATATTAAAATGGAATTACTTAAAAAAAGTGATGATTATTTGGTAAAATTTTTTATTTAAAAAATAAAAAAAGGACTTCAAATTCTATGTGTTGTAAAAATCGAAGTTGTAACAAAAACATCCTATTGCAGCAATGAAACATTGCAGGGCTGCAATGTTTCAACGCGGCAACCAAAAGTTTGACAGAAACTTCAGTAGTGTTCCTCTGTTTTTCCAGATGCTATTGCCTAATTTCTAACTACAGGTAAAAAGGAAATTAACAACCCACAATGTATCATTACAGCCCCGCAATGTATCATTGCGGCATCCAGGAGCCCCGCAATGTATTATTGCAGCCCCTCAATGTATCACCGACTCAGCCCAAGCTAATGCTCTCGGCCACCGAAGTTGTTGGCGTGGTGCAATCTCTGGATGCCCAGAATTCAATCTCTCCCACGCCCACAACTGAAGAAGCATACTGCACCCGTTGAACGTGTTGCATGACTTTTTCACAGATTTAGACAGGGCTCTATACAAATGTGCCAGAACTGCAACACCCTAAGCATAACTAATAATCTCATCCGTCTGCTGCAAAAGCTGTAGATATCGGGGATGCACAACATCCCGGGATGATGAAGGAAAGAGTATAAACCCAACAATATATAGCACATATGCCCTGCTATACACCACAAGATCCTGAGCAAGTAAATCTGGATGCTTCGATCTTTCACTTCTCTTTGTATATCTATCCCGCAATGCACACAATTTTACCCCGCCACTTTTGGTTGAATACACTGCCTTGCATTTTTTTTATGTAAGCGCAGATCCTCCCAGTTCTTCATCCAGTAGCGACTCGGATTATCAAGCTCAATATGGGTTAAAGCACGTCCACTGATCGGAAAACCTATAATCATGTACACATCCTCAAGTATAATCGTCATCTCACCAAAAGGGAAGTGAAACGAGTTAGTCTCTGGTCTCCACAGCTCCACCAATGCTTTAATCAGGGTAATGTCATTCTGAGGTACTGAGCGGGGGTTAACAAACACCCCAAAACCCCAAGTACGCAAAAGGGAACGCTGGTCGGCCCGTAACTCCCAATCACTCTGCTTCGTAGTCTGCTGCCTTACATCCAACTTCTTCCTCTCACCTTCCTCCCATATCAAAGTGCTAATATGATCATCCTGCTCAACCAGGAGCGATCAATCAAGAGGACCACATTGTATATCCATAATATCTGCAATGATTCGAAATATAAAAAAAAATTAGTCACATATCAAAGACCAAATCTGTACATTTATGACAACAACTTTGTATATTTCCGACAAAAACAACCAAAGAAACATGCTACACAAAACTAAAATAAATTTAAATATATGAAGCTTCTAGTAATACAAATTTTCTACAGACAAAAAATATATAGATTCTACACTGCATCTGTTTCCATCAGGTTTGTTAAACAAAATTCTAGCATACTTTACAACATAAATTCTTCTAAGGAAAAGAACTTGGTGAAATAGAGTCAGTCCTAGCTAAAGGTGTAGTAGTAGCAAGCCCTCTCTACTGCTACAGCAATCCTGCCATGAATATAGTGGAAGTTCATAATTAAAAGAATAATTAATTTTAACACAACACATTGCCTAGTGTGCAATGCAGTTGTATTCACTACTGGTAAGTGGTTAATTTTGTTGTATTGAAAATTTTTTGCACATCTCATCGAACTAATCTCATACTTGACTAATCTTAAACAAAGCTTGAATAAATCATAATGAGCAGATTTCGATGGATTCTGTTATGAAGTATGAACAGATTTTTGAATAAATAAATAATAAGTCCAAAGCAGCACTTTCAGTTATGAAGTATGGGAAAAATCAAGTAGATTTCTAGTATTGATTTTGAGCAGCGATCTTTAAGTATTGACATTATGCATAATGGATTATGTTAGTTTAACAGAACTAGCATTATGGGTTCTGTGCAAAAGTTTGAAGTGTATAAATGGAAAGGAGCAGTGTTACGTTTGTAGGTAAAAAATAAAACAAAATGAAACCTTATTAGAGCGGCTACTGCGGATCTCAGGAAGAAGTTGTTTCAGCTTAGAAAGCACTAAATGTAGGTTATACATATTATATATATTCAACATGATAAGAATGCAACGGAGTTAATATTAGAGCGGCTACTACGGATCCCATAAATGTAGGTCAGTGGCAATATTCATATAACAACGACAATAAAGCACTAAATGTAGGTTATACATATTATATATTCAACATTAAAAATGATTTTACATGATAAGAATGCAACGGAGTTAATATTTTTAGCATTAATGTTGCATAAATTAGGTCTGAACAGTTTTGTATTTGGAAACAGGAAGGCAAATTTGGATAAAACATATACATCTAACTCCATACATTGTCCACACTTAAGATTCATTTAACACCCGTTTTCTTTTGAACAGTGAACATATAGCTTGCAAATGATATTACACACTGAAGCAAACAAACATAAATAACATAAAAATGACTTGCGTGCAACGAGTAATTAGATGAGAAACACTTAAACATAAACAAAAAGTTACACTAGTCCGATATCGATTATCAACTCAATAAAAAAAAGTCATAAAATGTTGAAAATATATGAACTTGAAATGTACCTGATAACGTGTATTTTATACACGTTTTTGTCTCTTTTTCTCTTGGTTTTCTTTCGGTTCCATATGCATTTTACTTATATTTGTTATGTTTTCCTTTTTTAGTGTCGCATGCTTATTTGTTCAAAAAGTGGCTTATTGTGGGTTTGACACGACCCGAAACCCGACACGAACCCGACACAGAAAAGTACAAATTTGGGTTGAGTATTTTGAGTTTCGGGTCGGGTTCGGGTTGGGTAAAAATTTACCTGAAATATTCGGGTCAGTTTCGGGTTGACCTAAAATACCCGAACACGACCCGAAAATTTAATATATATAATAAATTATTTAAAATATATAAATTTAAATTACATAATTATATACATATGTGATATATCTTGATATTATATAAATAATTTTAATCCATAAATCATATAATAAAATTTTATTATAAATTTTTAATATTTTATAAATAAAATTTAATTTATATATATATATATATATAATTATTTTTAATTATTTTCGGGTTAAACGGGTCATTTTCGGGTTGATCGGGTATTAACATGTCAGGTTCGGGTTGAGAAAATTCAACCTGTTTCGGGTTCAGGCCGGGTTCGGGTTGACTCAAAAACAGGATCGGGTACAACAAACCCGACACGAACCCGACCCATTACCCGAAATTGCCACCCCTACACTTAAACATAAACAAAAAGTTACACTAGTCCGATATCGATTATTAACTCAATAAAAAAAAAGTCATAAAATGTTGAAAATATATGAACTTGAAATGTAGCTGATAACGTGTATTTTATACACGTTTTTGTCTCTTTTTCTCTTGGTTTTCTTTCGGTTCCATATGCATTTTACTTATATTTGTTATGTTTTCCTTTTTTAGTGCCGCATGCTTATTTGTTCAAAAAGTGGCTTATTGTGGGCTTGAAAGCAAAGATCATTCAATATGGAATTTAGAAGATGTTGGATTGCGATGCCGGAAGGTTCATAATGCATGATTTTGGAGATTGTTGTCTCGTACGGGCGTCCGCACGACCGTTCAGTAGGTCGTACGGAGTGTTCCAGGTGATGCAGTTTGAGTTTCCATTTGTATGGGCGTCCGCACAGCCGTTCATCAGACCGTACATGTCATGCTAAAATTATTTGGAAGCAAATTGACTATTTTGTCCTCTTATCTAATGGATGTATTAATTGAATAGTTGGGAAACAAACATTATCACATCTTCATCTTAGCTTTATCTCACCAAAAACATTCAATTAGGGTTAGAGGAAGCATTTATTACTTGTAATCTAGCATTGATTATGAGTAACTAACTTCATTTATTTGGCTCAAGGAAGGACTTCTTGTACTAAACCTATTTCATTTTAAATAAGATCTATTTCACTATATCTTGAATGCTTGTGTTGTATTGTTTATGAATTTGCTTGGAGATTTGTAAGTTGCTTCATCTTACTCTTTTTTTAATTTCAATTGCTAATTGTTTGTGCTAATCCGTAATTGTTAGTACATTCATTGTAGTAGCACAAGATTTAGTGTACATAAATCCTCAAGATTTAAGTACAAGTACCTAGGTTGAGCTCCTCATCCTTGGATTTGTCCTAACCTCTCTTTGTTTAGATCCTTGATTTGGTTAAACTAGTATTGCTTCAATATTGGTTGCTAGTATCAAGAGAACTAATTTATGTGCTTCAGTAAATTAGTGTTTTAGAAGAGAAATAAGATTTTGTGTGCTTCACCAATTATCTTGGTTAGGTAGGGTTGGGTATATCTTGCTTGAGTTTGTTGGGTTAAATACTTGATTTTCCATTATCTTTGGGTCAAATATCTCTTTATCTTGCTAATTAACTAATTGTGCCTTGTTGTGTTGGTAAAATTGGATGATTGCCATTAACTTAGTTGTATTTCTCTAGCAATTTATTTCTTGTATGCAAGGTGTTTGATAAAATACCACAACCAACTCAAACCCCCCCCCCAACCAATTTACGTTGTACTAGTATTGAACGCTATTCTCTTCGGTTCGATCCCTACTTGCCACATTTGCTATATTTCATAGTTAAGTGCGAACATAGTAGAGCAAAATATTATTATCAATTTTGCGCGTCGACGACGGGCGTGGCCAGTAGTAGCAGAAAAAAAATCAAATGTACCATGAATTCGAGTGTGTCCTTTTATGTTTATATCCCAAAGGGAATTAGCACATAATATTATTTTATTTTTTTAAAAATTGAGCTTCTAAACGTGTTGAACTGCTAGTATAAATGTTCACAATCTTAAAACAAATACTAATAAATTAACAATCTATTAAACCCTTGATAGAAGATCCTCTCTCTCTCTCTATCTATCCATCTCTCTCTCTTTCTCTCTCTCTCTCTCTCTCTCACACACACACACACACAAACCAAATCAGAAACTAACTAAAATAAACTAATCTCAGCTGCAGAAGCTCATTCAACTTATACATGACAAAAGTTTAAAAAGAAGCTTTACTAATAATAATAAAAAAAACAATTCACCTTGTTCGTCGAAATTAGGGCCGAAAAATACAGAATTGGGGTCAGATAGAAGTGAATTAGTATTTTAAAAAGATAAAGAAGTTAGTTGGGGCAATTTGACAAACACCTTGTAAACAATGATAACTTATAAAAAGTCTCATCATTCTCTTTAATAATACCAACACAATCAACCCTAATTTAGCCAAATTCAATTCGCAATCAATCATAATTCGAACAAACATACCATATTCATCACATTCAAGTGTTTTTGTGTTTATATACATTGTGTGTGTGAAATGGTATGTGCAATCGTTATATATATGAGTTGGGTTCAAGAGAGAACCCCCTTAAAAGGAGAACCAGAGAACCTCAATCTAACCATTAAATTATTATGACTTTAAACGGTAGGATTAAAATTAAAACTCATGTTGGGTGGAACTTTTGTAAATATATTAAAAAGAAAGGGCAATTCACTAAATTCACTAAATCATATAACAGCTGAAGTGTATGCACAGTTCACGATGCACACCACACTACACAATTAAACCCACACAACGCATACTACATAATTAAACACACACAACGCATGTCCACAAGAGCTCACAACTATTTTATTGAGTCCACACCGATAATCAAGAATCGAGGAGAATCGTGCAAAAATCATTCAGACTTGTTCTTAAAAAGCCCTAAATCAATGAGGTAATGAATTGTACTGTTTAATTTAGGGTTTCATACTAATAAATTGTGATTCCTAACTAGATTCAAGTTTATTTATCTGTTAGTATTTATTTTCAGGTAGATTTTAGCTTGTTACACTGGAATCAACTCTGTTCAAAATGTTTCGACGAATAGGTAACAAATTAAACACTTACATTTTGTTTCTAAACCTATATATGGCAAATGCATGATTGTAGATTTCTATATTTGGTGAAATTTTGATGTATAAATGAGTTGTGTATAAACAGATTCAGTATTAGATTCAATTTTTTTTAAATTTTGTGAATGTGTTGTGTCCCGTTTTTATGAATTCATTAGTAGATTCGTTTCTTGTTGTGTCGTTTTATTTTTGATTCAAAAAAGTAGATCCGAAATTAGAATTTATATTTTATTTTAAACAGATTTGCTTGTGTACATATTATAGATTCATAAATAGATTCGTTTTTTTATGTATAGATGAGTTGTGTAGTTTTTTATTTTATTAGACCGATTCAGTATTAGATTCAATTTTTTTTTAAAATTTTGTGAATGTGTTTTGTCCTGTTTTTATGAATTCATTTGTAGATTCTCTTTCTTGTTGTGTCGTTTTATTTTTGATTCAAAAAGTAGATCCGAAATTAGAATTTATATTTTATTTTAAATAGATTTGCTTGTGTACATATTATAGATTCATAAATAGATTCGTTTTTTTATGTATAGATGAGTTTTGTAGTTTTTTATGTTATTAAACTGATTCAGTATTAGATTCAATTTTTTTTTCTTTTGTGAATGTCTTGTGGATATGTTTTTGCAGATTCATATTTGTAGATTCATTTTTAATGAAATTCAAATATTAGATTCAATTATAGATCCAATATTTTGTGCTTGGAAATATTGAATTTCATTAATAGATTCTTGATATCTTACTACTGTGACTTGTTAAAATTGCTGGCATTGTTACTCTTTGTAAATATTTTTAGGTCTCAAATAATGTATAGTTTAATGTAATGTTAGATTCATTTTATTACTGTTTCTAATGTATGTAGTACTTCTAATCAGGTACACGATCGAACCGACAATTAAAGAGGCCAGGATTGAAATCAAGGAATGTTTCACTGTCAAATCAACGTGCAAGGCAACGTCAAACAACAAGCCCTGTTTTAAACAAAAACATCCAATTAAACACCATGGGGTTTGATACAATCATCAGGTAATCATACTATTCATAAATTACATGATACACTTTTTGCCATCTATAAATGGCAATTAATTGATTACTTATATTCGTAAGGGGTTTATGGAAAAATATTCCTATGAAAAGAAGATTGTCAAGTCTCTGTGTTGATCCAATGTGGTTTTACTTGTATATGAACAAAGAAAGAGATTACAAAGAGGATGTAGTCAATTGGATGTTAAGAGATGAGATTTTAACAAGAGGATATGTCTAGGTTCCAATTTGTCATTCGTAAGTCAAACTTTATCTTTACGAATGTCCTTTATACTTGGTATCTATTTGTGTGAGTGTTGAATATTTTTTTGTTAGAAATCACTGGGACCTTCTAATTCTTTGCAATATTGGCGAGAGCATGGAGTCAAATACAAAGAGTCCATGCATGTTTCTTCTGGATTCACTGCATAAGAGAGAGGAGGACATGGAACCAACTATTAGAAAGTGAGCTCTTCAATCTAGTAATTAGTAATTATGTGGATAGATTATTAACGTATTGACTGTTTATGTACATTTAATTATCAGGGTTGTCTCCCACTTGTACAAAAATGGAGAGAAGAAAGAACAAGAAGAAGTGTTAAATATCCCCTATAAAGTGCCAAAAGTTCCTCAGCAGAAGGATGCATCTAAATGTGGATATTACGTTTTATACTTCATCTATCGCTTTATTTTGGATAGTCCGGATGATTTCAATATCAATAAAGACTACCCTGGATTTGTAAGTTGCAAATGAAAGTTCATTTATTATTTAAATTACATTGTCATGCATTTTGGGTGCTTTGCTACATATTGTATGCTCACTGTTTGAAATAAATATAAGTTTTTCTGTTGACGACCATGGCCAAGATGTTGACCGTATATTTTTGCTAAACAATCACAGTTCTGATAAATATAAGATGCATATATGTAAGTTTGATGTATCAGAATTGTGGCAGTGTCCATAAACCTTTGTTAAGCTTGAGAAAGGTACGGTAAATGAGTTAAAAGTAAATAAACTTGCTCAGATTTTGATGTGCAAGGATGCAAATATTTGTTCCACTCTGTCTAACGCCTTTCTACACAATGAAATGCTTAAAGCCAATGAGCATGTCAATGTTTTATCTCTGAATTAAAGAATTTTTAAGTTTGGGTTTCAGGACGGTTAATGTTTCTCAAGTGCAAATTAATTCTAAGTTTAATTAAGTTGGTTAACATTTATCTTAATTAGCAGGTTGTGGTTCTACTTCTCCTATCTTCATTCATTTGTGATGTGAAATGAAATTATGTCTTATGCCTGTTCTTTTTGTGTTATTCTTCTCATCATCATTACTTGGAGTTTAGACCGTTCATTACATGCTTTTTTAGTTTGTAAGAGTTTAGAGTGTTCATGATGCACATATTTGGGTTGTAAGGGTTTTCTGGTAAAATTAATATATGTTGTTGGAGTTTATGATTTTCTGCCTTGTTAATTTTATCTATAGCTAATATGTAATGGTGAATTCGTATATATATTTAATGTCTAAAAATAGAAGTGCTATATTTTTCAGAAAACAATATTTAGAACGATTACAATAATATCTTTAAACATCATTTTACAGTAGCCTGACAGGTTACATTAGTGAGACTGTACATTTTATAAGCGATGTAGTAAGAAATCTTATTATAGTTTAAACTTTAAAGCTATAATTCTATTCCAGAGTTTTTCTTTATGCCCTCTACATCATGGTTCTAATATCTATATATTCATGAAATTTTCAGATGATGGAAGACTGGTTTACTCAAGATGATTTGGATTCATTTTGTCAAAATCTTTCTGATATCTGCAAAACTCCGGGTTTTATAAGTAATATGAATGATTCATGTGTGTTTTTAATCATTATAAGTGCAACTTGAGCAAACAAATTATTAATAACTAAGACTTATTTGTATTCAGATAATGAGCTGCCTAATGTCGTTACTAAACCATCAATTGTTGAAGAAGGTAAGTTTTGTTTTTTCATCCTTTTACAGAACATGACAAAATCGCAGTTTTTGATGATTAGTTCTAGTTTGTAATTGGTTATTGATGATTAGTTTGAGTTTGCTATATTACCAATTACACGAATCCACATTTCATATTCTAAAACAAAACATAGTTGAGTCCTAAAATTTAATTAAAACTAGTAGCTATAGAATTCAGATATATTTGGAACAGGGTTCAGAAAATAGAAAAGTGTATGTAAATTTTAAGTCTAATAAAAATTGAAACCAGAGGATTCAAAGAAGGTTGCTGAAGCTATAGGAGTTTACTATTTGCCTTTGCTACATGATATACATAATACATATACAAAAACAAAAAAAATAAGATCCTTTAGTTTTGGAACCTCCCTACACCTTCTCGTCATCTTTAGATGCACCTTACATTTTTACTGAGTTTCCTCCCCTCATCCACAAACTTACATTTGGCATGCCATTAGCTAATAACTTACACTAAATAACTTGGCTTCTATAGCTGCATGAAGTGGCTCGTAGTTGCTAAAGTCGTAGTTACTAAATTCGACATAATTGCAAGAAAAGTTGACGCGAACTGCGTCTTCCCTGAGCTTGTAAGCCGCTATGTCATAAGCCAATATTGCAACTTCTTCTGTTGCCTCAAATGTGCCTGAACTTTTCTGCGATCCATTTTCCCCCACTGCTTTTGCCTTACTCTTTTATTGGTGGCATTTGGTGGTGAAGCAGAACTTTAATGAACTTATTCGAGTTCATCGAGTATAAGTTACTATTCTATATTTGGGGATATTAACGTGACCTATATTTTTCCGCAACTATATTAAAATTACTATTGTTATTGTTGTTGTAATTTTGGTTATATTTTGTAGTTATGAGAAGGTACGAAGCTATCGCTTGGTTGAGAAATATGGTTGAAGCAAGAGATTTTCCTGCAGAACATTCGGAAGAAGAGTTTAGACTTACTTTGAGAGATAGTCTTATTCTGTGTAATCTTCTGAACAAGATTGAAATAGGAACTGTACCGAAGGTACACTTCATTATTCTGTAATGAAAATGTTTTGATCAGACTATAGTCAAATTAATTGTTGATATTGACAACTACTATAATTTTCAGGTTGTTGAGGCTCATAATGTTTCTACTCAAATAGCTTTTTTTCTTGTATCTGTGGAAGATATGAGGCTTCCTACCTTTGACTTATCTGATTTGGAAGAGGTAAATAATTCTATTGTTAACTTAAAATATTGTAATTTTTTAAACAAATAGTTTTTGAATGATTTTTTCATTAATGATTTTCCAGGGAGGGAATTCTGCAAAGATTGTTGACTGTTTGTTGGCACTGAAATCGTACAATGAGGAGAAACAAGGTGCTGGTAAGGATTCAGAGCCGTTTACCAACTCTTTCTCACAGAATATGCTGGCAAATGATAGTATCTCGAGTAACCTTTGTCTAGATAGCGACTCCACTAAAATGGTTTGTTAGCTAATTAAATTCCACATCTACATTTGGATCATACTATAATGCACTAAATGGACAATAATTTGTTTTTTGTATTCTCATATGCAGCATTCTTTTGACCCAAATCAACCTGCTCCACTTGTGTTTTACACACCCGAGAGTTCACTAGAAGAGATACCACTGCAGCAACCAGCTTTATGTAAGATTCATTTCGTTACTAAAAGATTATAATCTTGAAGTACTATGCAGCTTCTTTAATAGAAATTGTTGGTATACCTAATTACATTTTTATTTTCTAGTATGTAATGAAGAACAAATCCCTAAAGGCAACACAAAAGATTGCATCCAAGTCATCAATCTTTCAAGTGAGAAAACAAAAATAAAATTCATGAGTAAGAAGAAGAGACCTACAGTGGCTAGGAGATCACCACGTTTATATAAAACTACTGCAGAAATTATTGATATTCATATTAGTGGTTCTCTGACAAAAACAAGGAAAGTTCATGGCAAATCTAAATCACCGGAAAGACGGACATGTGCAAGATTAACAAAAGGTGACACTTCATCAAATTCTGATGCAGATCTGCGGTTTACAAAGTTAGCTAAAGAAATAGAAAGTGATTTAGAAGAAAAGTTAGAAAAAGAGATAAAGGCCGTGAGATGCACTCCATCTTCTGAAACTGACTATGATAATGGCAGTGACATTGAGAAGACTCCACCTCCAAAATCACATATACAAGTCATTCATGTTGATATGACTACAAGTTCTCTCAACAAACGAAGTAAAAAATCAGGAAAATGTGATACTCCAGCAAGACGTACATTTACAAGGCTTGCAAAAAGTAATATTTTATCAGATTCTGATGAAGATCCAACTGCATCAAAAAAATCTGCAAAGATGAGCAAAGATAAAAAGAGACAGAAAAAATTCCAGAAAAGCTCAAGATTTGCAGTTGAAACTTCAAAGCGATTGAGGAACTCAACAACAAATGTGAGTTCTATCTCATCTTCAGACGATGAGTCCGAAATAAACTTTGATCAGCTTCCGGTACAAAAGATTCGAAGGTCACCAAGGAAGATGCCAGAAAAGAAAAGCAAAACATATTTGACAAGAAATTTTGACGATGATAGTGATTTTTCAAAATCAGCAAAAGAAAAATCAATGCAAACTAAGAAAAGACAAGTGCTTGAGAAAAATCCATGAAAGAGAAGGAAAGCTTCAAACCAGGTACACAAAATATATCTGCATCTATTACTCTACTGTATTTATTCCTGTTCAAAATATAGATTCACTATGATCTAACATGAAACTGAAAATGATTCAGGATCACAAAGAAGTCTAAAAAAACAGAAAGTTGAAAGTCCGAAAACAAACAAGGAAGAAAGAGACTGTATAATCAGAAAGCCAAAGAAGCTATTGTATCGACCACACCCAAGGCTTTTTACTGATGCTGTAAACCAGATGTCAAAGGCTAAAAAAGAGTGGGTTTGTCGAGCGGGATTTGAGCATCTACTTTCATTCTCAATGAAAAAGATTCCTAAGAACACGACCATCAATGTTGTATTGTGGTTTGATTATGATAAATTGTGGTTGAATCTATCTGACAATCGCATTATCAGAGTAACAGAGGAAGACGTGCATGAAATATTGGGTTTGCCAAGAGGGAAAATGGATATCAAAATGATTTCTGATGAAGATAAACTGGCTACCTGGAGGTCACAATTCGATGAGGATAGACCAGGTCATAAAATAACCGAGAAGATGGTCTTTAGAGCAATAACAAGATCAACGGAAGTTAACCTCCAATTCAAGCAAAATTTCATGATACTAATGATGAATTTGTTCATAAGATGCATAAAAAATTCTTATCTCAGCCAAGAGGTCTTAGGATTTGTTGGAAATTTTGATAATGCAGCAAAGTTCAACTAGTGCAAACTCGTGATACAAGGCTTAAAACGTGGATCTAAATTATGGATTGAGGATCCTGAAACTCAGTACTACACATGATCCCTCATGTTCTTGATAGTAAGATAACACGACTAATGTAGTCTCTTAATTTTGAATAAGCCATATTTTAATCTGATTCTGATGCATTTAAGTTGTTTTTTTCATAGTATTTTTACCTTGATCGAGTAAACAATGCGCAATTTCAAGTTGAAAGGACAAGTCCAGTATTTCTTGAGTGGAAAAATTCCCTGATCATTCAGAGAGATGGCGTATAAAATTATGACAACTCTTTTGGTGAAGGAGATATAATATGCATTTATATTTTACTTTGATAATTCATTAAATAGTTGTATCGTTTAGAATTTATTTAGAACAATCTATTGCAGGAACAGGATTTTGAATTACCGAAAAATTCAATAGAAGAAGATGGGATAAATTGTTTAACAGATAATGACTTGGATGAAGAACATGCTGAGGTATGAAAAAATCATTAATAGATTCAGTTTATGGGTATATAAATTATTGTAGTTTAGTGATTCATTAGTAGATTCATTTTTCTTTATATACAGATTAAGCTATTGTGCATGTAGTTTACTGATTCAATATTAGATGCCAATTTATTGTGCATGTAGTTTACTGATTCAATATTATATGCCAATTTATATTCAAAATAATATTTGGTTTTGTGTTTTGAAAGTACACTAATAGTAGTATTAGTGCATCTCTAGCTATGTATATTCGTCCAGTTTATTTATAGTGATAGGTTACACAAAGAATCAAAACCTGAAATTTACCTTTTAAATTTAAAAACAACTTTAAGGCCCTAAAAATATAAATTGCTTAGCAAGTCAAGTTTTGTAGTGGACATATGATATATAATATATCATATAATGGACATGCTTAGTTTTTGTTAGTTTGCTATGATGATATTAATGCCTTTTTCCTATTACTGAAGGTTTTTGAAGACAAATCAGTTGCTGATATGGTGATAGAAGTGCGAAATGAAGGGACATGTCAAGATGATACCAAGAATGCAGAGAAGGTAAATTATTATTCCATTTTCATTCACAATGAACACATTTGCTCGTCTTTTAAACTTTTTTGACTGATAAATGCTTTCTTCCATACAGAATTTTGAAAACAGTCAACAATTTCACACTCCGAGAGAGACTATAAAGGGAGTGGATTCATGTCAAAGGGATTTCAGTTATGATGACTTATACAGTGGAATTATGTCTATTGCTCAAGACATAAATAACGAAAAGGTAGTATTTACTCTTTTAAGAAAGTATCCTCCTTTTGTAAGTTTTTGACATTGGATTTTCGGCAATGACTATTTTCATTTGTTAAAATTACAATGATTTCACGATAGAATTAAAAGATGAAATCAAACAATTCAAAGAAATGCAAATAAGGTGCCGAAACAAATTGGCAATGGCGAGGGCATATTTTCCAACCAATCACGATGTAAAGGATTTGGAAGATGAATTTGCAAGGCTACACAAGTCACCTATTATTGGAAAACCTGTACAAGAAAGGTATTTTAACTTTTTAATTTGAATTCCCTGTTGCCTTATTTATTAGTTATTTCATGTTTGGAGAACTGCTTTGTATAATAAATAGTTATTAGGTAATTCAGAAAAATTATTCAAACACTTTCCTATAATGTGTCAATACATTTAACATGTATAAAAGATGCATTAAGCCTTAGTAAAATAACATAAAATGGAACTAAAATAATCCTTAGTAAACAACCCTAAAATCAGGATAGGTTAGACCCTAAACCCTAAATCCGTATACATTTTATTCGCCATTCTGAATATTTATAAAACCCAAAATGGAACTATAGAACCCCAAAAGTTAATTGTTGAACCCCCAAGGGAGCGACTAATTTAAACGCTACTTAATTAGGTGTTTAAAATGGTGTTTTGGGCTAAAAAGAAAACACCACACAAAGTGGTATTTTAGAGTGATATTTAGGACCATTTAGCTTAGAATTGTGATATTTGGGTTCATTTAGCTTAGAATTGTGATATTTGGGTCCATTTAGCTTAAAATTGTGATATTTGGGGCCTTTTCTCGATTAATTATTACATTTATAAAATGTAATAGACATAGGTAACCCTGCATAGCTAGTTGATTATATACAAGATTCTATTTTCAATTCCATAACAGATTCAAAATATCAAATTCACAAATCTAATTGATTATATACAAGATTCTATTTTGAATTCCATACCAGATTCAAATATTAGGTTCATGTAATAGGCACAAAAAAAAAGATAGTTTATGAATGTTAGAATTACTCATACGAAAATCCTTAATGAAAATGACTTAGTGGCACTCACGCCATATTTCACCAATGTACAAACAAATCATCCAAGAAAGATTTTAAAAAGTAAACTAGAAAGAAATTAGACAACATACAAATCATTCTATATACTTTTCATCTTTATTGCGATCAGACATTTCTATATCCTCTCCATTAAGAGGTTCTTCAACTTGATGTACAGAAAGGTTCTTCTGTACGCCTTTTTGTGGACAGTTACGTGAGTCATGATATGACTTCTTCTTGCAAATTTTGCACATTCTCCGCACTCTATCATGACCATCAACACTTTTCTCTGCAGGCCCAACTATCCTCTTTCGACTACCTTTGTTGTTGCTTTGAAGTGGAGGATGAATAGTAATTACAGCGGAAGGTTTCACACCAAACATATTTGCAATAACATCTTTCTTGGTCAGTTGAGGATTCTTAACCATTTCTCGAGCTTTAGCTCTCAAACACTTTAGACCTGCAAGAACAAACCCTAGAGCATTGACATCAGAAGAAACCTCATCAACACAGCCTTGAAACTCAAACCACACTTCTTTTGATGTAGATTTACGCTTGTCCTCGTCACTAGAACCATTAGATTCAGCAACCAAATCTATCGTCGAATAAGTCTCCACTGCATTTTTCATCCAACGTTTCGATAACAACTGTTGATGAATCTGCTCAATAGAACTAAGACTCAAACAGTAAAAAATATGCCTACACGGGTAGCCCACTCTAGTAAACAAATGGCAGCTACATGAGATATCATTTGATGATAATGACAAATCAACCTGAAACACCTTATCTTTAACATGTTTATCTCTGATCATGCATTTCTTCACATTATCAGCAGTAACCAAATTATCCAACGACATGTGATAACAAGCAGCTTTGATTTCCTTCCTAACCTTGTAATATATACTTCGTGTATAATGGGACGCTGCATCTTTCTCAATTTCCATTTCAGTAACCATCTTAGGAAATTTGTTATCCCCATTCCTCAATTCATAATATGAGTTACGTTGCTTCGCAATGGCACTCTCGTAACACATATAGAACTCAGACAAAGTATCACCTTTTTGTACAAAGTGGTTGAAATAAAAATTTGAGCTCTCAGAACGTGATGTTGTCCTAAGTAAGTCACCCATTGATTTATCCATAAAGTAGGTAGGAATCCGAAAATGGCGCAACTCAAACATTTCTTTTAACCATGAATGATCACTTAGATTGTACTCTTCCAAAACAGAGTGCCAACCTTGTTCAAACTCTTCCGGCACCAAGCTATTATTCCAAACAAACTTATTTAGTTTCTCCATGAATAAAGATTCCGCAAAAAAACAACTCCAAGCTGCAATACAAATAAATAAATAAACGATTTATCAAAACGAAATAAAATTAACTAAATTAAAACATCAAATCATTTGAAAACTCCGATACAAGACACTACATATCTAGCTGGGTGACTTGTGTATTATGAGATTTCTCAAAATATGGATTGCACGAATGTATACAAATAAACATGATTCTTCAAGTTGATCTATTCCATCCATCCATCCATCATGTTTAATCTTGGTTCAGTAAATTCAAGTCAAACTATAAACTAAACTATATATGCTCCATAAGCAAGATAAAATATCTAACTTTGGATTCAGTGTCACCCAACATCTTGATATTTGTACTATCTAACTGAAGAACATACATAATAATCAAATAACACTATAGAACATACAATCTATTATGTCCACTATAGAACATACATAATAATCAAATAACACTATAAATAAACAACACAAATATTATCTTGCTAGGAAATTTTTGTAGAATATGCCACATACAGAGTCGGTGCATAGAGTCGGAGAATATTTTCGGAATTACAGCCTTCATGGCAGCACACTAATCAGTTATAATACATTTTGGTGGACGTTTCATTATTTTTAGAAACATTTTAAAGACCCATGTGAAATTTTCAATATCCTTCTTGTCAAGTAAAGCGACAGCAAAAGTCACACTTTTCCAGTGGTTATCGACACCAATAAAAGGAACAAACACCATGCTATATCTGCATAAGAAAAGCAATCCATTTTTTTTTACCAAAATATAAATAAACAATCTAGAACTGAATCTCTTATAAAACTAAATAACTAACAGGTTGTTCTTTGTTCATTATTGTCAATGCAAAAAACATACAAGAAGCCTATTTTTGCTAATTACATTAAAGTCAATTTAAACCTCAATAAAATAACAAATTTCTTTTGAAAGACTCTTAAAGAAAGTAATGCAAAATTAAGACTTTATTTGATGTAACTCAAAACATGTAAATTACTTTTAAGAATAAAATTGAAATCAAAACTTACTTGTTTGTACGGTAAGTTGCATCAAACGAAACATCTCCAAATACGTCATAACTTCTTTGACCTTCCAAATCAGCCCAGAAAATACGGGTCAAATGACCATTTGAATCTGTTTCATACTCATAAAAAAATGTGTTATCTGATGTTTCTTTTTTATCTTTAAACTTCTGAAGAATCATATCAGCATCATGTTTTCCAATAAAGACCTTGATGTCCCTCATCCAATTTTTGAAATCAACCGCAGTTGCCCCAATAGCAGCGTATGAGCCGGTGAGTGATTTGAGAAAATTAAAAGCCCTTACATGACCAGTATTTGAGTATGCAATATTAAATGCAAAATTCCTAAGAACGACAGTCATACACCTATTTTCGTGGAGAAAATGCTTTTCTGAATCATTCGTAAAAGGGTGATTGTGATTGTCTTCAAAACGGGAAACCACATAACCTTTCAAAGCAACGTTCTTTAGTACAAGTTTTGCACTACACTCACATTTACCAGAAACTGTTCGTCTTTTTTTTTAACAGGTCCCACAGTATCAGATATACGAGAAGCCTCAAATTCAATATCATCATCATCTCGGGAAGAAGAATTGCCAGCCAAACCAGCCTTTGAGCATACAAAGTACTTTGACACAATAACTCCCCTCCTTGTTTTTTGTGTAGAACGACGAACTTGAAAGCCGGAGAAACTACTATAACCCTTATAACAACTGAAGGCAGCATCGATACTTGAAAAAACATGACCAACATAAGGTTTTGCTGGACTATCACCAGTCCAAAATTCATCACCATCACCAAATAGTTGTTCAATTTCATTTTCGAATATCATCTCACAACAAGCATCATCGGCAACATTTGTAAATGTATTAGTGTCGTCGTCATTTACTGCCACATATACAGACAAAGGTTAAATTTTTTAAATATAATGAATCTAAATATAAACAACACATATGTGACATCACTACAAAAATTAATATATCAAACAAGGAATGAAAAATAAAAATTATAGTAATATATATAAACACAAATGGATTAGCATGTGAATCTTATGTGAAACATTAATATGTACAGCCGATGGTGCACATACTACGGATTTTGTAATTAAGAAATAATACGAATCTATCTATGAATCTCGAAAACAGTATACACAACTGAGCAATACGTCAATATATAGATCAAATAAGAATCAATAGAGGAATCTCAAAAGATAATTAGCGCACCACAAAATATATAGGTGATAAACATAATCGTGGTATTAACAGTTCAGACAATTGAAATGTATGATAAAAAACACAATTTGCAAGCAAACTTAAAACAAGAAGCTAAAAATTACAATTTAACGAGGAACTAAGAACAAATCACAATAAAAAAAACTAAAAAATTGAATTTTAAACGTACCTGAACACAAATCCATTATAGTAACAACTAATCAAAGAATTAATGATTGAAATTTCAATCAATAATCGAACTAAACGTGCTTAAAAGAAGCAAATACTATAAAAACAATGAAAAGTAACTCAATTTTTTGTCGAAATTAGGGCAACAGATAATATCATCGAAGAACATCTAGCACAAACCTATAGATACAGCTGATGTGTGTGTATATGCGTATATGCTATAATTTTCGGTTAGAAATCGGATATAAAAATATGATTGTTTGAATTAATCTTAGCCGTCGATCTAATTCTTAATCTAACGGTGAAAACATAAGTTCTCTGGTTCCCTTTTTAAGTTGGCTCTCTCTAGAGCCCTGGCCTATATATATATATATTAAACTGTGTTTAGAGTAGGAGGAAGGAGAATTGGAGTACCTGTTGTCAGAATTCGTCAAGAAATCGCCTCTGCCTCTAGCGTTCTTTTGTGTGATTATGATTTCGACTTTTGTGAGTTTCGGGTCGTGATTTAGGATATTTGGGTCCCCAAATGCCGCTACTAATTGTAAGGGCAAAAAGGTAAATTAATAATCTGTAATGTATCATTGCAGCCCCGCAATGTATCATTGCAACCCCGCAATGTATCATTGCAGTATCCAGGAGCCCCGCAATGTATTATTGCAGCCCCGCAATGTATCATTGTGGTAGCTATTGATCCCCACCATACACATTTGAATTTAACGGATACGATTTGTTGGTTGCATTTTCCTTCCCAACCAACCGAGGTTGTGAAAGGGCACCCTATACTAATCTATATGATTTAGGCAATAAGGGTCAATTTAGTTGTTTGAGCATCTTCGAGTTATATTCTTAAACATATTCTTAAATCTAGAAAAAAAAGTATAATAAAAAAATGAGCTCCTATATATTTCTAGTAGCTCTTAAAAAGGTTAATAGCTCATTTTCTCTACTTAAGAACTAGTATGGGACTCTTAACTATTTTCTACTAACAAAATATTCACTTGCACATAATTGAATTTAAATATTTATCATAATTAGATTTAAAATATTATTAAAATATAAATTAAAAGTCAAAATAAAGAATATTGTTGGAATTGACACGAATATATGTGTAATAACTTATTAAGAATTTATTGTTTATATTATATGTTAACTATGAATATCACTAGGAAACTAGATAGAGGGGGCTGAATGGATAGTTTGAATATTTTTCGTTTTCTTGAAACTTAATAGCTGTGTTAGATTGTGTAGTATGAAAATGCGGATATAAAATAAACAAGACACACACAATCACTTTAATCTACATTGTATAAAGTAAATCAAATACTACAGCTTCCAAAATTTCACAAGTGAAATTCTGGCTTCTAAACAAGAACAGTGTTTTCTTGTTTTCTTACAGAGAAAAGAGTGCTTGGATGTATCTATGTGTATCTCTCTTACGACTAACTATAGGTTGTGCACAATATATATATATATATATATATATATATATATATATATATATATATATATATATATATATATATATATATATATATCCTATACAAACTAGTGCACACACCTATTTACACAGTTACCCCTAACTGTAACTCCCACTTGTTCTTCCATAAGAGGTTAACTGTGTCAGGAAGGACCACTTACTTTCTGTCGTCCTTTCCCGTTTCTGTAGCTGCTTGTCTCTATTCTTTCTCTCCAAGTTTTGCTGTAGATTTGCCATCTGTCTTTGGACCACTTAACCATAACAGATGCTTCAGTATTTGTCTCCTTTGAGCTTTGATTCTGTACCTTGATTTGTCTTGTTGTAGATTGTCTAAGTGTTGACATCGTGAACTCCAGCATATTCCTTATCATGTGACTTGTCGACATAGAGCATTTGAGACTTTGCTATATGAGGACTTTGCGATATGAGTATTTTAGGAGTATGCGATATGACATATTTTTGACTTCACGATATAGCCTTTTTGGGGACTTCACGATCTAGCCTTTTTGAAGACTTCACGATCTAGTACATTCTGACTTTGCGATCTCAACACTTCACGACATAAGTCTTGAAGACTTCACAACATAGTTCATTTTGGACTATGCGATCTCAGTACTTCACGACATGGATATTGGTGACTTCACGACATAGCTCATTCTGACTTCACGATATGGGGACTTGGATAAATTTCTGCAACTTATTTCTTCGGCCTTATTCCCATCCTGTTGCATGAACAATTTGAACTTCTGCCAGGACAATTATTTCATGACCTATGTACATTCTAGGTTCAAGAAACTTACTAAGCTCGTTATAATCTTGAGCATACAAAATAAAGCTAAGTACATGAAAACAAGACAAGTACAATAGAGACCTATACTATATCCCAATGATAAACTTCACTAGGTCATGTAGAGTGACATAATCACAATGTGTAGACTTGTTAATAGTGATATTCATACATGCTTTGAGCCTAACTTAGGTACACGCTTCATATTCCATTTGCTTTTCTAGATAATCATCATAAACCTTCTTCCCTAATTTCATCCCTTGCAGTCAATTCTTCGGTCTTCTAAATTTTCAACAGCAGTCCTCAGGGCACTTTCTAAGAGAGGATTAATCAGGGATTTTTTTCAATCGGGAATTTTAAGAACAATGGTCTGAGTGATTTTATTGTTGTAGCTGGAAATTTGCACGGTATTAACTGGTGAAATTTAGTACTCTATTTGGTGACTTGTAGCTGGAATTTAGGGTTTTCATGCTAAATTGGCTTTTAGCGTGACATCTGATATGGATCAATGTTTGCTTTTAAACTGATCCTTTTTGTGTGAAATCTGAGTTAGGCATTTTTATCATAATTGAGTTTTCCACAACTTGCAGGTTAAAACATTTGATAGAAGAAGATGAGTTTCTCAATTAAAAGAAAGAAAACACCTTTCCAGAAGCACAAAGAAGAGGAGGAGGCTAAAAAAAGGGTTCATTGCCAACCATAATCCTTACAACGTGTACTACATTGCTTTGTGCAAGGTTTGATTATAAAATTATTTGAGTTCTTTTGTAGAGGGAGGAGGACGAGACATCTCGTTTATATGCCCGAGTTTGTAGAGTCATTCCAGGGTCCAAGACATTTGTTAGAGGAGGGACGATTAATCCTAACGACAAACTGAAGATTGATTCTGAAGGTTAGTCGAGCGTAGCTAGATTGCTAATGTTAAATCCTCCTAGTATTTTTTATTTTGTGGTATTTTGTTATGTTTGTTGTGCGGAGTATATCAATGAATTTTCTTTCACATGGACACATTAATAAAAACATGGACCTTTGTATTCATTCACGGATGGCAGGTGGAAATTCCAAAGATGGGATATCTGGTTCCAAGAAGGGGAGTAGGTAAATGAATAATTGGTGATTGTATTTACAGAGCCACCTCTGTTGATTCATCTACTTAATATTAGGAACCGAGGATACTATATTTACTCTTTAGCTTTCGCATCAGTATGAATGTGTATTCTTGAGTGAGCTACCTAAAGTTAAAGTTTTACAAGTGAATTTGGATAGTCACTGTGATAAGTAAGCATGCATAGTAGCCTAACGATTGTTTTACAACTAGTTGGGGCATTCCCTCAAATACAATAGTATGGCTGACTACATCTAATTTGTGGTAAATATAGGAAAGAGGATTCCTATCAAATCTGTTAGCTCATTTTCTATGTAATAAAGAGATAGGAAAAACTGTTTTTTCTTCTCAAACTGTTTGTAATACTCTAGAACAATTGATCTAAAAAAGTCAAGGGTATACTGGCTTTTAGTTAGCGATTCCTTCCAATTCTTCAGGTATGTTCCATCTTTTGTACCACCTCCGATGGCAACCAAGGGTGAAGACTATGAAAAAAGGTATTGCATTTGAAATATCCCTTTTTTCTTTCTGTAGAGGACTATCTAGGTATGTATTTACTTTTATTTACTTATATACTATATTTATACCAGGACGAGATGGTGAAGGAGAAAAAGAAAGGGAAATCTCGGAATATTCATCTTCTCATGGATGAATTAAACCGAATTCATAACTCTGCTGTAAGAAGCTTCTGGTTTATCGTTGTTTAATACTCCCCCATTCCCTTTCGGTAGTCTCTTTGACTTTAAACATGCACTTTAAGGTGTACAAAAACACTTATACTTAGCATAATTTTTAAATTTACGTCTAATGAAAAATAGACACTAGATTTTTATTTGATATAAAATTTAAAATTTGATATTCAATGTAACTTTTCATATTTTACACCTTCAAATGTTTGCCAAAAGTCACCGGGACTACTGAAAGAGTAAAAGGGGATAGAGATTAGAGGGTGTATTAACACATCTCTACAAATTTGAATATTTGATGATACTGTATGTTGTTATATAGAATTTACAATGTGGAGGCCATAAGATATGAAACTTCTGTATGGAAAAAAAAGTGGGAGTTTGGTGGATTGTGTCCTCTGTATTCATAATTATTTTTTATGACTGCCTACTGATATGTATTCATTCTCAGCTGTCTAGCAGATTTGATGAGGTACCTGATGATTTTGATCCAATTGGTAAGCCTGGCTCGTTTGATGATGGAGATCCACAAACAACAAATCTATATGTTGGGAATCTTGTACCCCAACCCGAGGTTAAATCCTTTAAAGCTCGATACATCTGTGCTTCCATACTTTGTTACTTAAAATACTGATGTCATAAAACTAGTATTCTGACATTGTTATATACTAGGTGAATGAGAATTTTCTTCTCCGTACTTTTGGAAGATTTGGGCCTATTGCTAGTGTGAAAATTATGTGGCCTAGAACAGAAGAGGAGCGTTAAAGAGAAAGGAAATCTGGTTTCGTAGCTTTTATGAACAGAGCAGATGGACAGGCTGCTAAAGATGAGATGCAAGGTTATACCAATTTCACTTCAATTCAATATGCAATTGTCCATATAAGACCTAAAAATTGTGGCTAGAATAGAGTAACATGTTACTAGGCCTTTTCACATGTCCATATAAATATGCAATTGATTGATCAAGTTGGCCATCACAAGAGGTTCTTCGCAAGTCTAAAACAGTGACAAATCTTCACAGTGAATCATTAATGTTTGAATATATGAATAATTTTTTGTTGACAAGTATTTTCTTTTAGAATTGAAACAGAGATAATAAAAACCAGGTAGCATGAAATCCATATACAGCGATAGTTTTACTTTCATTATAGAATGTTAAAAATACTTAAAATTGATAGTTTTCATTCAGCAGAGATATCTGTTTCTTTCAAATGTTAGTGTCTATTACATTTTTTACTACTTTCTATTCGACTGTAAGTTTGGATCTGTCTAGACAATATAAATTAAAAGATGTGCACTTTGACTATGCTACTCAAATGTATTAAACAACAGGAGAGGTATAGACTTGTATGAGTCAATTTAGACCCAACAAGTGTCTCGACTTTGCATGAATGTAAACTAATTCCTGATAGTTAAGTTCTGCACTTTTCAGAATAAACATCTGGCTCAGCATGTGAGCATCTCATATCTGAAAATTAGAAGATTTACATTTTATATATTGGTGAATCTGTTTATGCAAAGTAGCGAAACATAACAGAGGCTCAGTGATATATATTACAATCTAAAGATTCTAAACACACGTAGGTATGCAATAGATACTTGTGTACTGACATTTTTTTTTCTCTTTTGAACCAGGGGTGGTGGTTTTTGGATATGAGTTGGAAATTGGGTGGGGCAAATCTGTCTCTCTTCCATCACAAGTGTTACCTGCTCCACCACCAGGACATATGGCTATTAGGAGTAAAGAGGTTATTATGATTCAATTTATTTTGTCCTGTAGAAAACAACTTGTAATTGTACATCTGCTTGCTTATTAATAATTAGATCTTGGTTATAAAAAGTTCACTATGTGGTTGAGGCGAACAATTTTAGTTGAGTAAATGATATAGTACATTGAAATTTACAGCTTATATAACAAATATTACAGATATCTATATGTTGGTAGATGCATATCTCTAAATCTGTTTTTTTTGGCAATTGGCAGGGTGCAACTGTAGTCTTGTCTGGTCCATCTGGCGCTCCTGTGTCTTCAGTTCCAAGCCAGAATTCTGAACTGGTAAACTTATTATTCTGCTTGATAATATTTATGGTTGTTTAAAGAAATTATTTTATCAATCCTTTTATGAACTTATTGGTTGTTATTTTGGTATCCCATTCCAGGTTCTTACTCCTCACGTGCCCGATATAACTGTTGCTCCACCTGAAGATGATCATTCACGCCATGTGATTGATACAATGGCTCTTTATGTTCTCGATGGAGGTTGTTCTTTTGAGGAAGCTATCATGGAAAGAGGCTGTGGAAATCCTCTTTTCTCTTTCTTGTTTGCACCTGGATCAATGGAGCATGCATACTATGTCTGGAGGTTGTATTCCTTTGCACAGGTACATTCTGTTATGATTTTTATTTAGTTATACAACAATGACATTTTGAAAATAGTGCAAGCAACCTGTTGGCACAATGGCATGGAAGTTATATCTTTTCCCGTCATTTGCTAGTTTGCAGTATTTTGCATTTTCTACCGCCGTTTCACTATCCATTCTATACGATATTTTAGGAAGAGGGCATATATAGGTATATTGCCAAGTGAGGATGTAGACTAGGAATGAAAAATATTTTTTTTGTTTTGCAGGGTGATACACTTCAGCGTTGGCGAACTGACCCTTTTATCATTATAACTGGTAGAGCGAGGTAATGCATAACTATAAAGTCAAAGCTAGACATCTAGTCTAACTATCAAAATAAACAACTACCCTGCCAATGACAACCACTCTTGGTGATCTCCTAGCTGCTGCAGAACTATCGTTCGCGCTGTGTCTGCTCATATTCTCGTTTAACTGGAATATGGTTAGAAACAAAACAAGTAGGAGCCACAAGTGCTCAGCAAGCATAATATATATCAATCACAGTTCCATAATGAAAGGAAGGATTACAGTTATCTGAATCAACAATATACAAGTCAAACATATGCTTTTAACAATCCTTATTGAAGAAAGAGGGATTAGAATTGGACTTCTACATTTTTCAAATAAAAAGGTTGAGCTGCTGATCAGTTACGCATCAACCCCGGACTAGCTTATAGCAAAGTCCTCCACTAGGATCCATGGCCATCTGGGCCTTAAGTTATTATGACCATAAATATGGCCCGATCATTACTGGTCTCATTTTAAAACATGCCAATTCTATCACATAGTATAAGCAATAACATGCATAACAAGATAAGTACACAATGACAGGGTGCAATAGTTGCAAAAGAGCTTCAACTGTTCAATATCAAATGAAGTTCGAGAAATAGATTCGAAATGGTTTCAATGGTACATAAGTACACAATGACAAGGTACAATAGTTGCAAAAGAGCTTTAACTGCTCAATTATCAAATGAAGTTCGAGAAATAGATTCGAAATGGTTTCAACGGTACATAAGTACACTTTTAAGAAAGTCAACAATGATTATAGTCAACACAAGTGAATTGAAATGAAGATTTCTGATATTCAACACAATTGTGGATTTAATCAAGAATTTAGGAATATTCAAGGAAATAGCATCAGTTGCTCATATACGGGGTGAAGATCGAATAATCTGAATCATTCTGATGATAACATACATAAAATCATTAAGAACAATAACAATTGAATCAACAAGTAAATGCACAGATACTTGCCGGGTCTAAGTAGCTGACGGAATTCTACCACACTTACTCTACCTTCTCTTTTCCCTTGCTCCGGGAACTCGATTCTATAATAAACAACTCATTACAGTAAGTCTAACTATCCTCGTTCTATCCTCGATATACACTCATAACCCGACCAAATTCCGGCGAGCTTAAACAATTTTTCGATCTAGCTTATTTCTACATGAAACTCTACGTTCTTTATGTTAAAATGAAGCTAAGAACACATACAACAAAAGCCCTCTATCATAAACAATGTCAGATCATTCATATGAACGGACTATTCAAAAGAAAAATCGGGCAAAAATCCTAAAATCGAATTTCTTAAAATCGAACACAAACATGAAATTAAAGCATGAATTCCTAATCAATGGAACCCTAGAAACATGTTAGAAGCAATCAATTGAACGGAGAATCAACAGAAAAGAAATCCCCAATTCGAACAAGAACCCTAATTTTAATTCGACTATTGAAAAATTCATAATAAATCGAAAAATTACCAGATGACGATATGGTTGGAAGATTCTGAAACTAGAGCTCAAGACCTTTGATTTGAGTACTTGAACTTGAGATTTGGATTTCAATAACACCTTCGAAATTGATTTCGATTTTCAAGAACACGAAGAACACGGTTCAGGAATTTTTTTATATTTTTTTGTATTTATATATGTATTATACATATAATAATGTACGATTCTCCTTTTTATACTTAGTGGAAAATAATACCCCAAACGACATTTTTGGATCGATATAGATCCACTGGATCGCTTTAAATCTTTAATAAAGTAAAGTTCACGTTTTACGAGGTGATAGTCATCCAAAAGGACTGATAATTATCCATATCAATACATATCATATATATAACGAATGCTCAAGAATACTAGGGCTATAACAGATGTATTATTGATATGAACTATATATCAATCACCCTAAACAATTAGGGTTCAGAATAATTTTTCTTTCTTTGAATAAAACAAATACTATTGATAGTACCGGATAATAAGGGATATAATGATACGAAGAAATCCTCCGATAATGATTCGGACACGAATGACGAAGGAATAATAATGATGTACAAAATTTCAACGGGGCCCTTGAATTTTCAAAACGGGGCTCAAAATTGAAGATATTTTCAAATTACAAAATATTTGAAAGGGGCTTCCGACACACCAATTTAGCACATAATCACTCAACAACCTTAATCATTAAAACTCCAAATACTCCACAATAATTATTCTCCACATATAATACAATTTATATTATTAATAAAGTTCACGGATCTTACATCCTTCCCCCCTTAATAGGATTCTGTCCTCAGAATCTGATCAAGGAAACAACTGGGGATACTTCTCTAAAATATCACTCTCTAACTCCCAGGTAGACTCTTCCACCTTAGGATTCCTCGACAAAACTCTTACTATCACTACAGTCTTATTCCTTAACACTTTTTCCTTACGATCCAATATCTGAATTGGTCGTTCTACAAAAGATAAATCTGCCTGGACCTCTATGGGTTCATACTCTATTACATGGTTCGAATCTGGTCGATACTTCTTAAGCATAGATACATGAAACACATTATGAACGTGCTGCATATGCGGGGGTAACGCTAACTCGTAAGCTACTTTCCCAACCTGCTTCAAAATCTCAAATGGTCCAACATATCTTGGACTCAATTTCCCTTTCTTCCCAAACCTAACTAATCCTTTCCACGGTGAAACTTTCAATAACACTTGTTCTCCGACTTCGAATCCCATATCCTTTCTTGCTAGGTCACCATATTTCTTCTGCCGGTTCTGAGCTGTTACTAACCTTTTCTGAATCAATTCAATCACTTCCTTTGTCTGCTGTACTAATTCTGGCCCTATCACTTTCCGTTCACCAACTTCTTCCCAATATACTGGAGATCGACACTTCCGTCCATATAGAGCTTCGTAAGGTGGCATCCCAATACTCGCGTGAAAACTATTATTATATGAGAATTCTACTAAGGGTAGATGATCGTCCCAATTACCTTTAAAATCAAGCGCACATGTTCTAAGCATATCTTCGATGGTTTGAATCGTTCTTTCACTTTGACCGTCCGTCTGTGGGTGATAAGCGGTACTCATTTTTAATTCGGTGCCTAAACACTCTTGAAAACTTCTCCAAAATCTTGAGTTGAATCGAGGGTCTCGATCAAATACTATTGACACGGGAACTCCATGCCGTACCACGATTTCCTTTACGTATAAACGAACTAACTTATCCAGCGAGAATCTCTCGTTAATTGGAAGAAAATGTGCAGATTTCGTCACTCGATCCACAATAACCCAAATAGCATCATGGCTAGTCTTCGTTCTAGGCAATCCTACCACAAAGTCCTTTGCGATGTGTTCCCACTTCCACTCAGGAATTTCTAACGGCTGTAGTAATCCACTTGGTCTTTGATGTTCCGCCTTGACCCTCGGACACGTAAAACATTTACTCACCCACTCATCAATTTCTGTAACAGCCCCAAATCCGGGGTCAGGGATTTAGAGTAGTCACGATCCACTTACTTCTTGCCTTGCCTGCTTTACTCACAATAGACACAATTCATCTACTTATGACCCCACAATGTATATATATCTCTCTCACACACACACACAGGTTAGAGTCTCAGAAAGGACACAAATACAACCATTGCGGAATAAATAATCTTTATTACAATACCCAAATGTCTTTTGAATTTGCTACTGATACAACTCCTAAGTAATGGTACATTACCAACTTAGCCTTGTAATACTCACCACCCTCTCATACCATTCATATCTATACATAAGATGAATACCAAAAGCTCCAGCTTGATCTGACTGGTTCACACTACTTCCAGGATCACTGCTAGAAACTGCTCATGAGACTGCCTTGCGCTTACCACTCGCCTAAGGGATGTGCGCCGAATCCTTGGTATCCTACTTCGCTGCTATATAATATTTATAAAACAATAGCAAGAGTGAGCGATAGCTCAGCAAGGTAATAAAAGTATGGCATAATCCGCCTTTAACTCAACCCAGAATAAAGCGGGTATAAGACAAGAATTTGTCAAAATATCTCGATACTGAAATTATTTCCTTATCGGAATGTATTCCCAAAAACAGTACCATTATTGTATTTCAATATCATTTTCATAATATTTCTGCGAACTTTTGCTATATTATGAACAAAGTTCTAGTATAATATAAAAGATGAGGTGTTAGATCAGAATTCAATGATCGTCAGAAGCTAGACTCAACTGATCAGGATTGCTGACGTCATCAGTATTGCATGGTCATCAGTATTTGATCAAGCGTCAGTATCTTATTGATCATCAGGATTCCTACTCAGACTATGATCAGGTTTGATCATCAGGACTTGAAGCTGATCAGGATTCCTACTTCGAGTTATATTTGGAGTCTAGATAAACATGGAAGTTTGTTCCTGGTTTGTAGAATGCAGCTATCGATTAAAGATATGTTTCTATCTTTGTTATGATTAGGACTTATCTTATTATTGATAGAGAAGCTGTGTGCACTATATAAACACAGTTTTGGTTTCGATTTATGTACTTATCAGAGAGAGAGAACATAATCGGAGAGAAGCTCTTAAGAACAGAATTTCTTGAGAGAGTTTTTGTAAGCTAGCAGCTCTTAAGAACATCAGAATTTCTTAAGAGAGTTTGTAACAATTTTATATCAAAGTTAATAAAGCTGTTATTGTTATTATTATTGATCTTTCATATTTGTGTTATATAAAAAGTCGAGAATCTTATACAATTGTATTCAACCCCCTTCTACAATTGTTATTTACTGGGCAACAATTGGTATCAGAGCAAACTGATTTAATTCTGAATCAGATACGATCTAAAGATGTCGACAACCAAGTATGAAAGCATGAAGATTCCCATCTTGAAGATATCAGAATATCCCACATGGAGGGTAAAGATGCTGATGTACCTGGAGGCTATGGATCCTGACTACTTGGACAGGATTCGTGATGGACCATATATACCAACAAAGTTCGTAGAACGAACAGATACAGTACCAGAACATTATGTGGTCAAAGCTAAAGCTGAATGGACTCCAGAAGAAAAAGCTCATGTACTCAGGGAACCAAAGATAAAGAATATCTTGCATAATAGCCTTGATGCTGTTATGTCAAACAGAGTGATTGCATGCAAGTCTTCAAAAGAAATCTGGGATACTTTGGAAACTCAGTGCCAGGGATCTGCATCTGTTAAGAAAAACAGAAGGGCTCTTTTGATTCAAGAATATGAACAATTCGATGCAAGACCTGAAGAGAGCCTGACTGATCTATATGACAGATTCCTGACACTATTGAACAGCTTATCCTTAGTTGACAAAGTATATGAAACTGAAGATTCAAACACCAAATTTCTTAGAGCTTTACCTGAAGAATGGGATACTCAGACCTCAATCATTAGACACCAATATGATCTAAACATTGTGTCTCTTGATGAGATCTATGGGATGCTAAGAACTCATGATCTTGAAGTTCAACAGAGGAAGAACAAGAAAAGCAGCAAGGCAAAGTCAATTGCTTTGAATGTAGAAGCAAAATCAAAAGGGAAAGCTATGGAGGTCTCTAGAAGGAAAGCAAGAGTAGCTGAATCAGATCCTGACGACTCTTCATCAGATACTGATGGCAATCCTGATGCCAATACTGGTGATGAATCTTCTGACTCAGACATGGAAGAGATGGTTGCTATGATTGTCAGAAACTTCAGAAGGATGAAGTTCAGGAAGAATAGAAGACAAGGCAACTTTCAGAAAAAGACATTCAAAGCAGACAAAGACAAGTATATCAAAAAGGACAGCAAGGGTAGCAAATTTGACAAGTCAAAGGTTAGATGCTACAAGTGTAATGGTATGGGTCACTTTGCTTCTGAATGCAACAAGACAAAGGCACTCATCACATCAAGCAAGGATTGGATGGACTCTTCCTCAGAATCTGATACTGAGGTAGTCAACTATGCGTTAATGGCCAATGCTGATGTAACTGCTGCTCCTGATGATAAGGTACTAAATACTATCTTTGATTTTGATACTGATAATGCTTCTGAGTTAAGACGTTTTCTAAAGTCATTACATATTAGCTTTAGAAGTCAAACTGCTGAGAATACTAGAATCTTATCTGAGATGTCTGACCTTAGAAAAAGGAATGAGATATTAGAAGCTGAATTTTCTCGTATGCAAGAAGTACAAAAAGAATGTGATAATGCTAAACACATGCACTTAGAGATGACATCTAAATGTACTTCCCTTGAAAAAGAACTTGAATATGCTAATGAGAAAATCAGAACCTGGACAGACTCTGGTAGGAAATTTCATGAGATTAATATCTCTAAGAATTGGAAAGAGTGTCTAGGATATAAGTCAGATGAAGATAAGAAATTGAAAGAGAAAATTGTCATTGATGAGACAGTCAGTCCAAAGACCTATAGACATGTTATAGACTCAACCAAATCTAAGATTACTCCTGTTAATTTTGTTTTTGGTAAGGATTCCAATTCTACTTTTGAAAAGGGATCTTCTTCTACTCAAGGAATTAAAGTTATAAAGTCTAAACCTGTCATGAACAAAGTCACTAAGAATGTAGGTCTATTGTCTCAGAAACAGCTTAAAGATAAAATCTGTGAGGTTACAGATAAGAAAAAGGAAGCTACTGTTAAGAGAAACAGGAATGGTAAAATTGGGATCAATAAAGAGAATGGTTATAAGTATATCCCAAATGCACCTAGAAAGTGTTGTTTTAACTGTGGTAACTCTAATCATCTTGCTATTGATTGTAAGAAGAGTAAGAAGAAGATTACTGATATTCCTAAGTCTGATGTTAGGAATAGATCAGTACTCTATAAACCGCAGAAGTCCTGTTTTCATTGTGGTAGTCTATGGCATTCTATTTATACATGTAAAGAGTATCATGATTTGTACTATAACTTTTATGATCCATTGCCTAAGTTTGAAAGTAGTACAAAGTCTGATAAAACTGAAAATGTCATAGTGAAGCATGCTTTTGTTAATACTGATACTGACAAAGCAAATCCTGATGGAGTAAATCCTGTCAGGACTGCTAAAGTCAAAAAGTCTTCTGCTGTTAAAATTAATAAATTGCATGAGAAAGGAAACCAACATGTATGGGTTCCTAAGTGTTCTAACTAGTGTGTTTCTATTCTGATGCAGGGTAAAAAGAAAAATGTGTTAGTCATGGATAGTGGATGTTCTGTGCACATGACTGGAAACAAAGCCCTGTTATCAGAATATGAGGAAAAAGCTGGCCCAACTGTGTCTTATGGAGATGGCAACATTGGACAAACCTTGGGATATGGCAATATAATCATTGGAAATGTCATCATTGAAAAAGTAGCTCTAGTGAAGGGACTAAAACACAACTTGTTGAGTATTAGTCAAATCACTGACAGAGGTTATCATGTCAATTTCTATTCCTCACATTGTGAAGTAGTCAGTAAAGCAACAGGGAAGATAGCACTAACTGGCTACAGGCATGGTAACATATATGAAGCCAACATTCTCTCAGATACTGATGGCTCCCCTACATGTTTCATCAGTAAAGCTTCAGTAGATGAAAGTTGGAATTGGCACAAGAAGCTTTCTCATCTCAACTTCAGCAACATCAATGAGTTGGTTAAGAAAGAGTTAGTAAGAGGATTACCTAATGTCTTATATACACCTGATGGACTCTGTGATGCATGCCAAAAAGCAAAACAAAGAAGGACATCATTCCAGAGTAAATCAGAATCCTCTATTGAAGAACCATATCACATGCTACATCTTGATCTATTTGGTCCAGTCAACATCATGTCCATCAGTAAGAAAAGGTACACTCTTGTAATTGTTGATGAATATTCTAGATTCACCTGGGTGTATTTTCTGCATAGAAAAGATGAAACTCCTGAAGTTCTGTTGGATCATGTGAGGATGATTGAGACAACCACAAAGTACAAAGTCAAGATTCTGAGAAGTGATAATGGTACTGAATTTAAGAATTCAAAGATGGAAGAGTTCTGCAAATACAAAGGAATCATTCAACAATTCTCTGCTCCTGGCACACCTCAGCAAAATGGAGTAGTAGAAAGGAAGAATAGAACTCTTATTGAAGCTGGCAGAACTATGTTGGAAGAAGCTAAATTACCTACATATTTCTGGGCAGAAGCAGTCAACACAGCATGCTATACACAAAATCTCACATTGATAAACAGGCATGGTGTCACTCCTTATCAGTCACTCAAAGAGAAGAAACCAAGTCTGAAGCATTTGCATGTGTTTGGCTGTAAATGTTTTGTTCTCAGAACTCATCCTGAACAGCTAGGGAAATTTGAAACAAAGGCTGATGAAGGAATATTCATAGGCTATCCTACATCAAGAGCCTTCAGAGTTTTTAATTTGAGAACAAGAACTGTCATGGAGTCAATACATGTATCTTTTGATGATAAGAAGATAACTGGAATCATTGAAGACTCGCATGATAGATTGTTATTTGAAAATGAAGCTTCCAAGGAACCTGAAGAAAGTGAATCAGAAGCTGTCCATTCATCCAGTACTGACGGGTCACCAAATCCTGATGACTCACCAGGTACTGATGGTACTAATACTGATGATGCAAACAACAGTAATACAACTAGTAGTGCTAATGTTGAGGGGGAGCAACGGCATTCAACTACAAGTTCAGAGTCAACTCAATCATCAGGACAGAATTCTACAGATACTGATTCAAGTGATGATCCTGACAACACATCAGGAGGTCATAGCAATAATTCAGGGAGAGCTTCAAATCAATCAAATTCTTTCAATCAAGATAACACCAATCCAGGGGGAGCATCTACTTCAAGAAACAATTTGACACCAGCAAGGAAATGGACTAAAGATCATATTCCTGATTTGATAATTGGAGATCCTGATGCAGGTGTTCAAACAAGAAGTGCAACTCAGAATGAATGTTTATACAATAACTTTCTGTCCAAGGAGGAGCCTAAGAAAGTTGAAGATGCACTTAAAGATGCTGATTGGGTTACTGCAATGCAAGAAGAACTGAATGAATTTGAAAGGAATGAAGTCTGGAAACTGGTACCAAGACCAAAGAATAGATCAATAGTTGGTACAAAGTGGATTTTCAAGAACAAGACTGATTCTGATGGAGTCATTATCAGAAATAAAGCTAGACTAGTTGCAAAGGGGTATTCCCAACAAGAGGGAATTGACTATGATGAAACTTTTGCTCCTGTTGCAAGACTAGAAGCCATCAGGATATTTCTTGCTTATGCAGCACATAAGAAATTCAAGGTTTTCCAGATGGATGTTAAAAGTGCTTTCTTAAATGGTGAACTGGAGGAAGAAGTTTATGTTGAACAACCTCCTGGTTTCATTGATCCTAAATATCCAGATCATGTCTACAGACTGGATAAGGCACTTTATGGACTAAAGCAAGCTCCAAGAGCATGGTATGAAACCTTAGCTCAATTCTTACTGGAAAGTGGATTCAAAAGAGGTGCAATTGATAAAACTCTATTTTATTTGAATCATGGTAAGGAGTTGCTGTTAGTTCAGATTTATGTTGATGATATCATTTTTGGGTCAACAAACAATAAGCTGTGTGAAAAGTTTTCCAAGCTTATGCAGTCAAGATATCAAATGAGCATGATGGGAGAAATGAGTTACTTTCTGGGTCTTCAAGTTAAACAGACTGATGAAGGGATTTTTATTAATCAGTCTAAATACACAAGGAATTTACTGACAAGGTTTAACATGCAAGACAGTACTCCTGCTTCAACTCCCATAGCTACAGCTACCAAACTTGATCCTGATCAAGGTGAAGAGGTAGATGTAACTCACTACAGAGGAATGATTGGCTCTTTATTGTATCTCACTGCCAGTAGACCAGATATCATGTTTGCAACCTGTCTATGTGCAAGATTTCAAGCAAAACCTAGAGAACCACATCTGATTGCAGTCAAAAGAATTTTCAGATATCTCAAAGGCACTCCTTCACTTGGCCTTTGGTATGCAAGGGAATCAGATTTTGGGTTGTGTGGTTATTCAGATGCTGATTTTGCAGGATGCAAAATAGACAGGAAAAGTACTTCAGGAAGTTGTCAGTTTTTGGGTGGAAGACTAGTTTCATGGTTCAGTAAAAAGCAAAACGCTATTCAGGATTGTTAAAATAAATTTTGTTTTCTTAAATAAAATTTTATTTTAATCTTATTGAATTTTTTTTTAATCCTGATATGGCAAAATATTTTGTGCGGAAATGCTTTTATTCCTGATGAGGTTAGGTTTTTCTTACATCAGAAAATGCCTACTCGTTATGGACTACTTTCTAATGCTATGGTACAAGGACCAACCCACCTTGTTCCTGACACAAGCATGCAACCTAAACAGTCTAAACAGTTAACAACCACCTCTACTGTCTCTCAAAAGACTTTAGTTGTAAAATCAAAGAAATCAGCTAGAACTGATGTGTCTGGAAGGCAATCAGGTTCAAAGGATTTTTCCTCTACACCACTCACTAAAAAGAAGATACAAGGGGGTGTACAAGGGGTCCTGGTGAAGAAAGCTGATAAGGTTGTTAAGAATGTTCCTGTGAAAAGGAAGTTAAGGTTGATTGATGAAAGTGATTCAGAGGATGACTTACCTATATCCTCTGTGATGAATGTGCACAAGGAAGTTGCTGATACTGCTACTAAAGCTGTGGTACCTTTATCAAAACCACAAAAGACTAGGAAATTATCAAAGAGCAGGTATCATATTCCTTTGACAGTGCAAATGAAGGATACTGATATTCAGACATCAAATCCTGATGTTAGTATTCCTGATGCAGCAACACAAGTTGTCTCTATATCAGACTCTCCAGCCTCTCCATCTCAGATTCGAGGACATTCTTGGGAGAAGGTATCTACAACTGCTTCCTTGGTTGGTCTTACACCTACATCAAAGAAAAAGAGGAATGCAGAAGAGTTAGTCTATCAGAGACAGAAGAAGCTGAAAGGATCAAGCCCACAAGAACCTGAATTTCAGAGTAATTCAGCAGCTACTGTTGATCCTGCCACACAAGAACCACTCAATCAAAGTTTGGGTGAAGGCTTAGCTAGTGGAATGGTCACACAAGAACCATTTTCTCAAAGGGAGAATGAAGACATCAACATTCCAGCTACACAAGAACCATCTTCTCAAAGTGAAGATGCAGGCAAAGCTACAGCTTCTGTTGAAAGATTGGTCGAGAACATTGTCAATGAGGGAAGCACACAAGAACCTTTAGCTCAAAGTGTTGAAGCAGCTTCTGAACCTCAAGCTCCACAAGAACCATTGGTAGCAAATACTGATGCAAGCATATCAAATCCTGACGATGTTCATCCTGACGCTAGTGGTGCTCCTGATAATGAACCTATTTTGATACAGCCACTTCGTTCAAGACCAATAGATCATCCTATCTCAGAATCACAGGATAAACTGAAAGAAAAGAGAAGGAACAGCTTGCTACAGCACTCAAGATTAGTCTTGGAACTAATTTTGGTTCATCAAGTACGTATATGGCTGGCAAAGCTTTCACTGGGAAAGATCAGAGACAAGATTTTTCTACTCCTTCCTTTGATCCTGCAGAGGCATTTAGACAGAATGAATGGAACAATTCATGGCACCAATCTGATGAATCTATCAGTTTTTCTTCTGCTATTGAACATGCCTATAATGCAGTGAAGTCTATAGAGAATCAAGACTTGAAGAATCATTTGAAGGCTACAACTCTGTTATCCAAAAGCCTGAAAAGTGAGATTGATTCTATCAAGGGTTCAACTGAAAAAGTGAGGACTGATATCTTTAATAATTTTACAAAGGTGCCTACTACTTTACAATTGAGGGTAGTGGAATCCCAAGTGAAATCTGTTGTTTCAGAACAAACCTCCATCAATCAAAGAATTGATTCTCTGGATACTAAGGTAACTGAAATTCAAGCCTCTCTTTCCTTAATTTTGCAATTATTGTCAAATCCTGATGTCAAAAAGGGGGAGAAGGTTATTCAGACAAAATGTACACCTGATCTAGTATTAAGAAATAATGATGATGATACTGGAGATGATGGTGGTGACAAAGCGATACAAGGAGAAACCTCTGATGCTGTTGTTATGAAGACAATCCAAACTTCTCAAAGTCAAACAACGCAGTCAACTCATGTTTCTGATTCTGGAGTTAAGACAGTAAGAACATTGGTGCAATCTCAGATCCTGACGGAAGATCAAATCCTGACACCTGGTCATGGACAAATTCTTGCTACAATTCCTGAAGGTGATGAAGATGTGATTATTGATAATCCTGAAGATGCATCAAATTTATTCCAGAAGTTTTCTACAAAAGACGGTAGAATTGTTACTCTTTATCACACTGATAAAAGAGTTCAACAATTATTTGCCAGAAAAGCACTCTCTACAGCAAGTGAAGAATATCCAGATCTCTCACATGAAGAATTCTTGAGACTACAAAGAGAGACAATGGAAAGCTATACTGCTCCTGCTAGAGGTAGAGGAAGCAGAGGTAGAAGAGGTGCTAGAAGAAGTAAAAGAGGTTCTTCAACTCAAATATTACCTAGACAGACAAGGTCTAGAGGGTTAAGAATTGAAGAAATTCCTGAACCTATTCAAACTCTAGTAGTTCCTGACAGATCTACTTTTGGTGATGATGGAATTGTTGAAGAAGAACCTGAATTGAGAAGAAAATCAAGTAAATCAACTCTC
Source organism: Heracleum sosnowskyi (assembly GCA_030848705.1). Lineage (NCBI taxonomy): Eukaryota > Viridiplantae > Streptophyta > Magnoliopsida > Apiales > Apiaceae > Heracleum > Heracleum sosnowskyi. The sequence goes on from CM061241.1 coordinate 20,188,920, forward strand.
AGCAATACAAATCAAATTGAAGATTCTAATCCTGACAATATTCAAGATCCTGACGAATCTGAAATTCTGCAAGAGGTTGATTTGATAATCTTATCTACTGTTGTTGATTGTCACAACAAAGAAGTAGATGAAGAAGAAGAAGCCAGAAGAAGAGATATTACAAGAAGAACAAATGACGATTTCAATCTCTATCTACAAAGGCTTAAAGTTTCAAATAAAAGACAATGGAGAAATTCAAGCAGACAAGAATCTTTACTTGAAAGAAGCTACGCTCATGAAAAGGAGATATACAAGAAGTGGAAACATATTAGCACATTAAGTTGTGATACACCTATCAATTTTCAGCCTGGTGGAATTATTACAAGCGCTTCAAGTGTTGTTGATTTGTCTGATATGGCTAGATCAAAAACACTCTGGTTAAAGATGTTTTCAAATCTGAAGCAATTGTCAAGTAATTCAAGAGGAGGTATTGGACACAGAGATGGTGAATATCTGAATATGTCATATGTTGATCCTTACTCCTTGACAGAAATTGGAGGTACTTTAACTTCTGAAAACCTGAACAATTTATTAGCTGTTGATATAGTTATAGATTGTCATGATGGTTTTGAAAAGAAAGAAAAGCTTCTGTACTTCATGAAAGATGGTAGTGTGAAGATTCTATCTATTCAAGATCTGCTGATGAAAACTACACAGGAACTGAAATATGTTCACTATCTGTTAAGATGGAAGAACCAAGTGTACAAAGAATGGAGTGACATGATTTTGTCAACTATAAGAAGAAGACTGGATGGAAACAGTAATTTCGATGGTAATTATACTCCCATGTACTTAAATCAAAGAGGTCAGGATGTGGAAATGCAAAGGGGTACTGCTGTTAAAGAAGTAAATTTTGGCATGACTCATCTTTCTCTCAATCCTGATGGGAAGGAAATTGCTTATCTTTTGCTTGAAGAGCAAAGTCTACAGAGAAACTCCATACAGAATCTCAGAGCAGCTATCTACCAGATTAATGAGGAAGATGAAGAACTCAGAAATCTTAAGGAAAGACTGATTCAAATTCTTGAAGAAAAAGAAGAAAGTTTATTATCCAACTTCTTGAAGATGAATCTGTTCTATCACAAAGCTTAAACAGATAAGTTGTTTCTGAAGATACTCGTACATTTTGATACATGTTTTTGACATCATTGAATATTTGGAATCTATACTTTATTTCACAAAGTATGAGATTGGGGGAGATTGTTAGATCAGAATTCAATGATCGTCAGAAGCTAGACTCAACTGATCAGGATTGCTGACGTCATCAGTATTGCATGGTCATCAGTATTTGATCAAGCGTCAGTATCTTATTGATCATCAGGATTCCTACTCAGACTATGATCAGGTTTGATCATCAGGACTTGAAGCTAATCAGGATTCCTACTTCGAGTTATATTTGGAGTCTAGATAAACATGGAAGTTTGTTCCTGGTTTGTAGAATGCAGTTATCGATTAAAGATATGTTTCTATCTTTGTTATGATTAGGACTTATCTTATTATTGATAGAGAAGCTGTGTGCACTATATAAACACAGTTTTGGTTTCGATTTATGTACTTATCAGAGAGAGAGAACATAATCGGAGAGAAGCTCTTAAGAACAGAATTTCTTGAGAGAGTTTTTGTAAGCTAGCAGCTCTTAAGAACATCAGAATTTCTTAAGAGAGTTTGTAACAGTTTTATATCAAAGTTAATAAAGCTGTTATTGTTATTATTATTGATCTTTCATATTTGTGTTATATAAAAAGTCGAGAATCTTATACAATTGTATTCAACCCCCTTCTACAATTGTTATTTACTGGGCAACATGAGGTTTCAAAGTAAACCAATATAACCTTTCCGAAAAATATCTGCTATGTAAGCAGAATATCAACATATAACTTAAAAGATGAAGTTATAAGGTGATTCAGTATAAACAACTCCCTTACCATAACTCATGTTATGTAAGGTATCCACAGAGTCATATGATATAAAAGATGAAGTTACGAGGAAAATTCAATATAAGGTTTCCGTAACCCAAAATCCACTGATGCATATATAATCTGAGTAAGGTTTTATCAGAGTCATAACTCATAAAATAAAAGATGAAGTTGCAAGGATTTATTGTAACTTCATTTTTTTGAACACTTTTCAACCCCATGCCAACATGATCGGTAAACCTGTACCACGGTGTCATCCTTAGTCCCTTTCAATACATGTTGCAGAACCCCCTGCCAACATGATGGGTAAACCTGTACCAAGGATGTCATCCGTAGTCCCTTTCAATACATGTTGCAGAATTATCCAAAATGGATGATGAACCAATACCGGAGTTTCTACCGCGCCCGTCGTACCAACCTTACTATGATCAGTAGCAGGTCGTACAACAAAAATATGTTCTCTACATGTAGATGGAAGAATCACGACAGCCTGACATTGTCTACTACCTTCCCGGATCTCCCGGCCCATTTGGGGCAATAATATGGATGGGTCGGCGTAACTGGACCACTTACACCACCCCTAGTTTGGATGAAATCCATGACTCTGAAACGTAAAGATCGTCCTCCTTTCCCCAAGTGTAATACTTGTTGATACGACTCCACTAAGTAGTTATATCTAGGTTTGAAAGGAAGATTCTCCAATATTTCCCAAGTGATGCTTGTTAATGGATATCGACTTGTTCCATCAATTTACCCTTCGATCGTAGGGGTGGTAACACAACATTTGACTTGCAGCAATTAAATTGCTCCGAGAAAATATCTGTCCCCTGACAGTTTTGAGTTGAGAGTTTAAAATGAGTAGCAGTCACTTAAATCAGGTTTCCCATATTTTTGATAGTTGAGCGAACATTTAAATCCTCTTTTTGATTTAAAATAATTAATAATACAGCTTAGAGTATCCTTCGTAATTATTGAAGGTCGAGGATAAACTTTAAATAACATTTCTCATTTTTAAAACGTGTTAAAAGTATTTAATAAATAATCGAATAATATTTATTAAATAAATAAACTTTAAATGAATATTCAAAAATAATATTCATTAAATAAATAGTGATTGAATGAATATTCAAAATAATATTCATTAAATAAATAAACCTTGAATGAATATTCAAAATAATATTCATTAAATAAATAATGATTAAATGAATATTCAAAATAATATTCATTAAATAAATAAGGATTAAATGAATATTCAAAAATAATATTCATTAAATAAATAAGGATTAAATGAATATTCAAAATAATATTCATTAAATAAATAATGATTGAATGAATATACAAAATAATATTCATTAACTAAATAAGCCATAAATGAATATTCAAAAATAATATTTATTAAATAAATAATCATCGAATAATAATTACCCGATATCTTTATCGGAAAAATAATCTTTAACATATACCGAAAATATAACTACTTCCGGTCTAAAGAATAAATCATACGCCCTTTTACCTAGGGCCTTTATAAAAAAACTGGCTTCTAACTAATTTCCCATATCTAGCTTAGAAGCCCATAATCAAATCATAAAGCAAGTATCACAATATACTTTCGAAACAGTTATGCCTTCCATTAGCATATATAACTAAAATAGTATTCAAATAGTATTTCTCGACTGAGATAATACTCAAATAACATTCCTTGAAAGATATAGTAAGCAAATATCATTCCTCGAATGATATCATACTCAAATAACAATCCTCAAAATACATAGTATTCTGCCGATGGAATCCCTCCGGGTTTCCACGGCTATCTACATATCTCAAAATACCGACTCCTAATTTAGAGTCGAAAACACTGAATATGCTCTTATATTTAGAGCTACCAGGTAAACCGGTTCATAACTACTTAACTCAAAAGATTTTATATAATCCAAAGGTCAAATCTATTTCAACAAGAAATAAGATATATCACAAAACTGTCCAATTCTATACATGGCAAAAGCAGTATTATATAATCAATACTTCAAAGTATAGATTTAGAAACTTGCCTGATGCTCGAGAAGTGATAGGGGTTCGCGACGATGTCGGTCAATCTAGACAAAGTCAAAGAAAACGCACGATTAATCCCCTGGATAATCCACTTGTACTAAATGCTTAAACACGTAAGCGAAACACAACCAAGGCATTACTAGCTCGTTATAGGCTCATACTAAGTCCATGTTAATAGACAATTACTTAAGTCGTAGGTTTAGTTCGAAATCGATTCTCGAATACAAGTTATACTTAACCATTTACAACATTGGTTTCTAAGTCATGTTCTTAGTGGTTTTCACTTGCGCAACCTCGGCTAACACATTTTTATAAAATCAAAAAATAATCTTTTGGATTCGAAACCTTCGTACAAACTTTCGTAACCGACCTTGGCACTTCAATACAAAATTTCATATTTTAAAACAACTCTTAAGGGTCTCAAACATAGCCACAAAGTTGGTACATTTCTGCAATCTCATTCCTTGAACCACTTTCACTAAAATGGTCATATCTCATAAACTGTAAATCGTAATGACATGATTCTTGCGCACACGTAAACTAGAAACAAATCTCTACACACTCATGTTCATCACTGAACCAAAAGAGGCAGTTAGGTTTTCGGATTCTAGGCAGTTTTTAGAGTTAACGAGAATCGGGCATTACGACGGCTTAAAACTTAACGTTTTCCATTTTCAAAACACAACCAAATCAATACCAATCAATCCCAAACTCACCATCCACCTTATACTCCCTCCACTCAGTCAAATCCTCCATGAATATTCAAAACAAATTCATAACCCATCCTCCAAACTCAACCAACAATTCATCCTTATAATTAAAACAACTAAGCATAACATATACTAAGCATAAACACTTTCATCTTTCAATTATAAGAAATTTTTTCTTGAAAAACACTATTCATCATCTTTTTTAACTTAAGAAATGAGCATGCTAGAGATGGTGGGTGTTGGAGATGTTACCTTTAAAAGAACGGGTTTGATTCTATCTTTCTTTTAACCATAAGAACTTGAGAAACGACCAAGAATCCATGGAGTTTTGCTTCCTCTTCTTCTTCTTCCTTAGCCACGGTTTTTCTTGAATAAAATGGGTGTGAGAGGCTGCTACTTTATGGAAATTTGTGTGGATAAGGTGTGGTGAAAGTGTGGTGATGGTAGATATTTTGTTTTTAACAAAATGCAAGTTAGGCCCTCAAGTTTGGTTAAGCTTACAAGCTTCTTTAACGCACTTCTTCCATTAATTCATTCATTTCCCTTTTTATTTTAATACAAATATTATTCTTTATTTCCTAAGTTATAATACGTCCAAGGTTGCTTCTTCGAACGGATTTTCGAGTCTCGTTTTCGTTTGCGATTTCTGACTAGGCGATTAGTAACCGTTTATTATTCCTGAACTTCCGCTGAAATATAGGATCGATCGGAGACTATAAAATTTTACTATTCATCTTGGAGCACTATTTATCAATGTTACTATTCATCCTTTTTTTTGTTCCTCTTGAAACTATTCGAAAATATTTCCTAAAAAGAGCGAATAAAACTCTACGCGATTCTCGCAGTGAATAGTAACTATTCACTCCATAAATCGAATCCTTAAATCGACTTTAATAAAATAATAAAATTCCAAAATATTAAATCCTCAAATCCTGAAATTTAATATCTCATTTCTTGAATATAATAATATATAATTCACTGCCCGGTCAAATACTACACCAAAATAAAATTTGGAATTTCTGAATTCCGATCGTCTTTGCATTCACTTATTTACTCCGTAGATCACTAATATGACTTCGGAATATTCACACTACGTCTCATACATAGGTGGCATGAAAAATTTTCTTAACCCTCAAAATCACTATTCATCCACCAAATTCCCTATTCACTGATGCACTTAATCATAATAAGAAAAGTTTTAATTTTACCAAAAATTCGGGTTATTACAGTCTCCCCTCCTTAAAAGGATTCCGTCCCGGAATCAGCTTACGAATAACTGGGGGTACTTCTCTCCCATTGCACTTTCTAACTCCCAAGTGGATTCTTCCACTTCTTGATTTTCCACAAACCTCTCACTAGCTTGGCAACCTTGTCTCTTAGCACTTGCTCTTTTCTATCCGTGATTTCCACAGGTTGTTCTTTGTAAGTCAGTCCAGGTTGTATATCTACCTGCTCGTACTCTAACATATGCCGGGCATCTATAGTATACTGACGTAGCATTGACACATGAACCCTGTTATGACCATTCTACAAGTTTGGGGGGTAAGGCTGGCTCGTAGGCCACCTTCCTAACGCGTTTTAAAAATCTCAGATGGCCCAATGAATCTCGGGCTCAACTTCCCTTTCTTTCCAAATCTCATTAATTCCTTTCACGAGGATATCTTTTGGCATCACGAATCTCTAACCTCATATTCTCTATCTTGTTTGTACAGAAAATACACCAACATAAAGTTGTTTGTCATCCATCAACATGCCATTTAGCTTATCAATAGCAGTACTATCTCTATACTCGCGGGCTTAGTCCGCATAATTTCTCTGTCTGTCACTAGCCGCTTGTTGGTGAAATCTTTTGTCTTTCTAGTTTGTTGGACTAACTTGGGTTTTGTGTAAAATCTCATCCTTTAATTCCCGATCATTCGGAATCCATCTCTGTCTCATTTTAATTAAGGGTATCGGCCACCACATTGGCCTTCCCCGGATGGTAGTGTATCTCACAGTCATAATCCTAGGTCAATTCTAGCCATTTCTCCATCTCATGTTATCTACTATCACGGGTAACTCAAAGCCAATTCATTACATTCCATAAAAATTTGTGGGTGCATTAGTCAACCCAAAATAACCTCGTTGAAAACTCGAAGTGTCTATTCCTAGTACGAATCGCAGTCTTGGGTATATCCTCGGATTTAACTTCCAACTGGTGATATCCAGTTCTTAAATAAATTTGGAAATACACAGCGTTCTTCCGCTGATCAAACAATCATTTACAAGGGTACCTATTCTCCATGTCGAACTCATACAACTCTCGAGGTTCGATGCATAATCTTGTGCTAACATCTTTCTCTCTTACAACAACACCGGGCTCTCCACGGTGGTACACTGGGTCTTTATCATATTCTTGCCCAACAATTCTTGTAACTGAGTCGCTAACTCTTTCATTCCCACTGAGGCTAACAGGAGATGCGGCACTATAACCTGAATACTCGTTATTCATTCTCATGTCATCCCAATCGATATTTGGTAGAGCATTAAGATCTTGTATAGCCTCCCAAAACCACTATAGTTTCCTTTATACTTGGTGTCTCTTTTCTTGGCTTCAACCATAAGAGCTAATTAAGTCTCGTATCTCTGGCGTAATAGTTTCTTAGTCTGAACTATATTCAAGAATCTCTGAATCTGTCTCCATCCTTTATTTATTACTCTCTCTCCCTTACAATCAGTCTGGGCTCCATTGGGTGTCAACCAACCCATCCTTATTATAATATCAACTTCTCCCAACTTGAAAGGAATCAGGTCTATCAAAAGTGTCGACCTCATATTTCTAGTTCACAACCTGGATGTACCAGTCTTATGGGAAAATCCCTCGATTGACTATTTCTACTTGTAATTATTCCCTTAGCGGCTCGGCCTTAAGGTTTAATTGTCATGCAACATCTTGATATACAACGATGCATTAGCTATGTCTAAATAGTATAGAAGGGTACCTGCTATTTAAAGGTCCTGATAGTGGGCTTCTTGTTGGAGGTAGCCCTGGTTGAAACCTACTGGCTTTCTTTCCTTCTGTGTTCACAAACTCCGGAACAAACCTCGATAATTCGGAAAACTTGGCCTCATACTAGGTCACAGTCATGGTTTCTTGTTTTAACTCCTTAACTTTCATTTTCATCCGGGTCTCCATATATTTCCGAAAATTATTTCTCTAAAAACAACACGCTACACCTCTCCCAAGTCACAATACCAGCTCCCTCTGACTCCATCGCCAGTACTTATCTTGCTAACCCAGAGGTAGTGTCCATTCGTAAACAACTCCTCCAAAATCTCAATTCCACTATAGGGCATCTATCTAACACCGTTGTCACTGGAGTTCACGGCACATCTCTATTCCTTTCACATATATCGATTGACACACTTTCCATTATCATAATATCCTTGGGAGAATAAACCAATTTCATTGATATGTCACTAACATTCTATTCGTCTTAGGGATTCGCTCCTGTCATAGGTGATCTCGTTGCGAATCTAATTCCTATCAACGAATTTTGACTTATTTGACCTGGTTGGCCTCCCCTTGGAATTCAATGGGGATAACAAAAATTATGGGGCCTTGAAAAGATAGCTCCCATATCAAGGAAAACATCACACACTGGTGATCATAAGGTTATGAGTTTTAAGGTAACCTTATTGGAGGTAAGAGAATTTACCGAGAGATCAACATGATCATAAGAACTCAACGTTGTGTGCCTCGATTGAGACATTACTAAAGGTAATTAGCCTTCTTGTATTTCACAACTCACAAGTGATGGCGTCCCATCAGACTTCTATCACATAGACAGATAGTCCTTGTAGCCCCTATAAGTATAGGGTTGTTCGTCTCAGTGGAAGTTGAAAAGTATGAAAGCAATTCGAGATCAATTTAATGATTATCGCCTTTCGACAATATTTCTCAAAGGAATACCTTGGATTAAAATTGAACAGATTCCAAAGGTGCGGTTTCCAAAGAAAAGAAAAAAAAATAACCAAAAAGATACTGGTACTTAACAAGAAAGTGGTGAGGTATCGTCATAGGGTTATTCATTATTTGAAGAAAAGTGGAAGCTTGAATAACATCATTTGACAGGGCTTCGAAAACCTGAAAGTAGGCATCGTGACAGCCTCTAACACAATTGAAATTAAATATGATTTAACACAAGTGTTATAAAATAACTTCGAAGAGGGAATATACCCTTTATCAGAATTCTTTCTTGGAAAGAGGTCAAGATAGATCATAGATTGGGGAAGTACCCCACATAATTTGCAAATGGGGAGGGTACTACCAAGGTCTCTACGGATGCCTTTTATGTCGGCTCCTCTAATGGATAATCGTTGAATTCCAAAGCTTTTCTTTTCCACGCACCCTAAGGTGTTCGATACTTACGTCTGTTAGGAATATGTTGTTCTTGATGATAAACATAAAACACTTAGTAGAATTTGTGTAAAGTAATTTGTAGCTGTCAACGGAATGGTATGCTTTGCAGCAATCCGTTGACAGGAAGCTCATCAACGAAATGAGTGATGTAGCAACTGCATTGTACAATACTTCATAGTTTGATATGCATTTTGTTGTAGGTTTAGATAGGTTTTCTAAGTCATGTTGACTAAGTACTAGATAGGCAAAATAGGTTGGTGAATTGTAAATATATTATGCCTTTTAATTTTGCCTAAGCGAAAACATGTCAACGGATTGAAGATTGCTCTATCAACGGAATGAAGATTACTCTATCAACGAAACGAGGAATACACTATCAACGGAATGAAGAATAAAGCTATCAACAAAACACATATCCCTACTATCAACGAATCATTGTTGCTTTTCTGAATAGTTGACAAAGTGATAGTGACAGTTCTCTGACTGCTCAAAAGGTGATGTAGAAGGGTACAGTGCATTGGAAACCATTAAAATGGACATTGGAAATAAGGAAACATCCCAGTTTCCAATTGGGTTCTTGGAATGAATTATTATATGCAAAAGACAAGGATACTCAAGAACCACTAGACAAAGGGATGAAAAGCAAACTATTGGCGGTTACTCATTGTACTTTTAGTGTAGCCAAAAATAGAGTTGTAAACTTGGGCTTGTATAACCAAGTGTAGCAGTTACTTTAGAAGTAAGAGAAGAAAAACAAACAGATTGTATTAGCTATCTTTGAGAACATACTTCTCCACATTTTTTTAACTGAGTAGCTGTGTACATCTTTGTATCACAGATTATTTCCGCAATAAAAACACTTCAGTTGGATCATCAAACAATCCAACTGAATTATTTACTTCTTGTGTTTTTATTTAATCAGTTCAGTTTTCATTATTTAATTTCAAGTTCAAGAAAATATCTAGAATTGTATTCAACCCCCCTTCTACAATTCTGTTAGGTCATTTGGGATTAACAACGTCATTGCCGACTTATAATAGTCGCTAAGAATTCAACCATCAACATTTGCAATCGCAGGGAGTTCTATTCGACTCGGCGCAAGCATCTCAAGCAAGCATTCTATCGTAAGAGGACTTCGATACCGGTGTCACCCATATCAACGACGAATTCCATATGTCAACTGGGCGGTACTCCGGAAGATCGTTAGAATCTACAGGCTTAAACCTAATTAATATTATAACCGTTTTCATACCAAACATTTCCTTTCTTGTATCAATCCCGGATGCTACATAAGCTTAACACTGGTGGCATAACAGCCTTTTTATTGAAGTCTTTCCCAGACTTTCTTAGTCCGTCTTGATTCTTTAAATATATCTCGTTTAGGCGCACTCGTGTTACAATGACACCTTGCGTAGTACGTACATACAAAAATCTTGCTCGAGGTAATAAAATGCCTCAGTACCGTAGTAAACACCTTCTTTGGTGGAATCGCTGATCGTGGGGAGTTAAACCCCATAAATAAGGTAATGCCTTTACTAGTTAAGGTCACTAAGTACCCTTAATCATAGATGAAGTTTGAACGTCTTCGTTCTTACGTATGCTGCCTTCCTAGGCACTACAACAGACTACGAGTAACGGGTCTCGTTCAAATCGAATCATTCCACCGGTATTGGCTATTCTGCCTCTATCTCTTCTTCTTTGGAGACTCAGCCCCATTTCTTCGACATATCTCTTGTTGAATCATAACGATTCTAAACTCTCGTATCGGCACTTATTTGACCTCTGAAGGTTCTTCCGGTCCTATTATACGACCTCAAGTAACATACCACATCTTTATCAATCAACACGTTCTCTACAAGATTCTTTCCTTGACCCACTATGGGGTCTTCCTCTAGATCCTCCTATGGATCTTCCCGTATCGGGTCTCCGTCCATTTCAAGGAACGCATCATCAACTGCCTACTCGAAGGCCTCAGGGTCTGGTATCTCAGAATCCCATCAATCTATAACTCATACGAATCGAGGTGACTAACCATGAAGTCCTAAGTACGGTTTCCCAGAAGAAGTCCCCTATCGGGCTTCACCTTAAACAGTCAGGGTCATGTCCTTTAACTCGACTACGAACTCAATCTGAGCTCTAGATGTTCTTATCATTATTAAGGGTATTGTAAGACTCAATCTCCTATCATTTCTGAGGACTGTAACCTAACGCTCTGATACCATTTCTGTAACAGCCCCAAATCCGGGGTCAGGGATTTAGAGTAGTCACGATCCACTTATTCTTGCCTTGCCTGCTTTACTCACAATAGACAAAATTCATCTGCTTATGACCCCACAATGTATATATATCTCTCTCACACACACACAGGTTAGAGTCTCAGAAACGACACAAATACAACCATTACGGAATAAATAATCTTTATTACAATACCCAAATGTCTTTTGAATTTGCTACTGATACAACTCCTAAGTAATGGTACATTACCAACTTAGCCTTGTAATACTCACCACCCTCTCATACCATTCATATCTATACATAAGATTAATACCAAAAGCTCCAGCTTGATCTGACTGGTTCACACTACTTCCAGGATCACTGCTAGAAACTGCTCATGAGACTGCCTTGCGCTTACCACTCGCCTGAGGGATGTGCGCCGAATCTTTGGTATCCTACTTCGCTGATATATAATATTTATAAAACAATATCAAGAGTGAGCGATAGCTCAGCAAGGTAATAAAAGTATGGCATAATCCTGCCTTTAACTCAACCAAGAATAAAGCGGGTATAAGACAATAATTTGTCAAAATATCTCGATACTGAAATTATTTCCTTATCGGAATGTATTCCCAAAAACAGTACCATTATTGAATTTCAATATCATTTTCATAATATTTCTGCGAACTTTTTCTATATTATGAACAAAGTTCTAGTATAATATAAAAGATGAGGTTTCAAAGTAAACCAATATAACCTTTCCGAAAAATATCTGCTATGTAAGCAGAATATCAACATATAACTTAAAAGATGAAGTTATAAGGTGATTCAGTATAAACAACTCCCTTACCATAACTCATGTTATGTAAGGTATCCACAGAGTCATATGATATAAAAGATGAAGTTACGAAGAAAATTCAATATAAGGTTTCCGTAACCCAAAATCCACTAATGCATATATAATCTGAGTAAGGTTTTATCAGAGTCATAACTCATAAAATAAAAGATGAAGTTGCAAGGATTTATTGTAACTTCATTTTTTTGAACACTTTTCAACCCCATGCCAACATGATCGGTAAACCTGTACCACAGTGTCATCCTTAGTCCCTTTCAATACATGTTGCAGAACCCCCTACCAACATGATGGGTAAACCTGTACCAAGGATGTCATCCGTAGTCCCTTTCAATACATGTTGCAGAATTATCCAAAATGGATGATGAACCAATACCGGAGTTTCTACCGCGCCCGTCGTACCAACCTTACTATGATCAGTAGCAGGTCGTACAACAAAAATATGTTCTCTACATGTAGATGGAAGAATCACGACAGCCTGACATTGTCTACTACCTTCCCGGATCTCCCGGCCCATTTGGGGCAATAATATGGATGGGTCGGCGTAACTGGACCACTTACACCACCCCTAGTTTGGATGAAATCCATGACTCTGAAACGTAAAGATCGTCCTCCTTTCCCCAAGTGTAATACTTGTTGATACGACTCCACTAAGTAGTTATATCTAGGTTTGAAAGGAAGATTCTCCAATATTTCCCAAGTGATGCTTGTTAATGGATATCGACTTGTTCCGTCAATTTACCCCTCGATCGTTGAGGTGGTAACACAACATTTGACTTGCAGCAATTAAATTGCTCCGAGAAAATATCTGTCCCCTGACAGTTTTGAGTTGAGAGTTTAAAATGAGTAGCAGTCACTTAAATCAGGTTTTCCATATTTTTGATAGTTGAGCGAGCATTTAAATCCTCTTAAAAGACAAATTTAAATGGAAAAACAGTGTTTTGGGAACCTCTTTTTGATTTAAAATAATTAATAATACAGCTTATAGTATCCTTCGTAATTATTGAAGGTCGAGGATAAACTTTAAATAACATTTCTCATTTTTAAAACGTGTTAAAAGTATTTAATAAATAATTGAATAATATTTATTAAATAAATAAACTTTAAATGAATATTCAAAAATAATATTCATTAAATAAATAGTGATTGAATGAATATTCAAAATAATATTCATTAAATAAATAAACCTTGAATGAATATTCAAAATAATATTCATTAAATAAATAATGATTAAATGAATATTCAAAATAATATTCAATAAATAAATAATGAGTAAATGAATATTCAAAATAATATTCATTAAATAAATAAGGATTAAATGAATATTCAAAAATAATATTCATTAAATAAATAAGGATTAAATGAATATTCAAAATAATATTCATTAAATAAATAATGATTGAATGAATATTCAAAATAATATTCATTAACTAAATAAGCCTTAAATGAATATTCAAAAATAATATTCATTAAATAAATAATCATCGAATAACAATTACCCGATATCTTTATCGGAAAAATAATCTTTAACATATACCGAAAATATAACTACTTCCGGTCTAAAAAATAAATCATGCGCCCTTTTACCTAGGGCCTTTATAAAAAAACTGGCTTCTAACTAATATCTCATATCTAGCTTAGAAGGCCATAATCAAATCATAAAACAAGTATCACAATATACTTTCGAAACAGTTATGCCTTCCATTAGCATATATAACTGAAATAGTATTCAAATAGTATTTCTCGACTGAGATAATACTCAAATAACATTCCTTGAAAGATATAGTAAGCAAATATCATTCATCGAATGATATCATACTCAAATAACAATCCTCAAAATACATAGTATTCTGCCGATGGAATCCCTCCGGGTTTCCACGGCTATCTACATATCTCAAAATACTGACTCCCGATTTAGAGTCGAAAACACTGAATATGCTCTTATATTTAGAGCTACCAGGTAAACCGGTTCATAACTACTTAACTCAAAAGATTTTATATAATCTAAAGGTCAAATCTATTTCAACAAGAAATAAGATATATCGCAAAACTGTCCAATTCTATACATGGCAAAAGCAGTATTATATAATCAATACTTCAAAGTATAGATTTAGAAACTTGCCTGATGCTCGAGAAGTGATAGGGGTTCGCGACGATGTCGGACAATCTAGACAAAGTCAAAGAAAACGCACGATTAATCCCCTGGATAATCCACTTGTACTAAATGCTTAAACACGTAAGCGAAACACAACCAAGGCATTACTAGCTCGTTATAGGCTCATACTAAGTCCATGTTAATCGACAATTACTTAAGTCGTAGGTTTAGTCCGAAATCGATTCTCAAATACAAGTTATACTTAACCATTTACAACATTGGTTTCTAAGTCATGTTCTTAGTGGTTTTCACTTGCGCAACCTCGGCTAACACATTTTTATAAAATCGAAAAATAATCTTTTGGACTCGAAACCTTCGTACAAACTTTCGTAACTGACCTTGGCACTTCAATACAAAATTTCATATTTTAAAACAACTCTTAAGGGTCTCAAACATAGCCACAAATTGGGTACATTTCTGCAATCTCATTCCTTGAACCACTTTCACTAAAATGGTCATATCTCAGAAACCGTAAATCGTAATGACATGATTCTTGCGCTCACGTAAACTAGAAACAAAGCTCTACACAATCATGTGCATCACTGAACCAAAAGAGGCAGTTAGGTTTTCGGATTCTAGGCAGTTTTTAGAGTTAACGAGAATCGGGCATTACGATGGCTTAAAACTTAACGTTTTCCATTTTCAAAACACAACCAAATCAATA
Source organism: Heracleum sosnowskyi (assembly GCA_030848705.1). Classification (NCBI taxonomy): domain Eukaryota; kingdom Viridiplantae; phylum Streptophyta; class Magnoliopsida; order Apiales; family Apiaceae; genus Heracleum; species Heracleum sosnowskyi. The sequence continues at coordinate 20,203,922 of CM061241.1, forward strand.
CCAATCAATCCCAAACTCACCATCCACCTTCTACTCCCTCCACTCAGTCAAATCCTCCATGAATATTCAAAACAAATTCATAACCCATCCTCCAAACTCAACCAACAATTCATCCTTATATTAAAACAACTAAGCATAACATATACTAAGCATAAACACTTTCATCTTTCAATTATAAGAAATTTTTTCTTGAAAAACACTATTCATCATCTTCTTTAACTTAAGAAATGAGCATGATAGAGATGGTGGGTGTTGGATATGTTACCTTTAAAATAACGGGTTTGATTCTATCTTTCTTTTAACCATAAGAACTTGAGAAACGACCAAGAATCCATGGAGTTTTGCTTCCTCTTCTTCTTCTTCCTTAGCCACAGTTTTTATTGAAGAAAATGGGTGTGAGAGGCTGCTACTTTATGGAAATTTGTGTGGATAAGGTGTGGTGGAAGTTTGGTGATGGTAGATATTTTGTTTTTAACAAAATGCAAGTTATCCCCTCAAGTTTGGTTAAGCTTACAAGCTTCTTTAACACACTTCTTCCACTAATTCATTCGTTTCCCTTTTTCTTTTAATACATATATTATTCTTTATTTCCTAAGTTATAATACGTCCAAGGTTGCTTCTTCGAACGGATTTTCGATTCTCGTTTTCGTTTGCGATTTCTGACTATGCGATTAGTAACCGTTTATTATTCCTGAACTTCCGCTGAAATATAGGACCAATCGGAGACTATAAAATTTTACTATTCATCTTGGAGCACTATTCATCAATGTTACTGTTCATCCTTGTTTTTGTTCCTCTTGAAACGATTCGAAAATATTTTCTAAAAAGAGCGAATAAAACTCTACGCGATTCTCGCAGTGAATAGTAACTATTCACTATTCACTCCAACAATCGAATCCTTAAATCGACTTTAATAAAATAATAAAATTTCAAAATATTAAATCCTCAAATCCTCAAATTTAATATCTCATTTCTTGAATATAATAATATATAATTCACTGCCCGGTCAAATACTACACCAAAATAAAATTTGGAATTTCTGAATTCCGATCGTCTTTGCATTCACTTATTTACTCCGTAGATCACTAATATGACTTCGGAATATTCACACTACGTCTCGTACATAGGTGGCATGAAAAATTTTCTTAACCCTCAAAATCACTATTCATCCACCAAATTCACTATTCACTGATGCACTTAATCATAATAAGAAAAGTTTTAATTTTACCAAAAATTCGGGTTATTACAATTTCTCTTTTCATATTTGGCCACCAAAAGTTCATTTTAAGATCTCGATACATCTTCGTGCTTCCAGGATGAATCGAATACTTCGAGTTATGCGTTTCGTGCAAAATTTCATTCTTTAGTTCCGCTACATTAGGTACCCATATTCGAGAAGCAAACCTTAAGATTCCCTTGTCGTCCAGTTGGCTACATATTTCCTCGCCTGTTAAACTACTTGCATTGTCGTTCATGACTTGCCCAACTCTGGTTGAAACGTTATGGCGTAAAACATTTCTGTCGCGTCCTTCGGAACACGTACTTCTATCTCCAACTTTTCAAACTCTCTGTACAATTCTTTGGTCATCGTCAGCATATTCAATCTTTCCTTTCTGCTCAATGCATCTGCTACCACGTTTGCCTTGTCGGGGTGATAATTTATAGAAACGTCATAGTCCTTGATTAGCTCCAACCATCTTCTTTGTCTCATGTTCAGCTCCTTCTGAGTAAAGATATACTTCAGACTTTTGTGATCGGTGTAAATTTCACATCTCTCTCCGTACAAGTAATGTCTCCATATCTTCAGTGCAAATACGATCACTGCTAATTCCAAATCATGTGTAGGATATTTCTGTTCACGAGGTCTCAATTGTCTTGACGCATAAGCAATTACTTTGTCATGTTGCATAAGCACACAACCCAATCCTTTGTAAGACGCATCACTATAGATTACAAAATGACCTTGATCGTCTGGTAGCATTAACACTGGTGCCGTAGTTAGTCTCTTCTTTAACTCTTGGAAACTCTCTTCGCATTTGTCGTTCCATATGAATCGCTCACTTTTCCTTGTCAGCTTGGTCATTGGAGTAGCTATCTTTGCAAAATCCTGTACAAATCTCCGATAATATCCGGCTAATCCCAAGAAACTTCTAACTTCAGTTGGTGTCCTTGGTCTTTCCCAATCCTTTACTGCTTCAATCTTTGCTGGATCTACTTTGATGCATTCACTACTTACCACGTGCCCTAGGAAATGAACTTCTCTTAACCAAAATTCACACTTTGAAAATTTTGCGTATCATTCCTCTCGTCTTAAAGCTTCCAACACAATCCACAAATGATTCGCATGTTCTTCTTCAGTCTTGGAGTATATCAAAATATCATTGATGAATACCACTACAAACTCATCCAAATACTTCTTGAAAATCCTGTTAATTAAATCCATAAAAGCTGCTGGTGCATTCGTCAATCCAAACGCCATTACCAAAAACTCATAATGTCCATACCTTGTTCGAAAAGCTGTCTTCGGTATATCGTCTGGTTTAATCTTCAATTGGTGATACCCTGATCGTAGATCAATCTTAGAAAAATGAACCACTCCTTTTAACTGGTCAAACCGATCATCTATTCTGGGCAATGGATACTTGTTCTTGATGGTTAGCTTGTTTAACTCCCGATAATCTATACAAAGTCTCATACTTCCATCCTTCTTCTTGACAAACATCACTGGTGCTCCCCACGGAGAAACGCTAGGTCTGATAATTCCTTTGTCTAACAATTCCTGCAGTTGCTTAGCTAATTCCTTCATCTCTACTGGTGCCATTCTATATGGGGCTTTGGATACTGGTTCTGCGCCTGGTGTTAAGTCTATTGCAAACTCAATCTCTCTATCCGGAGGTAGTCCTGGTAACTCTTCTGGGAAAACATCTGGAAACTCACTCACGACTGGAATATCTTCTAACTTAGAAACTTCCTTCTCTGTATCTATCACATATGCGAGATAAGCCTCACATCCTTGTCTTAGTAACCTCTTAGTCTGAATCATTGTCAAAAATTTCTTCGTTTGTTTCTCTCCTTTAAATACCACTTCCTTCTTTTCTGGGGTAACTAAAGTAACCCTCTTATCCTTACAATCAATACGCGCATCATAAACGGTTAACCAATCCATTCCTAAAATCACATCAAATTCTCCCAACTTGAAAGGTAATAAATCAGCATAAAAACGATTTCCTAAAATCTCAATTTCACAACGGGGACAATACGAACTGACCGGTATACGATCCTGGTTAGCTATTTCTACACTCAACACTCCACTTAAGGGTTCCATTAAGCAATTCAATTTACGAGCAAATGTTTCTGAAATAAATGATTTAGTAGCTCCTGAATCTATCAACACTTTAGCACTAACAGAGTTTACTAGAAGTGTACCTGCCACCACATCAGCGTCTCTCACTTCTTCCCTCATTGGCATATTATAGGTTCTGGCTAGCGGCTGAACATCAACAGCTGGAGGTGCCTCTATAGCTCGAATCATGTTGTTCACAGTTGCTGGTGCTTTACAATCCTTAATCATGTGGCCTGGTTTCTTGCATCGGTGACACACAATACCTGTCTTGCAATCTCTGGCATAGTGACCCTTCTGGTTGCATTTAAAACACGTGATACTCAATCGGTGGCATACTCCGGGATGTCTTTTCCCGCATGTCCTACATTCTGGCGGTGGGGGTCTGGAAACTCCCTGTTGACTATTGATTTGTAAACGATTGTCTTGCCCTGTATTCCCGCTATCTGGTTTCCTAAAACTTGAACTCCTGCCGGGATGGAATCCCGGTTTCTTATTTAACTGACCTTGTGAACTCCCTTGCGGCTGTCCCTTATCAGATGTCCCTACCTTTCTTTTCTTATTCTCTCTCTCCTTCATATATGAATCACTCTCTACTTCTGCAATCATTGCCTTCTGAACCACTGCGGCATAGGTGTCTAACTCCAAAATGGCTAACTTACTACGAATCCATGACCTCAGTCCCTGTTGGAACCTTTTGGCCTTCTTCTTCTCCGTGTCGACATACGTCGGAACAAACCTAGACAATTCAGTAAACTTTGTCTCATACTGAGGTACAGTCATATTACCTTGTTTCAACTCTAGAAATTTCAACTTCATCTGGTCTCGCATATAATCAGGAAAATACCTTTCTAAAAACAACTCTGTAAACCTACCCCACGTAATTAATCCCTCAGGTTCCATAGCCCTACTTGTTTCCCACCAATAACTTGCTTCACTCTTCAAGAAATAACTAGCATATTCTGTTTTCTTTTTTCCGTTACCTCTATCAAGGCAAACGCTTTCTCTATTTCCTTTAACCATGCCTTCGCCTGAACTGGGTCTGCAGATCCTTTAAACTCTGGAGGTTTTGCTGCTTGAAATGATTTAAACGTAACTAGTGGTGCTGCATGCTGGTGCTGGTGCTGTTGCTGATGATGTTGCTGCTGTAGCAGCTATTGTTGAATCTGTTGTTGTTGTTGTTGTTGTGCCAGGGCAGTAGTTTGTTGAGTAAGAGTATTCAAAAGCTGTATTACAGCTAGATCTAGGTGACCTGTTGGAGGTGGATTTTGTTGACCTTCTTGGTTAGAATCATTTGAACGGGTATTTCGTCTAGGAGGCATATTGCTGATGAATAAACAATAATTGGTTTAATCAAATAATTCATAAATAGAAGAGAAAGAGAACACAATTGGTAGAACCACGGTTTACGGATTTTAAACGGCGTAAGAGTACACTCGTTGCACAAGTAGAATGACAATTATAATATTGAAAATGAATAACAAGAGAATAATAACAGTTCTACAAAAGGTGGTTGTCATAGATATATACATAGATTCGATACAAGCATAGAACGCTTTCAAAAGTAAAGTACGTCATACCTGAACTACAACTGTCGGTCAACAGTACAACAACAAAATACAACAACCCAAGGCGATACTATAAGCCCGGTGCACTGTTGGTACTATACTATTCATCTATATACTATCTAATCTGGAAATCCATACATCCACGTAACATCCATCCTTAGCTAAATCTGCTCAAGGATCATCCTTTCTAGCTTCCCATAGCGCTGGTCCGACAATCTTTCCAATTTCCCTCATCGCATAGTCCAATATCTCTCTCATCCCTGCTACTGTCTCTCCCTCTCTGCTAGAAACTAGTCCATGCAACCTTGTCTCTACCAATGTCCTCGTAACCCTAAGTTTCATCTGAATCTCTCCTACCTGACCTCTGAGCCTGTCCCTCTCTTGGGCTACGGCTGCCTCTGCCGAACGAGTCCCTCACATCTCCAACACCTGTCTATAGAAACACTCTCTTTCCCCTCTCAACCTTTGATACTCATGGTGTGGAACAGGTGGCTGAGTCATCTGATACAATGGTCCAGAAACTGATTCATGTGACCCTGGTGCTGGGGCTACGCGTCGAAGTGGAACGGGACAAAGTATATGATCCCTCCTGACTGCTGCATGTCCAGGTGGGGGTCGTATCGGCCGCGATAGTCCTGCTCTCCCTCCTGGTACATTATTCAACTCATATAAAACATATAGCACTTATAAATATTTTTAGAACAATATTCGAGGCTTATTTGAATTTAAATAAGTCACAAACAATTTTTAAATCAAAAAATCGGATTTTTAATCCCAATATAATCATTTAAAAACAATTAAATCAATTAATAAAATTAATTGACACTTTTCAAACACTCAAACTATTTTTAAATAATTAAATCAAATTAGAAAATAATTAAACTTAATTTAAATTAATTAAATCTAATTAATAATTAATTATTAAGAATTAACTAATTAAAAGAATTAATCAATTAATTAATTAAATTAATAATTAATTAAAAAGAATTAAAATAATTAAATTTAATCAGTTTTCAAATTTAAATAAATAATTATAATTTTCCAGAATTTTTTGAATTTAAAAATGTATTTTTAAAATAAAAATATGATTTTTATAAATATTTAAACTATTTTCGAATTATTTTTAAAAATAAAATTCAAAAACAGTTTTCTGAAAATGAATTAGGGTTTCGAAGATTGAAACCGGGTCAAAATTTCGGGTAAACGGGTCACCAAGAACTGAAACGGGTCGCCAAGAACTGCCGGAATTTTCCAGAATCCGGCGAGCCAAAAAGACATCAAAAATTGGGGCTTTTGATACCAAAACACTCCTAATAACCATACCAATACATTCCGATGAAAAATAAACCAAAAACATCACCGGAATTCAAAACCCGACCAAATTCCGGCGAGCTTAAACAATTTTCCGATCTAGCTTATTTCTACATGAAACTCTACGTTCTTTATGTTAAAATGAAGCTAAGAACACATACAACAAAAGCCCTCTATCATAAACAATGCCAGATCATTCATATGAACGGACTATTCAAAAGAAAAATCGGGAAAAAACCCTAAAATCGAATTTCTGAAAATCGAACACAAACATGAAATTAAAGCATGAATTCCTACTCATTAGAACCCTAGGAACATGTTAGAAGCAATCAATTGAGCGGAGAATCAACAGAAAAGAAATCCCCAATTCGAACAAGAACCTTAATTTTAATTCGAATATTGAAAAATTCATAATAAATCGAAAAATTACCAGGTGACGATGTGGTTGGAAGATTCTGAAACTAGAGCTCAAGACCTTTGATTTGAGTACTTGAACTTGAGATTTAGATTTCAATATCACCTTCAAAATTGATCTTGATTTTCAAGAACACGAAGAACACGGTTCATGGATTTTTATATTTTTTTGTATTTATATATGTATTATACATATAATAATGTACAATTCTTCTTTTTATACTTAGTGGAAAATAATACCCCAAACGACATTTTTGGATCGATATAGATCCATTGGATCGCTTTAAATCTTTAATAAAGTAAAGTTCACGTTTTACGATGTGATAATTATCCAAAAGGACTGATAATTATCCATATCAATACATATCATTTATATGACGAATGCTCAAGAATACTGGGGCTATAACAGATGTATTATTGATATGAACGATATATCAATAGCCCTAAACAATTAGGGTACGGAATAATTTTTTCTTTTTTTCTGAATAAAACAGATAATATTGATAGTATCGGATAATAAGGGATATAATGATACGAAGAAATCCTCCGATAATAATTCGGACACGAATAACGAAGGAATAATAATGATGTACAAAATTTCAACGGGGCCCTTGAATTTTCAAAACGGGGCTCAAAATTGAAGATATTTTCAAATGACAAAATATTTGAAAGGGGTTTCCGACACACCAATTTAGCACATAATCACTCAACAACCTTAATCATTAAAACTCCAAATACTCCACAATAATTATTCTACACATATAATACAATTTATATTATTAATAAAGTTCACAGATCTTACACAAGTGATGCAATAAAGAATTATCAAGATGCAGCTCTGGCAATGGGGAAGGGAACAACTCTGGCAATGGGGAAGGGATCAATGGGAGAAACTATTGTTGCATGATTGCTATATCTGGATGAGGCAGAAAAGAAGAGGAGATATGAACTGTATCTAGGCATATAATTAGCTGTACATTACTGTATAACTGATTTCTAGGAGATTAGTTAGCTAAGATATAGATTTCTTGTCTAATGAAATATTTGTATCATTTAGATCCTGATTTTGTTGAGCCTATCAAGGCACTGATGTATAGGAGCTTGTGTATATATGATTGTAATCAGCCTCTGATAAGAGGATGAAGCATTTCTCAATACATCTCATTAAGTTTCATGGTATCAAAGCTGTAGGTTAAGAAACCCAACCTTTCTCTCTTGTCAACCCATTACTCTCAGCCTTATCATTTCTAAATTCAGTCTGTCATGGGTGAATCCGATCAAACCTTCGGAAGTTCATCTACATCTACTAAGATTCTCACATCCTCTCAACTTGCCTCTGCCACCATAGAAACAAACTTCCTCCCAATCACCACTCACAAACTAAATGGCCAAAACTACCTTCAATGGTCACAGTCAATGATGATGTTCATAAGCGGACAGGGCAAAGATGAATATCTTACTGGTGATGTTCAAAAACCAGATTCAAAAGAGGCTGAATACAAAACCTGGAGGGCATAAAACAACCTGGTTATGTCCTGGTTAATTAGTTCAATGACAACTGAGATTGGAGAAATTTTTTTGTTGTACACCACAGCAAAAAGACATATGGGAAGTAGCAAAAGAAACATTCTCAAGTAGCGAAAACACAACTGAGCTTTTTCAAGTGGGGAGTACTCTTCAAGATCTTCGTCAGGGAGAAAACTCGGTGACGATCTATTTTACAACTCTCACCCGTTACTGGCAACAACTAGACATATTTGAGGTCCATGAATGGAAGTGTGCTGAAGATCGTGCGTATTTTAAAAAGATCATGGAGACCAAACGAGTCTTTAAATTTTTGATGGGGCTCGACAAATCCCTAGATGAAGTAAGAGGTAGAATTCTTGGTACTAAGCCTTTACCAAATCTGCAGGAGGTTTTTTCAGAAGTGCGTAGAGAAGAGAGCCGAAAATGGGTTATGTTGGGCCATCAAGCTTCTTCGATTCCTGAAATCCCAGCCTTTGCAACAACCAGAGATATCCATCTAGATTCAGGTGCTTTTGTTGTTCGTAGTAATTCTTAAAAATACGACGACAATAAGAGCAGAAAAGGTCGTCCTTGGTGTGATCATTGTCGAAAACTAGGACATTTGAAGGAAACATGTTGGAAATTGCATGGAAAACCTACTAATTGGAAGCCATACAAGGATCGTGAGGCAATGGGGAACGTTGTTATCTCTGGAACATCTCAACATGGTCATTCTTCTCCTTTTAGTAAGGAACAATTAGAACTTCTTCAGCAACTCATGCAGAAGGCAAATAATCATACTCAAACCTCTAACAGTTCCGCACTACATGCAACCAAGTCATCCTCATCATCTTGGATTGTAGACTCGGGAGCCTCCGATCATATGACAGGTGACCGATCATTTTTCACAACTTATTCCCCTTGTACCAGTCTTCAAACAGTATGTATTGCCAACGGTACCCGCACCAAAGTGGTCGGAACAGGAACTATTTGTCTCTCAAAAACTCTTACTCTCAATGAAGTTTTATTTGTACCTGAACTTGATTACAATCTTATTTCTGTTAGTAAACTGAATCGTGATCTGAATTGTACCACTAAGTTCCTTTCTTCATCCTGTATTTTCCAGGACTTGAGCTCGGGGAGGATGATTGGCAATGCTGATTTTCGTGCGGGCCTTTATGTTTTAGATGTCAACACTCCTTCAATCTATTCAGCACATCATCAAGATTTATTGAGTCATAGTTTCAAGTCTGTTAGTCATTCAAATAAAGAAAGTGAGATTATGATGTGGCACTTTCGCCTAGGTCATCCTAAATTCATATATTTAAAACGTTTGTATCCATCCTTATTCATCAATAAAAATCCGCATTTGTTTCATTGTGAGGTATGTCAATTAGCAAAGCATACTCGAAACACATATTCACCACAATCATACAAACCAAGTCATCCTTTTTCTCTTATTCACGGCGACATTTGGGGGCCATTCCGTATTCCAAGTATGACAAGTGCTCGATGGTTTTTATTGTTAATTGATGATCATACTCGACTTTGTTGGACCTTCTTGATGAAAGAAAAATCTGAAGCAAAACACATATTTCAGAATTTTCATGTCATGATTCAAAATCAGTTCAAGACCAATATTCAAATCCTTAAAATTGATAATGCCAAAGACTTTTTTAACTCAAGCCTTGGTCCTTATCTGAAATCTCATGGCATTGTTCAACAGAGTTCTTGTGTCGACACACCACAACAAAACGATGTGGCTGAACGTAAAAACCGTCATGTACTTGAGGTTTCTCGATCTTTACTTTTCCAAACCAATGTTCCGAAAAGATTCCGGGGTGAGGCCATTCTCACTGTAACATATTTAATTAACTGTATGCCTTCTCGGGTTCTCAACTTTAAATCACCCATACAAACATTTCAACGTTTGTATCCCACCTCACATCTTGTGTCACAAATTCCTTTCAAATTATTCGGTTGCACTGCTTTTGTTCATGTCCATTCTCAATTTCGTAGCAAACTTGATGCTCGTGCACTTAAGTGTATCCTCCTCGGATATTCAGCCAATCAAAAAGGTTATAAGTGTTTTTCTCCTACTACTAGAAAATTTTATAATACAATGGATGTTACCGTCTTTGAAAGCATTCCTTTTTACTCTAATTCTGGAATTCAGGGGGAAAACAACAAAAATGAATTTCAGAATTGGGATTGGTCATCACTTGTCGAACCGAATTTTCCATCAGAGTCCTCCAGCATATCTTCTCCTGCTACTCCAACTTTGGTTCCAACTCCAGCTTTGGTTCCAATTTCAGAATATGACAAACATATGTCTCCATCAAATTCCATTCTTGATCAATCTCCAGTTGCATATCCAAAACATCTTCTTCTTCCCGTGCAAAATCAGCAAGGTCAAGAAACTCTCATAGGCCAAGCCGAATTTGAAAATATACAAAATGAGGTAAATGCTTATCCGAAATCAGTTTCAGGTTGTCAACAATCAACTCAATCAAGTCCAGGTTATGACCCGGAGTTGGATCTCCCTATTGCACAAAGAAAAGGGGTTTGATCATGCACTCAACATCCACTTCGCAGTTTTGTATCTTACACAAAATTGTCTTCAAAATTCCAGGCATTTGTGACATTATTAGACAAGATCACAATCCCCAATTCAGTCTACGAGGCCCTAAAGATTTTGGAGTGGTGGAAGGCAACTTGGGTATTAACAACATTACCTCCTGGAAAGAAGACAGTAGGTTGCAAATGGATATTCTCCGTGAAACAAAAGGCAGATGGAAGTGTGGATACATATAAAGCTCGATTAGTGGCTAAAGGGTTTACGCAGAAATATGGAATTGATTATCACGAGACCTTTGCTCCCGTGGCAAAGCTTAACACAATTCGATTCCTATTATCTATTGGTGTCAACAAGGATTGGCCATTATTCCAGCTAGATGTCAAAAATGCTTTTCTAAACGGAGACCTGGTGGAGGAAGTCTGTATCAATGTACCTTCTGGTTTTGAGACTAAATATACACAAGAGAAAGTTTTCAAGCTGTGAAAAACTATATACGGACTTAGACAGTCTTCGAGAGCTTGGTTTGATAAATTTACCAAGGTTCTTATACATGATGGATACTCCAAAACAAGCTGATGATACTTTATTTGTCAAACACTTCGCGGATGGAAGAATCACAGTTTTGATAGTATATGTTGATGACATAGTTCTTACGGGGAATCATGGAGAAGAAATAAAAAGACTTAAGAAGCTACTGTCCCAGAAATTTGAGATTAAAGACTTGGGCTTTCTGAAATATTTTCTTGGAATGGAAGTGGCACGAAGCAATCGCGGAATCTCAGTCTTTCAATGCAAGTATGCTTTAGATATCTTACGTGAGACGGGAAAGATTGGGTGCAGACCTGTTGAGACTCCTATGGATCCTAACACCAAATTAATGCCTCAAACTGATGAAGTAGCAGCTGATAAAGGGCGATACCAACGCCTGGTGGGTAAGCTAATATATCTAACTCATACACGTCCTGATATAAGTTTCGCTGTTAGCATTGTAAGTCAATTTCTTGGCAACCCATCAGTAGATCACATGAAAGCAGTAAACCGCATCCTTAAATACTTGAAGAAAGATCCTGGTAAAGGACTTATGTTCAGAAAATCAGCTGACCAGTCCTTGAAAGTTTATACTGATGCAGATTGGGTTGGTTCCCCTTTCAACCGAAAATCTACATCTGGGTATTGCTCATTTATTTGGGGAAATCTAGTGACTTGGCGTAGTAAAAAACAGAAAGTGGTGGCACATAGTAGTGCCGAGGCTGAGTTCCGTTCATTAACCTTAGGTATATGTGAAGAAATATGGTTACGGAGATTACTAAAAGATCTTAGGATTGGAACTTCAATCAAGATCATGTGTGACAACCAGTCCGCGATTGCAATTGCCAAAAATCCGGTCCATTATGATTGAACTAAGCATGTAGAGATTGACAGGCATTTCATCAGTGAGAAAATTGAGAGAACAAGATAATTTCACTCAATTATGTTCCATCTAAGCAACAAGCAGCTGACATCTTGACTAAGGCTTTGTTTCGACGCAATCTTAGTGAATTGAGTACTATGCTTGGTTTGGAAAACATATATCGCCTAGCTTGAGGGGGAGTGTTGGAAATCAATCTTGGCATATAATTAGCTGTACATTACTGTATAACTAATTTCTAGGAGATTAGTTAGCTAAGATATAGATTTCTTGTCTTAGGAAAGATTTGTATCATTTAGATCCTGATTTTGAGGAGCCTATCAAGGCACTGATGTATAGGAGCTTGTGTATATATGATTGTAATCGGCCTTTGATAAGAGGATGAAGCATTTCTCAATACATCTCATTAAGTTTCATAGGCGGTAGAGAAACTATTGTTGCACGATTGCTATATCTGGATGATGCAGAAAAAGAGAGGAGATATGAACTAAATGATGACTTGAAATATGCCCAGAATCATTTAAATTATGTTAGGTACCTAGGTGGGCAGAAAGAAATGAATACTGATGAGTCTACGGGGTTGTCAACATTAACTAGTCATAGGGAAGATGAAACACAATTACAAGGAAAAGGATTTGGACTATTATCTCCAATTATTCCTTTCACGCAACCGGAATCAAGAACCTTCAGAGATACAGAGAAAAATGAACCTATGTTGACAACCTCAAAATGGGCAAGAGATGACAGTGAAAGTGACGATGAATTGAAGACAAATACTATGGACCTTGGGCTAACTTATTCTTTTTTAGGAATTGAGAATTGTTAAAATATAGCATACGATCCATTTGGGGCCTTCCTCTAACACCTTAAGGTTTTAGAGTGACTGGTTACTCAACATGGTATTAGAGCTCTGGTCGGCAGGGGTCACAAGTTCGACTCCCTGCCACCCCCAATATTCTCACAATTTATGAGGGACACGAAGGCAAATTAATGCCCCAAAAATGGGCGCCCGTGATCCACTCATCAACCCAAAAATGGGATTTCGAGTGAGGGGGGCTGTTAAAATATAGGATAAGATCCATTTGGGGCCTTCCTCTAACACCTTAAGGTTTTAGATGAGCCGGTTACTCAACAAGAATGCTTGTGAGATTCCTAAGTGTGTTGAGATGGACCTGGAAATTGATGCAAGTGTTCCGGTGCATCCTGATAGTGGAATTAATGAGGAACAAAGGTTTGTCACGCAGTATGCTAATTCTGTAGTTAAATGTATTCGATTTTCCCACATATTGTCATGCACATAATCTGCGGAAATTTTTGTTTATGCCATTGGTGTGGCCGTGTAAGTGATTTCATTCTTTTTGTGTGGATTTGTTTTTTTCTTCTTTTGGGAACTGGGTGTCTGTATAAAATATGTTGATTCTAATCTACCTAGTTCCCTATCCATAGGTTATTCTAAATCTTGGATGATGACGCATTGCATTTTTGCTTGAATGATGTATTTTTCATGCAAACAAAAGTTGAGACACGTCGAAGTTTCTTTGATTGATTGAGTATCGTGATTCTCTCGAGGACCAGGGAGTAAAAGATATTGGAGAAATTGAGAAAAAAGTTGCTTTCCATCGGGAGCATCTGGAGTCAGAACTTTTAGTGCATTCCAATGAAAATACTCTTATCAATAGTAAGTGGTATTATGATATTTTGCTAGAAATAGAGTAAATCTTTTTTTGTAAAAGGAATCCAATACTAAAATATGTATGTTTTAATCGGATATTTAAATCTGATACCAATTGAAAGCCTTTTTCTAGTTTTGATTTGTTTGGTTCCGTTTAATTAGGATAACTGATTTAGAGGAATGTTTAATTGCATCGTATTGTCTCAGGAAAATACGATTCACAAGAAAAAATGTGTTTATGTAGTTTAACTTGACATATAACTATGTGTCTTTTTCAAACCTTTTAACCTTTTAACCTTCAGAAAGGCGAACTTTAGATAGAAGAGAGAGAAGAGACGAGTCACATGTATCATCAAGAAAGCGTAATTGCAGTCCTAGTGAAAGCAGAAGCCCTCAACGAAAATCATCAAGTAAAGACAGGGGGAGGAAAAATGAGGGTAACAGAGATACTGGTGATACAGAAAGACACTTGGATAAAGCTAATGAGCTAGAAAGAGAAAGAAAAAGGGACAGGGAGAAGAGTGCAAGGAGAGATATGGATGATGGCAAGGACAAAGGTCGAGAAAGAGATAGGGACCGAAGAAGAAGGATGAATTAAGTTTGTTTAGGTGAGGCTTATAGCAAGATTAATCTGTTCTGACATGAGAAACTTTAGTGCAAATAATTTTTACTATTGCCATTGGATTCAGTTGTAACCCTTTTTTTTAATTATTTGATCCAACCCTTTGGTTAGAATTCTCGCAAATGAATGATCTTAGAGGGTTCAGTACTATAGAAAAGGTTGCACGCTGTGATGTGGAAGCAGGTTAGTTGATATTCCACATATTTCTTGAGAAAGTATGCTTCATGTTGGCTTTTGAAAATTTTCCTAGATGATGATATCTCTTGTAAAAATTTCAACCTTTTAATGTAAAGTTTGATTTTGGCAATTTCATATGCTGGTAGCCTGGTAGGATGCTTATGCATGGTGGTTATCATTGTTATGGGAAGCTTGTGTTCACTCGATGGTTATTCAGTTAAATGCAGCAGATCGATTATGCATTACATATTTTTTGTACTTACTAGTATTCAACATTGTTAGAACCGGTCATGTTGGAGGTGTGTGGATTAGATTAAGGTAGGACATTTTGCTGATACTGGATTTGTGTTACTGGTATCGTGATCTGTTCTATGGTGATAATCATGTTGAATCTGTAACTGATTTAAGTAAAATGCATGACTTAGATTATGAAACGATAGATCACATTATGTTGCAAAAAAGAATCTCACTCAAAATCACACAAAAGAATGATATAGGAGAAATTTTTTGATTCTTACTCACGCACACATTTGAAGAATAATATATGAATCTATTATCTATTATATATCTAATAGCACAATCTATTATATATATAATTCTGCAACATACACTTTCATATAATTGGGGGCAAGCTGGAAGAAGAGGCATTTGTAACTGCATGGGGTTCTGCTCCTTCCGATCATGACCACATGATTTCGGCCCGCCCGGTCAAGCCGCTTCTCTCCCCTCTAGGTAAACTCTAAACCCCAAATATATGTTTGTTTTTAATTACAGAAGTACTTCTGTAATTTATTGGGAACTCCAGTAATAAGCATTGAATGGTGTGGTACAACCTATTCGATAGAATGTCACAGTGTCTACAAGTCATTGACACAATGTATTTTATTTTCAGAAATATGCTGCTTGATCTCCATTATTTACATACACAAATCACTAGGTATAAATCTTCATTTAAATATACACCCTAACACAGGTACTTTTTCTTGCGGAACAATTGCTTTGTAGTTGCAGGCTATGGTATATAGGTAAGCTAAAAGAAAAGATGCAAGTGCACAATGCAGGCAAGGTTTTTTTTTTTAAATCGAGGAAGGTTTAGATGAAATTTTGATACATTTTTTACGCCTTTATTAATTGATATACATAATATCCAGTTTAGATTTTTGATATAGTCATTTACGATATAGTTCACTATTATTTTTCAATTTATGATTTTAAACTATGATGTTTATTTGTTGGATAGAACCAAGTTCAACTCATGTCTACGGGGTTGGCAAATTGAATCTCAGCTAGATTGGGTAACTTTTAGGGTACTTTCCATGGACAATAAAAGACTCTACCTTCAAGTGCAGGCTGCAGCAAAGGCCACAATTTGTTCCCCTGGATAGTGATGCTAGAGCTATAGTTACGGAATCAGCCGAAGATACAATAACTTAAACCTTTACAATTGTGAAGAGTACTAAATTGTAGAAGTTCCAAAAGTATGTCTTAGGGCATCTGATGCTCATTATCTACAGGTACTATAATGGTTTATTTGTTTATCTGGTACATATTTAGTAAGATCTCCTTCAGTATTTAATTCACACGGGAATAGTAAGATAACATAAGAAGACTTCAGGTAACATGCCATCTTTTTTCCAGTGGTTAGGATAACACAAGTACTTTTTCTTGCGGAACAATTGCTTTACAGGTTATGGTATATTGTATATTGGTAAGCTAAAAGAAAAGATACAAACGCACAATGCAGGCAAGGTTTTTTTATCGAGGAAAGTTTAGGCTCCTAAAAATCATTTTAAATTGTTTAATTGGCAGAGCTTGTTTGAGAGCGTCTTCTCCAAGAGCAGTCTATCGGAGCTCTGATGATAATTTTGTTATGCATCTTTTGAATGTTTATTAGGTTTTGTGCAAAGTACCTTGAGGAATTCAGGTCAGTGTCTACCCTTGTCGCTTTAGATTAGTGTATTTTAGTAATTTTTCCTTAGTCCTGTGAAACTGGTGTGGATAGTTTCCTGGCCTATACATATACATATTCTCTATAGTTTTGACCAACATGAAAGCTATGCATACCCCAGGTACTGATGTTTGCGCTTAGCTACGTTATTCCCCAGTTTTGGTAATCCTCTGGTTGTCTCCAAAACCTTTAAATGCACTTTCCTGCTCTGCTAAATGAACACTGTGGTAGGTCTCAGATGCTGTTACTTGTCCTTTATGCGACCATCTATTTGTTTCATACAGGTGCTAGGGGCTGTATGTGCATTTGCATTTTTTAATTGTGTGTGTAGTATGTGTGTGTATATATATTCTCTCTGGACTACCTTAATACAAGGTATTGAAATGATTAGCCATTTTGTTCAGTATGTGCTTTTAAGATTATTATGGCATTAGAGGAGTCTGAGGCCCATGTGACATTTTCCATTGTTTGGTTCATATTTTTGCTAAGACGATTAATAAAAACAGTCATAATAAACACACACGCCCAATAACATGTAAAATGTCATGATTACTAGACAGATAAAGGATCGAGTAAGGCTCTTATCTTTTTATTGTTATACACCTTTAAAGCACATATTGAGAAAATGTTACCAGATTACAATTTCGTGAGCCGAGAACAATATCTAATAACATTTTGCACTGTTTTTTTTAAAACACCAGCTTTTAATAATCTTGTACCGCAAATAATCACCTTCTTTTGACACTATACAGAGACACCAAAGCCCAAGAGATTTGAAGCCGCACAAAATATAAAATATTATCTTGTGGCTTAACTGACGGAAAATGGAAAAATGTTTGTGGATCCCTTATGAGGAGAGCTTTATGTGATGATGAGGCCATCATACGGAAATTTTTCTTCACAGAAGGCTTGTGTTGTTTTCTCTGTTGGAGCAAATATTATCACGATCGAATGAAATGTACTCTTTTAATTTTTAAGCCTGAATACTTGCAAGTTGCCATACCAAATATATATACATATGGATTTTCAAATCACATAACTTATGAATTGCGTGAATCACAATATAAATTAGAACGTCCCTGAGGATTTATTAGGCATGTGAAATTTTTATTTTGAATGCCAGTAGCTTGCAGGAGATGACTTTATGCCACACTTAATCTCGGTAGCTTTACTCTCTTTTCAGTGTCAGCATCAGAATCTCCATGTGGACGCAACCACATTGACTAGAGGAAAAAAAACTTTTGGTAAGTCTATTTTTCAATTTTTAGCTCCAAAATTCCAAGCACAATTGTGCTAAAAGTGGATTCCCCTGCTAGCTACCACTAACACGATGCATGACACTGGAAGCCCCTATGAAGTGTGTGGGGATTGAGAGGATGCTGAATTTACTAAAAGTCATGTCAGTGCAGGGCCCGGGGTACTCCATTTGCTGCGGTAAGGAAAGGTCCCGCTACCATTGCTTTGGGAAACCCCACCAGAATTAATTACCTTGCTCATTGGCCACAGTAATCGCGAAAGAAAGTTCCAGCAAAATAATCCTATATACATTATGTTACCGCAAGTAATGCATTGTTTTTTTCTTTTCTTATTTGGATTACACACATCTATCTACTTGAGTTTAATGAGAATCTTCATTATTGATTCACTATTATTTTTATGGTTTTAGGCTTACAACCATTTAGACCGCATTTTCATTTGCTCAAACAACTTGACTTTCCACACCACGTATATATTTGATGCTGCATTTGATTTATTAGTTGTATTCTTTTCTATAGCCTATTTATCCAAATAGATTGGCGCATCAGTGGATGTCAGTTTCATTACTTTTTTAATTTTTATGAATTTTGTGTGTGACAGCTATCTTACTCTTGTTTTCTTGATGCTTGCCGAAGTTGAGTGGAAAACTAATGAACTCAAGGACTTGCTATTTAAAGTTTTTGGCTTGCGTCGAGAATTGGATCACTTGATACGAAGCCTTGTCATCTGGGACCTGGGTAGGTTTCAATCTATTCTCATTTTTATGACCTTTAAGTTCAATTACTAATGAATATTAATAGAAAATTATACTTATATATATAATGTTGCAACATATAGGTTTGTCAGTCATTTCTATTTCACCTCAGCACAATATAAGATTGTTTTAAATTGTCAATATTAATTGTGATGTATGTCATAACAACTCTTCCACTACTGCCAACCTTTTACGTTGCTCGGACTGTCACTGCCCCTTTTGGGAAGAGAGAAAGGGGATGACTAGGAACCTATTTTAAAAGAATTTCTTGCCTGATTATAATGGTGCCGACTATTTAGGTTATTGGTATCAATTCATGTACAATTAAGTTGCAACCTGTTAGGTCCTGATAAGTTTGTAGAAGGGGGGTTGAATACAAACTATACCGTTTTATCGAAATTTGTTCGTTTAAGATTAAACAATTTAGAACAAATTAATGCGGAATAAAAACTGAAACAATATTCAAGTTAAATAGAAACTCTATTAAACTTGAGGAGTGTTACAACTTTGATCACTGATTACAAAGAACTTAATAAAAAAAATCTAGAATAAATTCGACATGAATTTATCTATTTTTGTAATAAAAAGGATCGAATACTAAAAAGTAGTTCAATATAAAATCTAGGGATTATGATTCGCTAGAAAGCTAAAGCAGTACAAGTGAAATGATTCTTATGGATTTAATGTTAAAAACAAATCAAGAATTAATTCACTGGCAGAATTAATGGCTTTCTGTTTGAAAGAAATGAAGACAGTCGAATGAGTTTTGATATTCAATGCTCTGTGTTCTTTCTTCTGTGTTGTAATAATCTGATTGTAAAGTCTCCTGCCTTGCATTAATACCTTTGCTTTTCTTTAATCAACCCACGTGCAAATCCACTTGACAGTTCTGAATTTGTACTAGGAAGACAAGCAGAAAAACTATCATTTTGGCCTTGGAAGACTCTCGGGAAGACTAGGAATGGCTTAGGAAGACTTTCGGGAAAACTAGGAATTGGCCTAGGAAGACTTTCGGGAAGACTCACCTGTGAGTCTTCCTAGCTTAAAAAACTAAGTCTTCCTAGTTCAATCCTAAGTCTTCCTAGTTCAATTTCATTCTAATTTAAATAATTAATTAAATAAATTATGTATTAAATTAATTCTTCACAGAATTAAATTAATAAATAATATACTTAATAATACTAATTATTTATAAGAGAATAAATAGAATTAGTTGACTTCTTAAACAATTCCAGAATCACTTAAAACTTAGATAATAAACAAACACAATAGTACGTTGACACTCGATGCACTGTCTGGTTCATGAGTGACTAACGACAATGTCTGTTCTTTATCTATTTAACTTTAAGCAGTGATTCACTTCCTTCTTATTCAAGAACTCCGTAATCAGTATCTTTTTCTGTCACCACTTGAAATCTCTGTCACTTTAATAAATCCACTGAGCTTGAATACTTCATTGAGGCTTGATCAATAAATTGAGCTTCTTTCAATGTAGAATCACTTCAAGTCTGTAGATGACTTTAATCTTCATTCTTTGACAGATATAACCTTCTGAGATTCCTGTGACAATTGATTTTTATTATTTACTTATTACATCTTAATTAAAGTTGAGTAGAATCCTCGGTGTTTACAAATAGGACTAGACATATGCCTTTCAATCTCCCCCTATTTGTTTGTTAGACAATAACAACCAAATACCTCTAGAGGATAACTCAACTAAAACAAGAAAAGATAAGACTTTTAAGAGCCAAGCAAATAATAAAAAGTTCTGGATTAAATATAACAATTTCCAGATTCAAACAGTAACGATAAATACAAGATAGATGTTCCTCTAGACTGAACATATGAATACATTTATCCTATCTTGAATCACCTAAGCTCTAAACATTTAATATTTACAAACAGAGCTTCTTCAAATTTCAGACTCAATCATCTCTCCTTCTTCAAGTGCTTCAAGCAAATCCTTGTCCAGAACACGATCAGATTCAGTAGTAATGCCACTAGGTCTGACAGGTTGAGTTGTGACTTTCTTCAGCCTATTCTTCATTTGATGATATCTTTTGATATATGCTATGCAATAGTCTTGAATCAAATCAGCAACTTCTGTCTTCTCTTGTGTAGCAAATCCTGAAGTCCTCAACATGTTCTCCAAGTAGACAAGATGCTTGGCAGGAAAATCCTTCAGAGATATTGGATCCACACCACAAGTCTGAAGTGCCCTTCCTTTAAAAAATTTTACTTCATAAGGCACTTCCACCACTTGTGGACTAGCTTTCATTGCAAAGTCTCTTAGCTGATCATGCAACAGCTCAGCTAATGGAGAAGTTCTTTTTACCTTGCACATGAAGACCCATAGTTCAGAGAGAGTTCTGCTTTCCAGAAGATTGAGAGACACTAAGAAAGTTCCCTCATTATGAGTATAAACATAGATCTTC
Organism: Heracleum sosnowskyi; assembly: GCA_030848705.1. Lineage (NCBI taxonomy): Eukaryota > Viridiplantae > Streptophyta > Magnoliopsida > Apiales > Apiaceae > Heracleum > Heracleum sosnowskyi. The sequence continues at coordinate 20,224,912 of CM061241.1, forward strand.
AACTCCTCTCTAACTCTGTCATATCCAGTTGAGATCCTTGAAATCTCTGCATGAAGAGCTTTCATATATACTGTGTTGTCTGGATTGACCTTCTTGTATCTTTCCAACATGCTAAAAAACTTTCCATCATTATCTGAACCTGTTAAATGTGAAAACATCTCTCTAGCTCTATCCCATTCTTCTCCAAGCTTCAGCCTCACATATAACTTCCTGTCCTTGACCTTTATATCATGAAGCCGTTGCTTTTCTTGATGTTCAGCTTTTTGGATAACTAGATGCTTTGAAATGATGTCAGAAACTTTAGCATTCTCCTCCTCTCTTCTCTTTAGATCAGCTTTCTGTCTTAACAGCTCAGCTTCAAAGGCAGGATCCACTTCAGGTTCATCTTCCCAGTCAGCATAGTCAGCCTCTCCTTCAACCTCCACTTTACCAAAGATATCTTCAGGGTTTTCTTCAGATTCAATATTGTCAAAATCTCCCTGTTCACCTTGATAGTAGTCAGCATCAGAAAAAATTAACTTCTGCTTTCCTTTGTCCTTTACAGAACCAGAACCTCCAGCTTCTCCTCCTCTTTGTTTCTCCACATTCTCCCCCTTAGTTGAGGAATCCTCTACAGTTTGAGCTGTGGAAGCCCTAGGATTCACCTCAGATGTTCTCCTTATCTCTCCTCTTTCATCAGCATCATCCTCATCCTCATCATCTCCCTCAAAGAAAATTCTTTGTACTTCAGTAGGTTGATGTGAATTCTTGATCATATCATACAAGTGCTTCATACCTTCATTCAGATGCTCCATTCCTCCTTCTATCCTGAAAATCCTTTCTTCATTAAACTTTTGATTTTCATCAGCTGTTTGCAGAATAAAGTCCACCTTGGTAGAAATGGCAGCTATCTCCCTGACACTCTCTGATATTTGAGCATTTGACATTGTAAGATCAGAGATGTCTGAAGCCACCAGTACTTGAGATTGTTGGATTGAATTCAGCTTCGGGAGGAGATTATTCTTCAATCCTTCCAGGTCATCTTTCACAGTACCCATCTGATTTGATACAGAGGTGGTAGATTGTGCAACCACTTGTGCTTTTAGAATTGTGTTTTCAGCCTGGGTCTCTTGCAACTTCTTCTGTAGATCAGCTAGCTGTTTTAACAAAGCAGTGTTTGTGTCAGTGTGTGCACTCACCTCAATTGCTCTCAGTGGTGTTTCACTCAACTCACGTGCTTGTGTTTCACTCTGTGTTTGACTCATATCTCTCACCACTAACTGTCTGTCTAGATTCTCAGTGGATGTACCTGCAGGAAAAATCACCCTAGCCCCTTCAAGAGAGGTCAGTGGTGGTGCAATGGGAGTTCGCGAATCCCAATCCCCAATGAATTCCAAATCAGATTGAATTTGAAACTGAATTGCTTCAGTGTTGGATTCATTAGGTTGCCTTCCACTTTCTCCAGTAAAAACTGCGAGTGGAAAATCCCTTAAGGGAGCCAGAGATGTTCCCTCTGGGAGGGGAGAAAATGATTCTATTATTGGAGGCGAAGAATCAGATTTTCCCTCTGATGCCTGTGAAGGCACTTCTACCGTAACTATGGTAGGCACTGTTTCAAAGTCAAAAGTAAAGTGCTCTCCTGGCATGGTGTCCTGAGTGTCATCTATATGGATATCTTCTCCCATTGTTAGTAATGGGAGTGTGCTTGACTCAGTACAAGATGCCATAGCCCGATGGCGAATTTCAATAGATCCACCCTGTTGAGAGGATGTCTCCAGAGACTGTGTAGTGGCCATATCAATGTCCATATCCTTTTGAGAGGATACAGATGGGCTAACAGATGTCTCCCTATAGGTTTTTCTTTTCTTTAAGGGTGGAGACAGAGCTGTGGGAACACTCATTTCAGCTATATCACTAACATTTCTTGAGCTGGTTTGTACATTAGGCTCAGGTGGTGTTTCAGGAGTGTTTGACTCTCTGTTTGGCTCTATGACCTGGGTCAGAGACTGTGGATCTACAATCTCTGGGTCAGCCCTAACAACCACTTGGGTTTCAATTGAAGTACCAGAAGAAGAACCAAGGTTAGGAATAACTACCTGCAGTGGTACTGGATGTGGTTCGGGAACTTGTTCACCAAAGATAGGAAGATTAATGAATTGTCTCATGAATGGTGAAACAAGAACAGGTATGGTGGTAAATTTGGATGAGACATCAAGTCTGGTGTAGAATTTGGTGTCTGTGGTTGGAGAGGTTTCAAATCTAGCTTCTCGAAACAGTTCTACCTGCTCAGCAGTGAGAAGATGATTAATGATAAGAGTTAGAAATCGAGGGTACCAACACCTTACTTTCACACCATTATCAGAATCTCTCCTAGAGTGAGCAAGCCTGTTGAGCAAAAGGTTCCACAGAATCTCAGCAAAGTTCAATCTACGACCAAATACTATAGCATATGCAATGTATTGATTAAGACTGGTAATGCAATGAAAGTTTGTTTTTGTGCAGTTACCAAATACCCTAGCTATAGTATCAAAGAACAGATCCCATTCCCTTACAACAAAAGTTTTTGACAATTTTACCATTTGAAAGGGACCCTGATAATGAATATTCACAAAGAACTGTGTTAACTCATCATCAGTGGGTAAGGGATCAAACCTGTCCTTTGGAAAATGCAATACATCACAAAATAACTCAAAAGTAACTGTATATTGCTGATTGAGAATATTGAAAGAAAAAGATTTTGAATTGTCAGCAATAACAGCACTTGAACACAGCATCCTTAATGGATCAATTTTCAGTAGTGCATTGGCACAAATAGCATAACTAACACAAGTATTGCTATTTAAAAATTGAATCCACGGTCTGAAACGTTCCACTTTACACTTAGACGGATCAAAATACCCAACAAAATTATTTAAAACTAATTCAAAATTATTAGGATCCATTTTAAATAAAACAATAAAAATTTAATTAACTTAAATAAAAATAAAATTTTAGGGATTTTTAGAATTAATTAAAATTACTAAAATCCACAAAATTAAATTTTATCAAAATTAATTAATTTTCAAATTTTAGATCCTAAAAAAAACGAACTAAGACCTTGAAAAACGAAATGAGTGGGCAAATGATTCTTAAGAACACACACACACAGTTAACCACGCACAGTTCAAACTTACAGAAACAACTGAGATCAAACACAAAACAAGCAATTACTTAGCAAATAAAAACAAGTCGAATGATTTTCAAGAAAAATGAAAATTACAACAGCACTTCGACTTATTTGTTTGATTTTAAAGAACAAAACTGATTTGCTAAGTTAAAACTTGAGCAATAAAGGTTTAAGATCCAAGCTTTTCTGCACAGAAATGAGAGAATTTAAAACAGGGGAATATGAACAACTTGAAGAAGAAAACTGATAAGGCAAATAAATAAACTGCGTATGTACTGTGTATATATATATATGTATATTAGAAAATAACTGTTAAAATTAATAAGGAAGACAGTCAAACGTTTCTTTTGAAATTGTACTGGGAAGACAATCGGGAAGACTTAGGATAGTCTTCCCGGTAGTCTTCCTAGTACAAACTAGAAAGTCTTCGGAATTAATTAAAACAAAAAACAAAAAAAATAAACTAATAAAAGGAGAGTCTTCCCGATAGTCTTCCTAGTTCAAAAAACTGGGAAGACTTCGAAAAAGACTTAAAATAAAAAGAAAAAAAACAAAAAACAAAAAACAAAAAGAAAATATTCTTTGTTTTCCCGGTAGTCTTCCTGGTGTAAAACTGGGAAGACTTACCAAAAAATTCAGAATAAATTCGAATATTAACAGAAAATGCTGAACAAAACTTAGAAAAATGCATGAAAAATATATAAAATTCTAGAAAAATTCACAGAAAATTCCATAAATCCTAGAAAAATATGCAGAAAATTAGAAATGCATAAAATTAATATATAAACTTGCAGAAAAATTCAAACAACAATATTTACAATCTGAAAAATACCTAAATAATTCTAAATAAATATATTTTCAATAAAAATACATTTCTCTACTTAAAAAGTATGAGAAAAATATTTTTAAAGAAAATAAATTATTTAGAGCTATTTAAATACACAAGCATGTACTATTAAATGAGAATTGACAATAAATATCAGTTAAATGACAAGTGAAAATGAATTTTAAAAGAACAAACATGACAGAGATATTGTTAATCACTAAGACTGTTTAACATACCCAATTTACCAACTAACTTGATAAATGTGGATTCGTCAACAGATTTAGTGAATATATCTGCAGTCTGTTCTTCTGTGGGTACAAAATGTAACTCCACAGTTCCATTCATGACATGCTCTCTGATAAAATGATACCTGATATCAATGTGCTTCGTTCTCGAGTGCTGCACAGGGTTGTTGGAGATTGCTATGGCACTTGTATTATCACAAAATATGGGAATTTTGTCTAATGCAAAGCCATAGTCCTTTAATTGATTCCGTATCCATAAGATCTGAGCACAACAGCTTCCAGCAGCAATATATTCAGCTTCTGCTGTTGAATTGGAAACTGTTTGCTGTTTCTTGCTATACCAGGAAATCAACCTACCTCCTAGGAATTGACAACTCCCAGAGGTGCTTTTTCTATCCACAACACTACCTGCATAATCAGAATCTGTATATCCAACAAGATTAAAACCAGAATCTTTAGGGTACCAGATACCTAGATTAGGTGTACCCTTAAGATATCTCAAGATTCTTTTCACAGCAACGAGATGAACATCTCTAGGGTCCGCTTGGAACCTTGCACACAAGCATGTAGCATACATAATATCTGGTCTACTAGCAGTAAGATAGAGTAAGGAGCCAATCATACCTCTGTAGCTTGTAACATCTACCTTGATAGATTTGTCAGAAGCTCCAAGTTTGATTGCTGTTGAAGATGGAGTCCTTGCTGATGCTGAATCCTCCATGTGATACTTCTTGAGGAGTTCTTTGAGATACTTGGATTGACAAATAAATATTCCATTTGACCTTTGACTTACTTGCAATCCAAGAAAGAACTTCAGCTCACCCATCATACTCATTTCAAACTTACTCTGCATTAGCTCAGCAAATCTCTTACAGAGATTATCATTAGTAGACCCAAATATGATGTCATCCACATAGACTTGGACTAATATCATATCATTTTTGTGTTTCTTTGAAAAAAGAGTTTTGTCTATGATACCTCTAACAAAACCATTTTCTAAAAGAAAACCAGAGAGAGTGTCATACCATTTTCTTGGGGCTTGTTTGAGACCATAGATAGCCTTGAAGAGAAAGTACACAAAGTCCAGCAGCTCCTGATTTTCAAAGCCAGGGGGTTGTTCCACATACACTTCTTCATCAAGTTCACCATTCAGGAATGCACTCTTAACATCCATTTGATAGACTTTAAAATTGGAGTAAGCAGCAAATGCTAAGAACATCCTGATGGCCTCAAGTCTAGCCACTGGTGCATAGGTTTCATCATAATCAATGCCTTCAGCTTGAGAATACCCTTGTGCAACCAGTCTTGCCTTGTTCCTTGTAACAATGCCATCCTCATCTAGCTTGTTCCTGTATACCCATCTTGTACCAACTACTTTCTTGTTCTTTGGCCTGGGTACCAGCTTCCAGACTTGCTGTTGTTCAAATTGATTGAGTTCATCTTGCATAGCAATCACCCAATCTGGATCAGTCAGTGCTTCCTCAGTTTTCTTTGGCTCCATTTTAGATAAAAATGCTGAGAAAAGACATTCATTCTGAGAAGCTCTTCTAGTTTTAACTCCAACATCTGGATCACCAATGATCAGCTCAAAAGGATGAGCTCTATTCCAAACAGTCTGTCTTGGAAGATTTGATCTTGATGATTCGCCTTGAAATTCACTTTGATGTTGTGAGTGACTAGTTGATCCTTCATTTGCTCCCCCTGAGTTGTTGCCTGTTTGCCTTGATGATTCTTCTCCAGTGTTGGTGGTATCTCCATTGTTACCAGTGTTTCCACCACCATCACCATGATCATTGTCATCATTGTTATTATCATCACCAGCAATAACTTCAGGTGGGTCTTCATCATCTGATTCTGAGTCTGGCAAGTTATCAAACTTCAGTTTTTCAGATGAGTCTTCTTTTTGGATACTGGGGAACTTAGTGTCATCAAAAGTAACATTGACACTTTCCTTTACTGTGTGACTGCCAACCACATAGACCCTGTAAGATCTTCTGGAATATCCAACAAAAATAGCTTCTTGTGCCTTTGCATCAAACTTGCCACGTTTAACATTGTCATCTAAAAGCACAAAGCATTTTGCTCCAAATACATGAAAGTACTTGACAGTTGGTTTCTTATTGTTCATGATCTCATACGGAGTCTTCATTAAGTCCTTGTTGATTAAAGTTCGATTCTGAGTATAACAAGCTGTATTCGCTGCTTCAGCCCAAATGTACGTTGGAAGTTTGGACTCACTTAGCATAGTCCTAGCTGCTTCAATCAATGTACGATTCTTTCTTTCCACTACTCCATTTTGTTGAGGAGTTCTAGGGGCAGAATACTGTCTTGTTATTCCTTTATCAGCACAAAAATCAGTTAGAATGGCATTCTTGAATTCCGTACCATTATCTGACCTTATGGCTCTAACAGGGAATCTAGAATCCAACTCAATCAACTTTACATGGCCAATCACCAGGAATGGGGTCTCATCCTTGGAATGTAGGAATAAAACCCATGTATATTTAGAATAGTCATCAACAATCACAAGTGCATATTGTTTCTTTGACATGGACATCACATTAACTGGACCAAACAAATCCATGTGCAGTAGCTGAAGAGGTTCAGTTATTGATGATGTGTCAGTGCCCTTGTGAGAAGCTTTCTTTGACTTTCCCTTCTGACATGCCTCACACAGTCCTTCCTGTGTAAATTCCATCTGAGGCAAACCTCTAACTAATTCCCTCTTGACTAAAGAGTTCATAGTTTTGAAGTTAAGGTGAGACATCTTCTTGTGCCATAGCCAACTATCATCTGATGAAGCTTTAGCATAAAACAATTAACTTCATCTTTGAATCCCGAGTTCAGATCAGCTATGAACAAGTCACCTTTCCTTACTCCTTGAAGAGCAGGCTTTCCATTCTTCTTGTGAGTGATCTGACACTTCTCTCTTTCAAAGGAAACAGCATATCCTCTGTCACAGAACTGACTGATGCTGAGAAGATTGAACGTCAGACCTTCCACAAATGAAACATCTTCAATGATAACATTTCCGTACTTCAAACAGCCATATCCTTTCGTAACACCCTTGCTGTTATCTCCAAAGGTAACTACTGGGCCAGCTTTCTCAACCAAATCTGATAGCAGGGCTCTATCTCCGGTCATATGCCTTGAACAGCCACTGTCAAGAATCCATATAACACGGTTTACCTGTTTAACTCCCTGCAATATCAAATTGATTAGACCTTCTTCGGAGCCCAAAATTGATTGGGTCCGGCATACTTAAAGAACTGGCCTTTGTCAGGCAAAACAACATTTCTAACTAAAACTACTTCAACCTCTTTCACATAAGAGCGTTTCCATTTATAGCCAGCCTTAACACATTTCTGAGTAGGCTTAGGGATAAATGAATCCACTCTAATATTAGGAGGATTAGCAGTCTTAGCTTTAACATGCTTCTTACTATTAACATGTTGACGTGGAGCAGTCTTATCACTAGATACATGCTTTTTATTAAAGAAATCATACATAACATTAAAAGCACAAGACATGCAATTACTCACACCACATGCTTTATGAGAAGAATTAATAGCAGGCATGTTAGTTCTACAGTTGTTTTGATCCAACTTATGGATATCTGATTTAGTCTTTTTAGTTGTAGCAACTTTGACTGGAACATCAGATATGCACTTTTTGGATTGCTCAGCTTCTAAAGCAACATCTTCTTCATGAATCTCCTCATTAATAATAATAGAGTATTCATTCATAGGCTCTGCCTCAGACTCCTTACAGAAGGGTGTTTTAATACCCTTAAGTATATATGGAACAGCCTTCTCTTCAGATTTGAAGTTACAAGGGGAATTAATTCCAAGAAGTCCAATAGCCTCATTATAATCATACCCTATACTGACATGATTACCAACAGCTTGCTTATTCAGAATTTCTTTAGCAGTCTTACAAGAACTGAAATAAGCATTAGCTTTGGTCTTAAGCTCACTAATCTAATCTTTGAGAATGGTTTCCAGTTGAATATAACATTTAACCCTATTCTCAAGAAAAGCAATTTTCTCAGTAAGCTCATCCTGATTAACATGCACAAGTTTCAAATCTTTTAATTCCTTTTCAAGATTTGTGTTTAAAAGATTTATTCTATCATTTTCAGTGCGTGCACAACTTATGGTGCCACCAAGATGATAAATCATTTCAGCATCAGTAAAGGTTACCTCTGACATGTATCTGGATGAAGTGCTTTCCTCTTTAGCCATTAAAGCAAGGTTCCCAATCTCACCTGCTTCTTCATCACTGTCAGTGTCATCCCAACTCTTTCCCTCAGCAACATAGGCCTTCCCAATCTTGTTCTTCTTGCTAGAATCAAATGTGTTTCTAGTCACTTGCTTTGGCTTTCTGCACTCAGTAGCAAAGTGACCCAACTCATTGCAATTGTAGCATCTGATTATACTCCTGTCCACAGTTCCAGTTTTGTAGCCACCCCTTGTGCCACTTGAAGATGAAGATCCACCTCTCTGAAATCTGGGTCTGAACTTAAGATTGGGATTCCTCTTAAATCTAAACTTCCCAAACTTTCTGACTATCAAAGCCAAATCACCATCCTCCAGCTGATCAAGTTCTTCCAAAGAATAGAAGTCACCACCAGATTGATCAATGGATGTTAATCCATATTCAGCATCAATAACATTCATGTGAGAACTGGAAGGTTGAACAGCCTTCACTTCCAGTTTCTGTGGGACTTCAGCAGCCAATGCAGTGGAGGTACCAACAATCCTTCCAGTTCCATACAGCTCCTTCTGTTGAATCTGCTCCAGCTCATAGGTTTTCAGCACACCATACAATCTCTCCAAAGCAATCTCATTCATATCTCTTGCTTCTCTAATGGCAGATATTTTGTGCTCCAAATGAGGTGGTAGGGTAAGAAGGAACTTCTTGTTAATCTCCTTGTTGGTGTAGTGCTTCCCATTGAGATTCAGATCATTGATTAATTTGTTGTATCTTTCAAAAACCTGAGAGATACCTTCACCAGGGTTTGATCTGAAATGCTCATATTGTGAAGTGAGAATTTCCAGCATATTCTCCCTAACTTCCTCTGTCCCCTCATTGATTATCTCTATTGTTCCCCAAATGTGTTTGGCAGTTTCACAATTTAGAACATGATTATGCATGATAGGATCAAGACTCTCAATAAGGATCAACTGAAGACAGGAATCCAAGGTAACATCCTCTTTCTCATCAGGAGTGTATTCCTTGGGATCTTTAGGGTACATTCTAGCAGCCCTAGTCACAACATTATTCTCAACAACTTCAGGATCAATAATCATAGGGAGTTTGGGACCACTCTTCAGCACATCCAAGTATTTAGGATTTGCAACCTTAAGAAATAGGAGCATTTTCTTCTTCCACATTGGATAATGCTCCTTGCTGAATATTGGGATTTTAACTGTCCCCACTTTCTGTGCAGTAGACATCTTTTGAGATTTTTAAGAATAAAATAAAAAATCAGAGTTTAAAAGAAAAATCTCAAAACAATTGGATCTTTGATTTGTATATTAATCAAAAGGCTCTGATGCCAATTGTTAGGTCCTGATAAGTTTGTAGAAGGGGGGTTGAATACAAACTATACCGTTTTATCGAAATTTGTTCGTTTAAGATTAAACAATTTAGAACAAATTAATGCGGAATAAAAACTGAAACAATATTCAAGTTAAATAGAAACTCTATTAAACTTGAGGAGTGTTACAACTTTGATCACTGATTACAAAGAACTTAATAAAACAAATCTAGAATAAATTCGACATGAATTTATCTATTTTTGTAATAAAAAGGATCGAATACTAAAAAGTAGTTCGATATAAAATCTAGGGATTATGATCCGCTAGAAAGCTAAAGCAGTACAAGTGAAATGATTCTTATGGATTTAATGTTAAAAACAAATCAAGAATTAATTCACTGGCAGAATTAATGGCTTTCTGTTTGAAAGAAATGAAGACAGTCGAATGAGTTTTGATATTCAATGCTCTGTGTTCTTTCTTCTGTGTTGTAATAATCTGATTGTAAAGTCTCCTGCCTTGCATTAATACCTTTGCTTTTCTTTAATCAACCCACGTGCAAATCCACTTGACAGTTCTGAATTTGTACTAGGAAGACAAGCAGAAAAACTATCATTTTGGCCTTGGAAGACTCTCGGGAAGACTAGGAATGGCTTAGGAAGACTTTCGGGAAAACTAGGAATTGGCCTAGGAAGACTTTCGGGAAGACTCACCTGTGAGTCTTCCTAGCTTAAAAAACTAAGTCTTCCTAGTTCAATCCTAAGTCTTCCTAGTTCAATTTCATTCTAATTTAAATAATTAATTAAATAAATTATGTATTAAATTAATTCTTCACAGAATTAAATTAATAAATAATATACTTAATAATACTAATTATTTATAAGAGAATAAATAGAATTAGTTGACTTCTTAAACAATTCCAGAATCACTTAAAACTTAGATAATAAACAAACACAATAGTACGTTGACACTCGATGCACTGTCTGGTTCATGAGTGACTAACGACAATGTCTGTTCTTTATCTATTTAACTTTAAGCAGTGATTCACTTCCTTCTTATTCAAGAACTCCGTAATCAGTATCTTTTTCTGTCACCACTTGAAATCTCTGTCACTTTAATAAATCCACTGAGCTTGAATACTTCATTGAGGCTTGATCAATAAATTGAGCTTCTTTCAATGTAGAATCACTTCAAGTCTGTAGATGACTTTAATCTTCATTCTTTGACAGATATAACCTTCTGAGATTCCTGTGACAATTGATTTTTATTATTTACTTATTACATCTTAATTAAAGTTGAGTAGAATCCTCGGTGTTTACAAATAGGACTAGACATATGCCTTTCACAACCTTTTTACATTCACGGTATCTTTCACCAACAATTTAGCTTTCAGAAGTTGATGTATTCCCATTCTTTTACATGTACATGAATTTTGTCCCTAAATCCCGATAAGATATATGTATATAAATATAATAATATATATGGTACATAACTGGCCCCTCGTTACATTTCGGCTTGACCTTATAGCACACGCTCTATTTGTAAAACCTAAGAGGACATGTTAGACAGGAGAATATGACATGGAAAAATTGGTTCAAACTCTTTACTTTTGATATGATGGTTTAATTCCAGTGGTGTTATGTATTGGGAGGAAAAATTTGGGCTTGCTTTAAAGTGGTTTGATTTTTGTGTCAATTATGTGTACATTTTGCATTAGGTGTAGGTATCGATTTTTTGAGGGTTAACTTCTGTTGGATCTGTGTTGTGCAGATATTATACTTTTGGTATGATTTATTGCTGCTTCTGCACACTGTAATTACATACCTTAAACTCACTGTGATGTTTGAACCTAACAAAAAAAGCAGACTTCAAATTCAAATGTGGTGTTTTCACGATTCTTTTCATTATGCCCTCACTCTTACCAAATAAGACTTGTTGGAGCACATAGTGTTCACTCATTAGAAAGTACATGATAGAAAACAGGAACAATATATTTATCATTACTGTAAAGCATGTTCCTTCTTTCAAGCGCAAAGTTGATCTTTGGTCTCTATAGCACAGACTGAGGCCCAAAAACTGAAATGAAGTTCTAAGTTTCCATAGAATTTCAGACCGTTCACAACTTTTTGATAGGTGATTTAATTAGTGTATAATTAGTGTATGAAATATCTAATTTGTAGTTCTGCCGATTTAATGCTAATTATTTATCTATAGTGCCGATTTAATGCTAATTATTTATCTGCAGTCTGACAAAGATAAGGTGATACAAGCACTACTCTTTGTTTCAGGACTGAAGACACGAATGCAAACTTTATTCGACAAGTGCTCCATATGCATTTTTAATTCCCATAAGTTTGGCTTATCAGGAAGAACTTGAAGCATAAAAGGTCCGTAAGAATTTTGTTTGAGTTGTGATAATAGCCAGTAGAGATTAAATTGTTTGAATAAACTAAAGTTTGCCTTGTGATTGTAGCAGCCAATAGTGAGCTCAGTAGCACATGATTTTTTTCCTTGCAATAGATGTTCACCAAAACTTGTGATAAATTTAAGAAGCATGAGTTAGTTATATATCAAACCACCTAAGAGGATGTGCTGAATAACAAGCCTATGGTGGGGGAAAGAGATAAAGATGCAAAAAATGAATAAAAAATATTTGCCTTTTGACTTACTAATATATATAACGATGCATTGCAATTGAACCTATCAAAATCCACTGTGCTTCTACTCCAACTAGGATAAAACTACGTAATCTTTGTATAAGGGTTCAAAAGGGCACAATTAAAATAGTTTTTATCTAGAAAGTCATTATTTTGCATGTACCGTACGAAATGCATTTACCTATATTGGAAGCTGTAAAGTTAGAATGCATGTTGTATACTTGGATGTTTGAATTATGACTCCATTTCTTAGGGATCAACCGTTAGGTTATCAGTATCAATAACTCCAATGGTATCAACAACTGATTTGATCTTTCCTGTGTACATTTAATTTCTGTTGCATGATGAAAGCCTCAGCTTTTTTATAGAAATTATGTATACCATTTCCATTAGCTTTCCCATGACACTTTGTCTAATCTTTATGTCGCAAAACTATAAATTAAAAGTGGTTGTATTATATGTAATTTTTTTTTATGTCATCTACTTGCAAGGCATATTCGTAGCTATTATACGATGTGCCAAATTAAAGTTGGTGAAGTTTTGACATTGATCCACTAAATATACTGTCATCCTGGTTAGAAGGAATGATATGAATAAAATAGTCAGGTTAGATGGAGGAATAAATGAAATTTTGAATGCTTATTCCATAATACTATAAATTTGATGTCATTTTCATGTAATTTAATTCATTCGACCAAACAAATTGCTCATCATCTTTGTTTACCTCAACTGATCTGTAATATGCCATATCGTCTTTGGTATACTTGGCCACATTTTTGTGATTAAGTTGTGGACTTGGTGACTTGTGTACATGTAACAATCATGAAGTTAGTCTGCTTGCAACTATATATGTTTGCTAGGACGGAGAACCTATGTGCAGATTATATGTGTCAAAAATGTGTATACAGATGAACTTAAGAAAAGCATACTCCCCTCAACTTTGACTTTATTCTTATTTAATAATTTAGTAAATCTACAGTGAAATTTGTGAATTTTTTGGTGGAGTCTTGATAAACTTTATTTGCAAAATTGTTAAGGATTGGCCATATATAGAATACTGAAATACAATATTTTGATAAATAAATATACTACAAGGTAGCATAAAGATGCCACTACAATCTATTTTCATCTTAAATATTCAGTTTAGAATTCCCAGTACATCAAGCAATTGTATCGGGAAGCAGTTACCTAAGATCTACTGTATACATCACAGTGCATAATTCTTTTTTAGGTGTCAGAGTTCTTTACAATTAAAGTGTCGAGAAGACGGGACAATGCGATATGAGCAGGACAATTGATATGTAGGTGCTCTTTTTACAGTATCAAGGTCAAATTGCAAAGTTAGCCAATATCGTAACCTGGTCGCCCTCTTAAGTTCTTTGGAGCAATTGATGCTGCCAAGAAAAATAGCAGCAGCTGAACGTCCAGGTGTTCTTTTTAAATTTATGGACGCCCTCTTGCTACTATGGCATCCTCTAATTGTTAGTATTAGTGCTCTAGAGACAATACTTTTATGTTTTAAAGAAAACATTTTATTATTATAAATTATGTTTTATTGATTATTATTATTAGTTTATTATGTCTTTATTTACTGCGTTATAAATGTTAGCATAATAAATGTCCTTGGAATTATGATACGTATTCGATATCTTTAAGTACGTGACTTAAAAATGAGATTATATGAATAGTATCTTTATTCCTAAATATCCCTAGTCGAGTGTTATTATTTAAGGACAATAATAATGCACAGAGACTAGTATGTTTGTTGACTGATGACCACATCTCATTGGTCATAGGTATGGTGATATTAAAGTCAAAACATAGGTGCATGTAAGAGTATATGGCACTGGATTGACCCGCCGTGAGATTACACATGTTAAAAGTGTCATAAGTAATTCTCACTGTGATAATGGTGTAATGATCCTTAGACCTGAAATCATTATATTTTTATACGAGAATTAATATACTTTGATTACATTAAAAGTTACCTTTGACCGGGTGATGATAAAAGTGGACATTGGGTATATTATGAATCGTATGAGAAATATGAATGATCTAGATGAGATTTAACCCTCCTAATTTTAGGAGCGATATTATTGGCCTCTTGTTTGAGTGAGACTAAGAAATGCACGGCCGTGCTCAAATGTTGATTTGATTTATTAGTCTACTCATCGATCAATAAAACTAAGATTAAATTATGAAGAGGATGACACATTACATGCCTCGAGTTTAATCTATAATATTAAGGTTAAAGGGATTATATTACCTGGAACATTATTCACGAAAGGCTTAATCGAATCACCGATTTAATTATTATTACTTGGGTGGCAATGATGTATTACTAGATGCCGCTCATTGTTTAAAATTTTAATTAGTTATTAAAATTGTTAGCAACGTAATAATAACCTACAGGGTCACACACAAAGAACGCTTGAAGGAGAAATAATTTAAATTATGAATTTAAATTTAAATAAGTAATTTATTCTATTTATAATATTAATTAAGTATGAATTGATTAATTATTTAAATAGAAAATGGAATTACTTAAACTAGTTCTGAAATTAATTATTAATTAATTAAGTGCGACTTAATTAAATAATTAATTGGAATTTCGGATTAGTATTTTATTATAATTGGATTATAATTAGAAAACTATTTTCCTCTCTATATAAACTCTAAAATAGGGCTGATTTTAATGGTGAAAAACGTTTTTATATTAAAACCCTAGCCGCTTACGAGAGCAAGAAAAGAGAGAGAGAAAGAAGCAGTTTTCGGGTGCTAGTACACATCAATCCTTCAAGAAAAGCGTTCGTGTGGATACCGTAGAGCGTAGAGCGTAGATCGCGAGAGCGGGATACGTGGTGATTGAACAAACTTTGGATCTCCATTAATCTTCCATTAATGAACTGTTAAAGCTTTTTAAGGTATTTGTTCTTAATCTCCGAATTAAATCTTTTGTTTTCGCATGGATCCTGCGGAGGGGTTTCGAATTTTGATTTATTTTTATGTTTTCCATTGTGTTTATGTGCTCGAAACCCTTCAATGGTATCAGAGCTACTTGCGAAACGTTTTAATTCGGTTGTGTGTTTAACAGTTTTCGATATATATGCATATTTGCGATCTACCATGTTTTTGTGTTGATTTATATATATATATATATATATATATATATATATATATATATGTTTTTGAATATATGATATTCATGAGGATTTGATAATCATGAGATGATTGTGTATATTGCTGTATGTATATGATACATGTTAAATCGAATTATGAGAATCGTATTCGATACGATTTCTGAATACGATGCGCAGATTTAGTGAAATTTGCATACTGTGTCAGATTTTTTCCTAAAATGCCTTTTCGAAAAGGGAAACGGGCGTCTGAACAAAACTGACAAAGTCACTCGTTCGTCTGTAAGGCGTTTGACGTCGTTTACTATCTGTAACCAATGATTTAATGTTTTATAGAATTCTGATTTTGATTTTCTGATTTACACTTTATTTGATTTCTATGATTGGATCATGAGAAATATGATATGGTATGATATATTTATGCAATATGAGATGTTCTTAATTGTTATATGAGCATGGTGATTGGTTATGGCCTAAAAACCCATAGATAGTGGTTTTTTTTAATGGTTTGGTTTCTAAATACGACTTGCATGTCGTTATTCCTTGTAATGTTTAAATCTCGAATGTAACTCGAGTTCTACTTGTAAGTTCAGTAGGATAGGTTGTTTTATTTATGTAATATATATGAAGACATCCAAGATGGAGAACCAAGGAAGCATTACAAGGAGGCAAGCAAGGAGGCAAGTTAAAGCTTGAAGACTTGTAACATTGTATTGTATTTTGATAACACCATAGATTGACCTTGATTTTTCCATTAGCTTGGAAAGATCACTTAGGTTGGGCCATAACCAAACACGTTTACTTTACACACTTTACATATATGATGCATGTGATGATGATATGTATGCGTAGATAATGATGCATGCTTTAATTAGATTAAACATGTATGTATTAGATACGTCACTCATGCCATGTTTGCTAAACAAGATAAAATCTGTAACGATTCAAGATTTTAAAATTGAACAAAACGAACATGATATTCCTGTGTTTATGAAACACGGAAATAAGTATGAATTTTCAATTTTTTGATATGGGGCGATTTTGACAAAAATACAAGCAGCGCTTGTAAGGAAGGCGGGTTTTAAGTGAGACCAGTGTGACTCCTCCGTTGGTCTGGAAATCAAACCATTGATGAATTTTGAATTGAAGTACTTAGTTCAAGGAAAAATTGGGAATCTCTTGATGATGGGATCATGGTCGTTTTAATAATAAAATCCCTAAAGTTAAAATATTAAGTCGATTAGATGCCTTCCAATGGGCAACACTCGTCAAGGCCTAGATCGAGAAAGAGTGGGTTCGCCAAAGTGAGGCACTCCAATCTATCGTGGTAAGACGCGATGAAGTAAATGTGATACTTAACTGTTAGACCATTGGGTTAGACTTAACTAAGTTACCACAATAGGATTGTGAACTTAGAGGCATGGAGTTTGGTATGATTTATTGGATAAATTGGAACAAATGTTGTTCTCCCAAACTTTCCAAGAGTTATATATGATATAATTGACAAGAGTTGTCTACCTAAATAAATCATGTTTTGGGAGTAAAGCCAAAGCTGACCTTAAACATGACGAAATATGGATCTTGGCTCACTAGAAAGATTTAAGAGAAATACTTTCCGAATTAATAGTTAGGGCTATTTATTTGATAAAAAATAGTGGGAGGTATATAATGATATACCATAATCACTTAAACATAATAATTAATAAATTTGCAACATAGATTAATTTTATGCACTTTAATATTGTAGCTATCAAATGACAAATAACACAAACAACTTCTCTATGCGATCAGTCCTTGAGAAGGACAAGCTGACATGAACAAATTTCCTCGACTGATATAGGAGCTTGAGGATCGTCCTCAGGCACCACGATGTTAGTCAAATTCTTCCCTTACCTTTTAGCTGAGAATGTAACATGTGCCGAACATAATGCTTATTGGAAGCAAATTGATGATTCGACAGCTGATGTTTCATGTCTCATGCTTGCAACTATGAGTGTTGAGCTTAAGAAACAATATGAGCATATGGATGCTTATGAGATATTTGAGCACCTTAAAAGATGTTTGAGGAAAAGGCTCGTCAAAAGGGATTTGACAAAAGCAAGACACCATACACCTACAAGTAGGGAACGTGAGATTCGGTTGGACCAGATGTTCTAAAGATGATAGGGTATAATGAGTACCTTGATTATTATTTATTTTGGGTTTCAAGATTGGTCTAGAGACTCGGAATGATTTGATCATACAAATCTTTGAACAATAACTATTCTCAATTAGTTAGTGAACAACGAAATAAATGAGATAGACATAGCACCCACTAAGTTGTGAAGCACGTTGAGAACTGCTGTAAGCAACATGATAAATGCATGGACTACTCCCATAATGATGGTGAATGTAGGAATGTGAATGGGAAAGGAAAAGGAAAATGGAATGGAAAGAAGAAGAAGATTTGATCTAATTCTATAGCCATATTAAACTCCAATCCCAAAGAGGTTTTGTCGCCTAAAGGAGGTGTTGCTAATTAAAGAAGACGATTGTCACTTCTGTGAAAAACCGAAAGACTGGAAGTTAAACTGTCATGCTTATTTGGAAGATCTAAGAAGAAGACCGGTGAGGGTCAAACTTCAGGTTTCGGGTTAGAATTGGAGCAAAAGTTGTTGCTCTATTTAAAGTAACTCGTTACTTAATTCTGCCTATAAGGCTAAGTTTAGAACTTGATAATTGTGACTACGTGCCTCTAAGAGTAGAGACATTATATTGATTTCTTGTATGGAAAAGAAAGGTTTTTCATTTTAATTGGATATATAACAATTGTTGTTTGTTACATTTCAATGAAAAGGTTAATGATGTTGCACAATTAGTTAACAATTTATATGTTCTAAAATGACTCAAATCAAACATTACCTTTGGCACTATATATAACAACCCGAATTTTTGGAAAAATTTAAAACTTTTCTTATTATGATTAAGTGCAGCAGTGAATAGTGATATTGGTGGATGAATAGTGATTTTGAGGGTTAAGAAAAATTTTCAAGCCACCTATGTACGAGACGTAGTGTGGATATTCCAAAGTCATATTAGTGATTTACGGAGTAAATAAGTTAATACAAAGATGATCGGAATTCAGAAATTCCAAAATTTATTTTGGTGTAGTATTTGACCGGGCAGTGAATTATATGTTATTATATTCAAGAAATGAGATATTAAAATTGAGGATTTGAAGATTTAATATTTTTGAATTTTATTATTTTATTAAAGTCGATTTAAGGATTCAATCGTTGGAATGAATAGTGAATAGTTACTATTCACTGCGAGAATCACGTAGAGTTTTATTCGCTCTCTTTAGAAATATTTCGAATCGTTTTAAGAGGAACAAGGCAACATTTACAGGATTAAATATAGACATGGAAGTAACATGTAACAAGATTAATTCGAGGAATGCAACATTTGGATCATACATGTAAAAGGAATCGAACAAGTAAAGTTACTTTATCTAAGCCAGTGCATGTTTGCCAAGTGTCAAAAGATGAGACAAGAAGGTGATGACTCACCCCCTTAACCAATAAATATCAGCACTTTTATTAAATTAAACAAGATAAGAAGAAAAAGAAAGGAAGAGAAACTCTCCCCCATTTTCCAGAATTCTGCCCAGCAGGAGCATCAAGGAAAGAAAAATCCATAACTCCATTTCTATCCATCCTTAAATCACCAAAGTTTAACCATAGCTTCTCCACTCCATGGGCAACGTTCGCTCAAAATTTCATGGCCAACAAAGGAGTGTAGCCTAGTCAAATCCCTTCCCCAAGTCGGAGAACAGAAACTGTCCTGCTTTTCCAGTTTCGACCACTCACCTTAGAAAGCCGATAAATCGAGCTTCAAGCATCCCCTGGTGATGAGGTAGGACTCAAAAGAAAGCCCTTGAAGAGTAGAAGGTGTGGTAAAACTCTCAGAACTAAACTCTTGTTTTTCGATTTTATATGGATTTTACAAAGTAACTATGAATAGTAACTTGTGTTTTGTTTTGTTTTTGGATATTGAGTTTGTGTCTTCCAAAGGTTGTATTAAGCAAGGATCTAAGGTTACATAAGGAATATAGCAGCAATAAAGCTTGGAGAAGGTATAAGTCTTGAAACCCTTGAAATATTATGAGAGTTATGGATGATTAATGGTGTTTATGCATGTTTATAGCCTTAGTTGTTATGAATGGGCTTTGATCTAAGTTATAATGAGTTATATGAACGGAAAGGCATTGCTTGGCCTCAGTTCTATGTTATATAAGATGTATGTGTTGTGTGGAGTGATCGATTTGCATTTTGGATGATTTGAAATTTGGGAATATCCGAGTTATAGCCGTCGTAATGCCCAAATTTTTACCTACTGATTGGTTCCCTGTTTTTCCTCTGTTAGAGCTCGACCCTTGAGTCCTACTGCCCAGTTTATGTTATAAGCTTTGTAATGATATGTGGTTCGCCTAATTTGGCCGAACGGTATAAGAGTTATGCTAGTTTTAGTAATCGTGGTTCGGGAGGTTTCATCGCAGAAATGTAACCACTTTGATGCTAAGTCAAAGACCTTTAAGATTCGGATTAAAAAGATTATTTTTCGATTTTATAAAAATGTTTTAGTCGAGGTCGCGCAAGTGAAAACCACTGAAAACGAGACTTAGAAACCAAGGTTCCAAATGGTTAAGAATAACTTGGATTTGAGGATGGATTTCGAACCAAACTTATGATATAAGTATTTGACGAATAACGTGGACTTAGTATGAGCCTATAACGAGCTAGTAATTCCTTGGTTGTGTTTCACTTACGTGTTTAAGCATTGAGTATAAGTGGTTTATCGAGGGGATTAACCGTGTGTTTTCGTTTGACTTTGTCTAGATTGTTCGACATTGTCCCGAGCCCTATCACCTCTCGAGCATCATATCACCTCTCGAGCATCAGGCAAGTTTCTAAAACCATATTTTGAAGTATGCATATACTAGATGCAAGTTTTCTTATTCCATGCTATGTTTTCCATTAATTATACTAATGATGCATACGATATGATATTATGCATGTTTTCAAACCTTACATCGTATATAGATGTACTGGTATTAAAAATGTTGAGACGTAATATATGCATATGATAGATGCATGCAAGTTTCCAAACCTATGCCTCTATAAACTGTTGTGGTGATAAACAAAAGATTTTGAGATATATGCTATCTGTTCATAATTTCAAAATGATACTTATGATGCTAAGTAGAAGTTAATTGTATCAGTTGTATCTAGAGTTATATTATATATACTCTGTATTTATACTACATACCGAGAATGGTATCAGTTGCTATCTAGGGTTATTTTATTATATTATTATAATTAATCTGGTTAAATGATTTATAAACGGAGGATTATTTGGGGTTTAACTGCTAAGAATGTACCTAAGTATAAGGTGATTCAGTTATTATCTACCCTTTTGTTAAGAGAGTACTTAGAAATTATTTCTAAATAAATATTCTATATTAAATATAGTTTGCATTAATTATTTAAAGCCCTACTTCTTAAGGAAGTATTTTGTGAAAACTATTTTAAACCCTAGATAGCTAATAAAGTTTTATTCAGTCAATTATAAACATAATTAGAGAAGGTTCCCAAATCTATTTCCCTTTTAAGTCTATATTCAGAAAGACTTAAATGTTCGCTCAAACTACAAAGATGCATGGAACCTTTCTCAAGATTTTATGCGTGTTTCCAGTAGACTGCCCGGTCCTAAATCTTTTTAAATCAATGAAATTATCAGTCTGATATACTACCATCAAAATGATTTTGATTACTTCCTCAAAACTCGAGAAGTAATATCAGTGAAATCAGTGATATCCATTAACAGGCATCAGCCTGGGAAATATGAGTGAACTTCCTTTCCAACCAGATACGACTACTTTGTGGAGTTGTATATTTGGGGAAAAAGGGAAAGGAACTTTATGTTTCAGTGTTATGGATTTACTCGAACTTGGAGATATGTAAGGGACTGAGTAGCGCCGGTCCCCTAAGAGAATTACAATATGGCCGACGGACTGGTGAACGGGTCTGTTCTTCCCTTAGATGATTATCAGTGCCCGACCGTAGGATAAGTGGAGAGTAACAGAATCGACCGTCTATGAACGGGTCTGTTCTTCCTGCCTACAACCGATTGACGGGGAGGTAAGTCGGTGTGAGACTGATTATCTTCCCTTCTACGTAGAAAAACAGCAGGGGGATACAGCTTGCGACTGATCATCGCAGGGGTCTCCTCGGCGCCTAGCATCTCCATCTATAGTTCATCATCCATGAAAGAAAATGTTTCATGCAAGTTATCAGAGAAAGAACATGTTTAAAGCAAGTTTCCAGAAAAGAAAAGTTTACTCAAGAGTATTCAAGTTTATACAAGAGTATGAGTTATAAGAAAGCATATGAGATTACATAAAGACATATGGAATCAGATGAGTTTAGAAAATGGAGGGGAAATATTTTACGCTGTCTTTATTTCCAAATTATGATATGAGGTAAATGTTTGATATGAAAGATGATATTGAATTTTCCTTATAACTTCCTCTTTTCAGTTATATGTTGATAGTCAGCTTATATTCTATATAGCAGATATTTTACGAAAAGGATATACTGAGTTATCCTGTCTTTTATTTTATACTAGAACTTTGTTCATAGTATGAATATCGAAAGTTTGCAGAATATTATGGAGAGGATATTTGAAATACAACAATTGTAACAGCCCCAGATCCGGGGTCGGGGATCCGGTCGTTACGGTCTCAATTCCCATCAATAATACTTGCACTTGAATCAAAATAATTAAACTGCATGTTGTGACCCCGCAATAACAATACCACACACACACAACTAGTTATAGTCCCAGAGATGAAATCGGAATAAGTATCTAGTCATAGGATCCACAAGTTATAAGTTATTACAAACCCAAAAGGTTACAGAGCATTTAAAAGTTCTTGCCGTTAATTACA
Source organism: Heracleum sosnowskyi (assembly GCA_030848705.1). Lineage (NCBI taxonomy): Eukaryota > Viridiplantae > Streptophyta > Magnoliopsida > Apiales > Apiaceae > Heracleum > Heracleum sosnowskyi. The sequence continues at coordinate 20,247,450 of CM061241.1, forward strand.
TTAATCATAAATATAAATAAGTCTGAAACGAAAGCTGTAGCCTAGGCTACTGATCACTACTACCTCAGCTATGGCGGCTACGACCTCAACGGGTAGATCTCTGACGACTGCCACTCGCTTGCGCAGAGTGTGCTGGTTGCGGGCCATCTGCTCTAGCTGTTGTTGTGATATAAATAAATAAAGCAAGGGTGAGCAATAGAGCCCACCAAAAATAACTTATACAGATTACCAGAATATAACAATTCAAAGATATTTCTGTAGCCACATGTTATGCCTTAAACAAATAAGAAACTAGTATAATATAAAGGATGAAGTTACAAGGAAAATTAATATAATATTTCCGTAACCCGAAATCCCTTATGCATATATATCCTTAATAAGGTTTTATCAGAGTCATAACTCATAAAAAAAAATGGAGTTGCATGAATTTATTGCCACTTCGTTTACAAGCATTTTTTTCGACCCCCTGCCAACACGATTGGTTCTTCACCCCAATGCATGTTGCAGGAATATCCAAATTGGATGATGAACTAATACTGGAGTTGCTACCGCGCCCGCTGTGCCTAACCTTGCTATGATCAATAGCAGGTCGCACCGCTCAAATATGTTTTCTACATGTAGATGGAAGAATCACGACGGCCTGACATTGTCTACCGCCTTCCAGTGACCTCCCGGCCCATTTGGGGCCATAAAAGTTGGATGGGTCAATCGCAACTGGACCACTTACACCACTCCTAGTTCAGATGAAATCCATGACTCTGAAACGTAAAGGTCGTCCTCCTTTCCCCAAGTGTAACACTTGTTGATACGACTCCACTAAGTAGTTATATCTAGGTTGGAAAGGAAGATTCCCCAATATTTCCCAAGCTAGGCTTGTTAATGGATATCGACTTGTTCCATGAATTTACCCCTCGATCGTTGAGGTGGTAACACAATATTTGACTTGCAGCAATTACATTGTTCCGAAAAATATCCGTCTCTTGACAGTTTTTGAATTTAGAGTTTAAAAAGAGTAGTAGTCACTTAAATCAGGTTTCCCATATTTTTGATAGTTGAGCGAGCATTTAAATCCCCTTTAAAGGACAGATTTAAATGGAAAAACATTGTTTTGGGAATCTCTTTTTGATTTGAAAATAATTAATAATATTTATTAAATACGTAGCCTTAAACGAATATTTGAAATAATATTCATTAAGTAAGTATCCTCAAATGAATATTTGAAAATAATATTTATTAAATAATTAAGCCTCAAATGAATATTCAAAATAATATTCATTAATTAATAAATTTCAAATGAATATTCGAAAATAATATTCATTAAATAATTAATCTCAAATGAATATAAATGATATTCTGTAAGTCGATAATCCTCAAATGAATATAAATGATATTCTGTAAGTCGATAATCCTCAAATGAATATAAATGATATTCTGTAAGTCGATAATCCTCAAATGAATATAAATGATATTCTGTAAGTCGATAATCCTCAAATGAATATTAATAAATAATATTCTTAAAATGAAATAATTAACCCTCGAATAACAGCTACCCGATGTCTTTATCAGAAAATAACCTTTATCATATACCAAGTATAATCACCTCTGATCTTTCAAGAAAAACACACGCCCTTATCCAAGGGTAAATATAAAACCCTGGCTTATAGCTGATATCCCATATCTAACTTATAAGCCCCAACTTCAAGTCATAACCTAAAGTATAGCTATACATAGCAAATCGAAAACAAGTATGCAATTTATATATCGCATTCACATAACATATATGAAAACAGTTTATTATCACAACAACAGTAGTATAGGTTTTGAAAACTTGCCTGGTGGTGAGGTAGGGGTAGTGCGCCTCGAGTCAATCCGACGATCTATACATAGTCAAAATATCCAAGGTTAATCACTTAAGTACTTGCACGAAACTAAGTATGTACTTTACTTAAACTAAAACATGGTTTCTAGTTAACTCCTTAAGAATCCTCTTGCGCACCCTCGACTCGAACATTTTTATAAAATAGAGATTAAATCCTTTTAACACGAAACCTTCTCGAGGGTCTTCCTAAACATACCTAGCATGTTAACACAAAGTTTCATATTCTGATTAGTCACTTAAGGGGTTTGATCATTGCCTCAAAGTTGGCTAAGTGGTATAGTTCGGTTTCTCGAAACGTCCTTAATTAAAACACTCGTTTCTCCTAAACCGTAATTCGGAATCACATGATTTTTATATCAAAACGAACCTTGAAACAAGACCTACACAATACTAGGCAGTGGTGACTCTGGACAGAAGTCCTTATGTCCGAACATCATAGACAAAACAATGGTTAAGGAAAATCGGGCTTTATAACGGCTATCAATCGGATAATCCCAAACTTTCAACCCATTCAACTTGCTCACCAATCTCTCCACACACATATACATCTTATATAACCAAGAACTGAGGCCAAGCAATGCCTTTACGTTCTTAAAACTCAATACAACTCATAACAAAGCCCAATCATAGTTACTAAGATCATAAACATGCTTTTACACCATTAAAGCTTAAAAAAATCACTTAATACTTTCAAGGGTTCAAGGTCCATACCTCCTTGGTGTGTATATGAGCTTATTAGATCTTGTGTAGCCCTTATCTAACCTTAAGCTAGCTTGAATCATCAAAAGAAATCAAGAATCAAAGGTTAGTTCTTGAAAATTACTATTCATCTCCATCTTTGACCTCAAATTTGAACATGAAAGACTTAAAGAAAAGCTATAAGATTCATGGCTCACCTTGTACTAATCACTAGCTTCGATTTAAGCTCTAGTTTGCAATTGTTGGTGGAAGAAATCTCCACTTCTCCCTTCTCCTTTTCTTGGTCGAAAGTTTTAATGGAAATGGTGGTGATGTTTTGATTTTTCTTTTTGTTTAATTACTTTTGATATTTGTGGTATTTTAATGGTCAAAATGGTGAGTCATGGTCCTTGGTACCTTCTTCTTTCGACACTTGTAGCACATGCAACGGTTCTTGTTAAAGTAACTTTACTGGTTCGTTTCCTTTCACATGGATGATCCAAATGTTGCATTCCTCGAACTAATCTTGTTACATGTTACTTCCATGTCTATATTTAATCATGTACGTCCTTGATATCTCTAATTCTTTTATTAATCCATATCCATAAAATTGATAATCTAAATCCTTCAAATATTCTCAAATAATAATTAATCCGTCCGTTATTGGTGAAATTTCGGAGAAAACGGAAATGCTATTTTTCCGATTCTGACAGCTTTTGCATTCCTTTATTTTCATCGTAGATCACTAATACAGCTTTGAAAGTTCATTATATCGTCCCGTATATAGGGTGGTCTGAAAAACTTTTTAAATGAAAAAGTTACTATTCATCAGTGGTTTTTAACAAAAGTCACTATTCATCCATAATCATTTGGATCATTATCCGTTCCAATATTCCTGCTTTATTTCTTGTACTTAGACAATGTTCTAGAGCTTTCTCGGGCATACGCTATCTTGTTTACGGAGTTGTCGGATGCATACCAGATATCGATTTGGATGACATAAAATACTTTTCTTCCTTGGGGTGTTACATTCTTATTTTTCCAGAGAGATTATTCTTATCTAAATGGTCAGTCCATTCTCACTATTCACAGAATACTTGAAAACTGAAATCCATATTCATTTCATAACTTGATTCTCAATTCATTACTACCATTTGTACATACATCAACCTAAAATAAAAGTTTTTAACTCTACCCAAAATCTGGGGTCTTACAGTCTCCCCTCCTTAAAAGGATTCCGTCCCGGAATCACTCTGAAAACAAATGGGGATATCTTTCCAGCATTTCGCTTTCTAGTTCCCAAGTTGATTCTTCCACATTATGATTTTGCCACAAAACTCTGACTAGCTTGATGACCTTGTTTCGGAGCACTTGTTCCTTTTGATCTATGATTTCCACTGGTTGCTCCACATAGGTTAGGTCTGGCTGCATGTCCACGTGTTCGTATTCCACTATGTGCTTAGAATCCGGGTTGTACTTCCTCAGCATTGACACATGAAACACGTTGTGCACTTGTTGCAGGTTTGGGGGTAATGCTAGCTCATATGCTAAGTTCCCAATACGTCTTAAGATCTCAAATGGTCCAATATATATAGGACTCAGTTTTCCTTTCTTTCCGAACCTCATCAAACCCTTCCAAGGAGATACCTTTAAGAAAACTAGGTCTCCTACTTCATATTCCTTGTCCTTCCGGGCTAAATCAGCATACCTCTTTTGTCTATCTTGGGCTGCTACCAGCCGTCCTCTGATTAGATCTACTATGTCCTTAGTCCGTTGGACCACTTCGGGTCCAAGCATCTTTCGCTCCCCAACTTCATCCCAATACAAAGGGGATCGACATCTTCTTCCATAAAGGGTCTCGTAAGGCGGCATTCCTATACTTGAATGAAAACTATTGTTGTAGGAAAACTCGATCAATGGCAGGTGATCATCCCAATTCCCTTTAAAGTCTATAACACAGACCCTTAACATATCCTCTAGTGTTTGGATGGTCCTTTCACTTTGCCCGTCCATTTGGGGGTGATAGGCAGTACTCATGTTCAGCCGGGTTCCTACACATTCCTGGAAGCTCCTCCAGAATCTGGAGTTAAATCTGGGATCTCGGTCAGATACTATGGCGACTGGGACTCCATGTCGCGCCACTATCTCTTTCAAGTAGATATCCACTAGTCTGTCGACAGTGTACCTTTCGTTGATCGGAAGGAAGTGTGCTGACTTCGTTAATCGGTCTATGATTACCCATATGGCATCGTGATTGGCCTTGGTCCTTGGTAAACCTACTACAAAGTCCATGGCTAGGTGTTCCCATTTCCATTCAGGAATCTCTAGGGGTCGCAACAGTCCACTGGGCCTCTGGTGTTCCGCCTTCACTCGTTGGCAGGTCAAGCATCTGCTTACCCACTCTGCTACATCCTTTTTCATGTTAGGCCACCAATAGTATTCTTTCAAATCTCCATACATCTTGGTGCTTCCTGGGTGAATTGAATACCTTGAACTGTGACTCTCGTGTAAAATCTCGTTTTTCAGTTCTCGAACATTCGGAACCCAAATTCGGTAAGTATACCTTCTTATTCTTTTATCATCCTTGACAGTGTGGATCTCTTCTCCTGTCATTGACTGCCTGTCTTCACTTATCATTCTTTCTTGACACCTTCTTATCTTTTCTAACAACTCTGGCTGCAAGGAAATCTCAAACAGCTTTTCGGTACCGTCCTCGGTCACCTTCACTTCTATTTCCATCTTTTCAAATTCTCTAATCAGCTCTTCCGATGACATTATCATCTTGAGTCTCTCCTTCCTACTAAGGGCGTCAGCCACCACATTGGCTTTCCCTGGGTGATAAAGAATTTCACAGTCATAATCCTTGATCAGCTCTAACCATCTTCTCTGGCGCATGTTAAGCTCCTTCTGGGTGAAAATATACTTGAGGCTCTTATGGTCAGTGTAAATCTCGCACTTCTCTCCATACAAGTAGTGCCTCCAAATCTTTAAAGCGAAGACTACCGCTGCTAGTTCTAGATCATGAGTAGGATATCGAATCTCATACTCCTTCAATTGTCTTGACGCATATGCGATTACCTTACCGTGCTACATCAGCACGCACCCTAATCCCTTATGCGAAGCATCACTGTAAATCACAAAATCTCCTTTTCCATCTGGTAATGCCAACACATGGGCAGTCACCAACCTCTTCTTTAACTCTTGGAAACTACTCTCGCACTTTTCCGTCCATTCAAACTTCTCAGTTTTACGGGTAAGTCGGGTTAACGGGGCTGCGATCTTCGCAAAATCCTTAACGAATCTTCTATAATACCCTGCTAATCCTATGAAACTTCTCACCTCTGTTGGTGTGGTTGGTCGTTCCCAGTTTGAAAATGCCTCTATCTTGGAGGGGTCAACCAATACTCCTTCCTTGTTAATCACGTGTCCTAAAAACTGAACCTCATTTCGCCAGAATTCACACTTCGTGAATTTGGCATACAATTGTTCCTTCCTGAGTATTCCTAGGGCTATCCTCAAATGTTCTGCATGTTCTGCCTCTGTCTTTGAGTAGATAAGAATATCATCGATAAAAACTATAAAAAACTCGTCCAAATACTTCTTGAACACCCTATTCATTAAATCCATGAAAGCTGCTGGGGCATTGGTCAATCCAAACGACATCACCAAGAACTCATAATGTCCATATCTAGTACGGAATGCAGTCTTTGGGATATCTTCGGGTTTAATATTTAATTGGTGATATTCAGTTCTCAGGTCAATTTTAGAGAAGTACACAGCATCCTTTAGCTGGTCGAACAAATCGTCTATTCTGGGTAATGGGTACTTATTCTTTATGGTTAGTTTGTTCAATTCTCGGTAGTCGATGCATAACCTCATACTCCCATCTTTCTTCTTAACAAACAACACTGGTGCCCCCCACGGCGACACACTGTGTCTTATCATACCCTTCTTCAACAGTTCTTTTAACTGGGTAGCTAGCTCTTTCATTTCTACTGGGGCTAACCGGTACGGGGCCTTCGAAACTGGCGCCGTCTCCGGGGCTAATTCAATAGCAAACTCAATCACCCTATCGGGTGGTAATCCTGGGAGATCTTGTGGAAACACATCTTCGAACTCATTGACTACTGGAATGTCCTGTAACCTAGGCACCTCTTTCTGGGTGTCTACCACATATGCTAAGTAAGCCTCATTTCCCTGTCGTAACAATCTTTTGGTCTGCGCCATGATTAGAAATTTCTGTGTCTGTTTCATTCCCTTAAACACTACCTCCTCCTTTCCTGGGGTATTTAATCTAACCTTTTTCCCCTTACAATCTATCTGTGCGTTATTGCGAGACAACCAATCCATCCCCAAAATGACATCAAATTCTCCTATTTTAAAAGGAATCAAATCCACATAAAAAGATTGTTCCCCTATTTCCAATTTGTAGTTGGGGTGAATCTGATTAACTGGGACTATTTCATGGTTAGCTATCTCTACTTGTAGGGAATCCTTTAATGGTTGGGATTTAAGTTTCAATCTATGCGCAAAATCCCTCGATATAAAAGACTTAGTTGCTCCAGAATCAAATAAAACATTTGCGCTAACTGAATTCAGAGAAAAGGTACCTGCTATCACATCCGTGTTCCTCACGGCATCCTGTACTGTCATGTTGAAAGTCCTAGCAGTTGGTGGTTTGTTAGAGGCAGCTTTGCTGGCCCCTGATGCTGCGGGTCGGTTCGTGGGGCAATCCTTCTTCATATGACCTTGACGTCCACACTGGAAACAAGTGAGGTGTCTGCTGACGCTAGGGTTAGCTACGGTACAATTCTGAGCATAATGGCCCCCTCGCCCACACTTAAAACAGGTTACCGTTCTCTGGTTGCACACACCGGGATGTTTCCTCCCACAAGTCGTACATACTGGTAATGGAGGTCGAGATTGGTACGAGTGGGACACTCCTGATGGGTTGCCGCCCTGGTTCACGCTTGAGCTTACGGTTCGCTTGAAACCCATATTCCTTTCAGGTAGGGAGGCTGCCCCGCGGTTAAACCTATTTGGGGTATGTCTTCCTGTCGAACCTCCACCCATACTTACATGTTTCCTTTTTGTTCCCCCTTTCTCTCTCTCTCTCTGCATCTGATCACTCCCTGCTTCCACAATCGAAGCCTTTTGCACCAACGTGGCATAGTCCGTAATCTCCAAGACTGCCACGCGATTCTGAATCCACTTCTTCAATCCTTGTTGAAATCTATTAGCTTTCTTCTCTTCGGTATCTACAAACTCTGGCACAAACCTTGATAGCTCGGTAAATTTTGCCTCATACTCAGCCACTGTCAGGTTATTCTGCTTTAGCTCCAAAAACTTAAGCTCCATCTGAGTCTTCATAAACCTTGGGAAATACTTTTCTAGAAACAATTGCTTGAACCTTTCCCAAGTCACGATAACATCCGTCTCCATGTTCTTCTTGGCCTCCCACCAATAGTTGGCCTCTCCTTTCAGTAGGTAAGTGGCAAAAACGGTCTTCTGCGCCTCCTCAATGCTTAAAATCTCAAAGGACTTTTCCATTTCCTTTATCCAGGCTCTTGCCTCCACTGGGTCAGCCGATCCTTGGAATTCTGGGGGTTTGAGTGACTTAAATGCCCTGAACGAGTTCGCTATGGTATTGTTGTTTCCTTGGGGTGGTTGGGGATAACGGTCCAAATTTTGCCTGAGTAGATTCATGAACTGACCCATGGGGTTTCCACCCTGATCCCCTTCTCCTTGTTCCGCTTCAACTTCCTCTTCTTCATTCTCAATGTCCGCAGTGAAAAAGGATTCATCTGCCTCCCCATACTGGGAGTCGTCCTGTTCATTATAATCCTCATCCATTTCTTCATTATACTCAGGGTCTTCCCTATTTTGATTATGGCTTTCTTGATCATCAGATTCAGGGCGATTAGCCCTAGTTCCCACTCTTCGTGGAGGCATCCTACTGAAATTTGGAAAATTCACATTAGGCTCATTTACTGGGTTACAAATACAGTCGTTACATAATTGGACGTAGACTTCCGCAGTTCTATATTTTATCGCAATTTAATCGCACGGTGCAGACAACAGTATAATAAACTTGTGATCTCGTCACAACAGTACTGGATTCAACTGAAAGGAAACAAATATATACATGATACCAAAGATACAAAGTCTGAGTCAATATCGACAGTTTACAAGTACAACCGTCCTAACATCATCTAGTCAAAAGTGAAATACATGGTCTATCCTTCTAGTCAGAAAAAGGGATAATATATACAATGGAACAATCCCACAAAAGTCGGCACTACTACGTCCGTACGTGACTAGAAGACTAGACTACTATATCACCAACTCTGAAATCAGCCACTGGTGCGGTGCCATGCCCTCACCCTCGCCATGGCTATGCGGAAAATCTCCTCAGCATCAACCCTGGATACCCTGCCATCGCCATCAGTAGGCAAAGCTCGAATCCTCATCCGTGCCCTCAGCTCAATGCGAGTCATCGCCCTCCGGGCAACCCGAGGGGGCACAGACCTCCCGCCGCCCTGGCGCACCATCCTGGCATCTCTCTCCGCTGCTAGCTGCATCCGTGACTCTGCTAATCTAGCCTCAGCCACTACCAAATCTGACTGAACTCTATTCACGGTCCAGTTATGCACACATACCGGTATCCCCTCTAACGGAACATGGGGTGGGGTAACCGGGTCTGCTGGTGGTGCATCCTCTGTCTGTTGTGTCTCAGGGGTAAGCTCCTCAAACTCATCAGGGGAAGGGCTCAAAGGCAGTGGTGGAGGGGTAGGGGCTCTCTCGATAGGAAGTGGAGTCTGGTCCTCAGCATCCCCCTCCATATCCTCAGTATCAGCTAGGGTCGGGTCCTCCTCGGGATCCTCATCATCAGAATCCTCGACAACCTCGGTGTCCGCATCCGCCTGGACCTCCTCCGGGCCCTCCTCCGGGTCCTCCTCTGGGTCCTCCTCCCCAACACCCTCATAGTATGGATCTGTAGTCCGAAGCAAGTCATCATCATGCTGTCTCTCATAAGCCTCAGGGTCAGAGATGTCGCTCGCCTACACAATAACGAACTTATGTTACTATCATGATATTAAATTTCCCATAAGGGTTTTAATCGAACTTGGCAAGAGTTCTTATTATCTTAGTGAATTTATTATTGTAACGTCGCATCATCTCTGGGGTTTATAACTCTAACGCTCTGATACCATTTCTGTAACAGCCCCAGATCTGGGGTCGGGGATCCGGTCGTTACGGTCTCAATTCCCATCAATAATACTTGCACTTGAATCAAAATAATTAAACTGCATGTTGTGACCCCGCAATAACAATACCACACACACACAACTAGTTATAGTCCCAGAGATGAAATCGGAATAAGTATCTAGTCATAGGATCCACAAGTTATAAGTTATTACAAACCCAAAAGGTTACAGAGCATTTAAAAGTTCTTGCCGTTAATTACATTAATCATAAATGTAAATAAGTCTGAAACGAAAGCTGTAGCCTAGGCTACTGATCACTACTACCTCAGCTATGGCGGCTACGACCTCAGCGGGTAGATCTCTGACGACTGCCACTCGCTTACGCAGAGTGTGCTGGTTGCGGGCCATCTGCTCTAGCTGTTGTTGTGATATAAATAAATAAAGCAAGGGTGAGCAATAGAGCCCACCAAAAATAACTTATACAGATTACCAGAATATAACAATTCAAAGATATTTCTGTAGCCACATGTTATGCCTTAAACAGATAAGAAACTAGTATAATATAAAGGATGAAGTTACAAGGAAAATTAATATAATATTTCCGTAACCCGAAATCCCTTATGCATATATATCCTTAATCAGGTTTTATCAGAGTCATAACTCATAAAAAAAATGGAGTTGCATGAATTTATTGCCACTTCGTTTACAAGCATTTTTTTCGACCCCCTGCCAACACGATTGGTTCTTCACCCCAATGCATGTTGCAGGAATATCCAAATTGGATGATGAACTAATACTGGAGTTGCTACCGCGCCCGCTGTGCCTAACCTTGCTACGATCAGTAGCAGGTCGCACCGCTCAAATATGTTTTCTACATGTAGATGGAAGAATCACGACGGCCTGACATTGTCTACCGCCTTCCAGTGACCTCCCGACCCATTTGGGGCCATAAAAGTTGGATGGGTCAATCGCAACTGGACCACTTACACCACTCCTAGTTCAGATGAAATCCATGACTCTGAAACGTAAAGGTCGTCCTCCTTTCCCCAAGTGTAACACTTGTTGATACGACTCCACTAAGTAGTTATATCTAGGTTGGAAAGGAAGATTTCCCAATATTTCCTAAGCTAGGCTTGTTAATGGATATCGACTTGTTCCATGAATTTACCCCTCGATCGTTGATGTGGTAACACAATATTTGACTTGCAGCAATTACATTGTTCCGAAAAATATCCGTCTCTTGACAGTTTTTGAATTGAGAGTTTAAAAAGAGTAGTAGTCACTTAAATCAGGTTTCCCATATTTTTGATAGTTGAGCGAGCATTTAAATCCCCTTTAAAGGACAGATTTAAATGGAAAAACATTGTTTTGGGAATCTCTTTTTGATTTGAAAATAATTAATAATATTTATTAAATACGTAGCCTTAAACGAATATTTGAAATAATATTCATTAAGTAAGTATCCTCAAATGAATATTTGAAAATAATATTTATTAAATAATTAAGCCTCAAATGAATATTCAAAATAATATTCATTAATTAATAAATTTCAAATGAATATTCGAAAATAATATTCATTAAATAATTAATCTCAAATGAATATAAATGATATTCTGTAAGTCGATAATCCTCAAATGAATATAAATGATATTCTGTAAGTCGATAATCCTCAAATGAATATAAATGATATTCTGTAAGTCGATAATCCTCAAATGAATATAAATGATATTCTGTAAGTCGATAATCCTCAAATGAATATAAATGATATTCTGTAAGTCGATAATCCTCAAATGAATATTAATAAATAATATTCTTAAAATGAAATAATTAACCCTCGAATAACAGCTACCCGATGTCTTTATCAGAAAATAACCTTTATCATATACCAAGTATAATCACCTCTGATCTTTCAAGAAAAACACACGCCCTTATCCAAGGGTAAATATAAAACCCTGGCTTATAGCTGATATCCCATATCTAACTTATAAGCCCCAACTTCAAGTCATAACCTAAAGTATAGCTATACATAGCAAATCGAAAACAAGTATGCAATTTATATATCGCATTCACATAACATATATGAAAACAGTTTATTATCACAACAACAGTAGTATAGGTTTTGAAAACTTGCCTGGTGGTGAGGTAGGGGTAGTGCGCCTCGAGTCAATCCGACGATCTATACATAGTCAAAATATCCAAGGTTAATCACTTAAGTACTTGCACGAAACTAAGTATGTACTTTACTTAAACTAAAACATGGTTTCTAGTTAACTCCTTAAGAATCCTCTTGCGCACCCTCGACTCGAACATTTTTATAAAATAGAGATTAAATCCTTTTAACACGAAACCTTCTCGAGGGTCTTCCTAAACATACCTAGCATGTTAACACAAAGTTTCATATTCTGATTAGTCACTTAAGGGGTTTGATCATTGCCTCAAAGTTGGCTAAGTGGTATAGTTCGGTTTCTCGAAACGTCCTTAATTAAAACACTCGTTTCTCCTAAACCGTAATTCGGAATCACATGATTTTTATATCAAAACGAACCTTGAAACAAGACCTACACAATACTAGGCAGTGGTGACTCTGGACAGAAGTCCTTATGTCCGAACATCATAGACAAAACAATGGTTAAGGAAAATCGGGTTTTATAACGGCTATCAATCGGATAATCCCAAACTTTCAACCCATTCAACTTGCTCACCAATCTCTCCACACACATATACATCTTATATAACCAAGAACTGAGGCCAAGCAATGCCTTTACGTTCTTAAAACTCAATACAACTCATAACAAAGCCCAATCATAGTTACTAAGATCATAAACATGCTTTTACACCATTAAAGCTTAAAACAATCACTTAATACTTTCAAGGGTTCAAGGTCCATACCTCCTTGGTGTGTATATGAGCTTATTAGATCTTGTGTAGCCCTTATCTAACCTTAAGCTAGCTTGAATCATCAAAAGAAATCAAGAATCAAAGGTTAGTTCTTGAAAATTACTATTCATCTCCATCTTTGACCTCAAATTTGAACATGAAAGACTAAAAGAAAAGCTATAAGATTCATGGCTCACCTTGTACTAATCACTAGCTTCGATTTAAGCTCTAGTTTGCAATTGTTGGTGGAAGAAATCTCCACTTCTCCCTTCTCCTTTTCTTGGCCAAAAGTTTTAATGGAAATGGTGGTGATGTTTTGATTTTTCTTTTTGTTTAATTACTTTTGATATTTGTGGTATTTTAATGGTCAAAATGGTGAGTCATGGTCCTTGGTACCTTCTTCTTTCGACACTTGTCGCACATGCAACGGTTCTTGTTAAAGTAACTTTACTGGTTCGTTTCCTTTCACATGGATGATCCAAATGTTGCATTCCTCGAACTAATCTTGTTACATGTTACTTCCATGTCTATATTTAATCCTGTACGTCCTTGATATCTCTAATTCTTTTATTAATCCATATCCATAAAATTGATAATCTAAATCCTTCAAATATTCTCAAATAATAATTAATCCGTCCGTTATTGGTGAAATTTCGGAGAAAACGGAAATGCTATTTTTCCGATTCTGACAGCTTTTGCATTCCTTTATTTTCATCGTAGATCACTAATACAGCTTTGAAAGTTCATTATATCGTCCCGTATATAGGGTGGTCTGAAAAACTTTTTAAATGAAAAAGTTACTATTCATCAGTGGTTTTTAACAAAAGTCACTATTCATCCATAATCATTTGGATCATTATCCGTTCCAATATTCCTGCTTTATTTCTTGTACTTAGACAATGTTCTAGAGCTTTCTCGGGCATACGCTATCTTGTTTACGGAGTTGTCGGATGCATACCAGATATCGATTTGGATGACATAAAATACTTTTCTTCCTTGGGGTGTTACATTCTTATTTTTCCAGAGAGATTATTCTTATCTAAATGGTCAGTCCATTCTCACTATTCACAGAATACTTGAAAACTGAAATCCATATTCATTTCATAACTTGATTCTCAATTCATTACTACCATTTGTACATACATCAACCTAAAATAAAAGTTTTTAACTCTACCCAAAATCTGGGGTCTTACAGTCTCCCCTCCTTAAAAGGATTCCGTCCCGGAATCACTCTGAAAACAAATGGGGATATCTTTCCAGCATTTCGCTTTCTAGCTCCCAAGTTGATTCTTCCACATTATGATTTTGTCGTATACCCGCTTTATTTCTGGGTTGAATAAAAGGCAGAATTATTCCATACTTTCATTACCTTGCTGAGCTATCGCTCACTCTTGCCATTATTTTATATATATTATATAGCAGCGAAGCAGGATGCCAATGGGACGACACATACCTCGCAAGGCGTTTTCCATAAACAGTTTCTAGCAGTGATCCCGGGAGTAGTACGAACCAATTGAATCAGGCTACGGCTTTTGGTATTCAACTTATGTATAGACCTGAATGGTATGAGAGGATTGTGAGCATCAGAAGGCTAAGTTGGTAATGTAACAATGCTTAGAAATTGTATCAGTAACAGATTCAAAAGACGTTTGGGTATTGTAATAAAAATTATTTATTCCGCAGTTGTTGTAGTGTGTCATTTCTGAGACTCTAACCTGTGTGTGTGTGTGTGTGTGAGACTTATATTGTGGGGTCATGAGCAGGTGAATTATGAATGGTGTGAGTAATACAGGTAAGGCAAGGAGTACATGGATCGTGACAACCCTAAATCCCTGACCCCGGATTTGGGGCTGTTACAGAGATGGTATCAGAGCGTTAGGTTACAGTCCTCAGAAACGATAGGAGATCGAGTCTTACAATACCCTTAATAATGATAAGAGCATCTAGAGCTCAAATTGAGTTCGTAGTCGGGTTAGAGGACATGACCCTGACTGTTTAAGATGAAGCCCGAGAGGGGACTTCTTTTGGGAAACCGTACTTAGGACTTCATGGTTAGTCACCTCGATTCGTATGAATTATAGATGGATGGGATTCTGAGATACCAGAACCCGAGGCCTTCGAGTAGGCAATTGATGATGCGTTCCTTGAAATGGATGGAGACCCGATAAAGGAAGATCCATAGGAGGATCTAGAGGAAGACCCCATGGTGGGTCAAGGGAAGAATCTTGTAGAAAATGTGCCGATTGATAAAGATGTAGTATATTACTTGAGGTCGTACAATAGGACTGGACGAACCTTCAGAGGTCAAATAAGTGACGAGACGAGAGTTTAAGGATCGTTCATGATTCACCAAGAGATACGACAAAGAAAATGGAGTAGAGTCTCCAGAGCAGAAGAGGTAGAGGCGGTATAGCCAGTATCAGTGGATTGATTCGACTTGAACAAAACCCGTTACTCGTAGTCGGTTATAGTTGCCCATAAGGAGGCGGCATACGTAAGAACCAAGATGTTCAGATTTTCACAAGCGATCAAGGGTACTTAGTTGCCCAGAATAGTGTAAGGAATTGCTTTGACTATGAGGTTTCAATCCCCCACGACCAGCGATTCCACTGGAACTAGTGTCTATTACATCATTGAGGAATTTTATTATCTCAAGGAAACTTTTGGTTATATGTACCATGCAAATGTCATTGTAAGACAAGAACGCTAAGACGGAATCGAGAACGAGATTTACCACCCTCAAGAAACCAGGAAGGAATTTTGAGGAGAGAACAGAAAGGTCGGAAATCAGATCCGAGCATTACTAGTAGGTAAATAGAGTGATCAAATTTCCCTGATTTTGGAAAGAAATTCAGCAAATTTTGGCAAACCTTGTCTTTCTGATTATCAGAGGATGTCACCATAGAGAGTGGAAATTAGAGCGAACCCTGTGGATTGGATAAGATAGCCGTTATATGGGTTGGTGGACAGACCCTGATTGCTATAATTGATTGTAGAGATAAAATGATGAAGTTGAGATTGGACGGTAAAGGCGAAATATATTTAAGAACCAAGACGGACTGAGAAGTTCCGGGATTGACTTAAATGAAAAGGCTATTGTGCTAAAAGTGTTAAGCTTATGTAGCGCACGGGATTGATATGGGAGAAGGGATATTGGATATAAGGATGATTGAAATAGAGACCAGATTTAATCTTGTTTTCTAACGATCTTCCGAAGTACCGCCCAGTCAACATGTGGAATTGTCATTGCTACGGGCGACCACGGTATCGAAGTCTTCTTATAGAACAGAACGCTTACTTGAGATGTTTGCGCCGAGTTGAATAGAACTCCCTGCGATTGCAAATGTTGATGGTGTAACCCTTATCGACTATTATGAGTCGGCAATAACGTAAGTATCGAACACCTTAGGGTGCGTGGAAAAGAAAAGCTTTCGAATTGAAGGATTATCCATTAGAGGAGCCGATGTAAAAGGCATCCGTAGAGACCTTGGTAATACCCTCCCCATTGGCAAATTATGTGGGGTATTTCCCCAATCTATGATCTAGGAAAGAATTCTGAAAGAAAGGGTATATTCCCTCTTTGAAGTTATTTTATAACACTTGTGTTAAATCATATTTAATTTCAAGTAGGTAGAGGCTGTCAAGATGCCTACTTTCAGGCTTTCGAAGCCCTGTCAAATGATGTTATTTGAGCTTTCACTTTTCTTCAAATAATGAATGACCCTATGGTGATACCTCACCACTTGTTTGTTAAGTACCAGTATCTTTTGGGTTATTCTTTTCTTTGTATTTTCATTGGAAACCGCACCTTTGGAATCGGTTCAATTTTAATCCAAGGTGTTCCTTTGAGAAATATTGTCGAAAGGCGATAATCATTAAATTGATCTCGAATTGCTTTCATACTTTTCAACTTCCACTGAGACGAACAACCCTATATTTATAGGGGCTACAAGGACTATCTGTCTGTGTGACAGAAGTCTGATGGGACGCCATCACTTGTAAGTTGTGAAATACAAGAAGGCTAATTACCTTTAGTAATGTCTCAATCGAGGCACACAACGTTGAGTTCTTATGATTATGTTGATCTCTCGGTAAATTATTTTACCTCCAATAAGGTTACCTTAAAACTCATAACCTTATGATCACCAGTGTGTGACTTTTTCCTTGATATGGGAGCTGTCTTTTCAAGGCCCCATGATTTTTGTTATCCTCATTGAATTCTAAGGGGAGGCCAACCAGGTCAAATAAGTCAAAATTCGCTGATAGGAATGAGATTCGCAACGAAATCGCCTATGACAGGAGCGAATCCCTAAGACGAATAAAATGTTAGTGACATCTCGATGAAATTGGTTTATTCTCCCAAGGATATTATGATAATGGAAAGCGTGTCAATCGATATATGTGAAAGGAATAGCGATGTGCCGTGAACTCCAGTGACAACGGTGTTAGATAGATGCCCTATAGTGGAATTGAGATTTTGGAGGAGTTGTTTACGAATGGACACTACCTCTGGGTTAGCAAGATAAGTAATGACGATGGAGTCAGAGGGAGCTGGTATTGTGACTTGGGAGAGGTGCAGCGTGTGTTGTTTTAGAGGAATAATTTTCGGAAATATGTGGAGACCCGGATGAAAATGAAAGTTAAAGAGTTAAAACAAGAAACCATGACTGTGATCGAGTATGAGGCCAAGTTTTCCGAATTGTTGAGGTTTGTTCCGGAGTTTGTGAACACAGAATAAAAGAAAGCCAGTAGGTTTCAACCAGGGCTACCTCCAACAAGCAGCCCACTGTCAGGACCTTTAAATAGCAGGTGCCCTTCTATACTGTTTAGACAGAGCTAATGTATCATTGTATATCAAGAAGTTGTATGACAATTAAACCTTAAGGCCGAGCCACTAAGGGAATAATTACAAGTAGAAATAGTCAATCGGGGGATTTTCCCATAAGATTGGTACATCCAGGTTGTGAACTAGAAATATGAGGTCGACACTTTTGATAGACCTGATTCCTTTCAAGTTGGGAGAAGTTGATATTATAATAAAGGATGGAGACAGATTCAGAGATTCTTGAGTATAGTTCAGACTAAGAAATTATTATGCCAGAAATACGAGGCTTAAATTAGCTCTTATGGTTGACGCCAAGAAAAGAGATACCAAGTATAAAGGAAACTACAATGGTTTTGGGAGATTGTACAGGGTTTTAATGAGCTACCAGATATCGATTTGGATGACATGGGAATGAATACCGAGTATTCAGGGTATAGTGGGAATGAAAGAGTTAGTGACTCGGTTACAAGAGTTGTTGTACAGGGGTAGGATAAGACCCAGTGTACCACCATGGAGAGCTCGGTGTTGTTGTAAGAGAGAAAGATGTTAGCACAAGATTATGTATCGAACCTCGAAAGTTGTATGAGTTCGACATGGAGAATAGGTACCCTTGTAAATGATTGTTTGATCAACGGAAGAACGCTGTGTATTTCCAATTTATTTAAGAACTGGGTATCACCAGTTGGAAGTTAAATCCGAGGATATACCCAAGACTGCGATTCGTACTTGGAATAGACACTTCGAGTTTTCAGCGAGGTTATTTTGGGTTGACTAATGCACCCACAAATTTTATGGAATGTAATGAATTGGCTTTGAGTTACCCGTGATGGTAGATAACATGAGATGGAGAAATGGCTAGAATTGACCTAGAATTATGACTGTGAGGTACACTACCATCCGGGGAAGGCCAATGTGGTGGCCGATACC
Organism: Heracleum sosnowskyi; assembly: GCA_030848705.1. NCBI lineage: Eukaryota > Viridiplantae > Streptophyta > Magnoliopsida > Apiales > Apiaceae > Heracleum > Heracleum sosnowskyi. The sequence continues at coordinate 20,265,844 of CM061241.1, forward strand.
CTTAATTAAAATGAGACAGAGATGGATTCCGAATGATCGGGAATTAAAGGATGAGATTTTACACAAAACCCAAGTTAGTCCAACAAACTAGGAAGACAAAAGATTTCACCAACAAGAGGCTAGTGACAACCAAGACAGACAGAGAAAGTATGCGGACTAAGCCCGCGAGTATAGAGATAGTACTGCTATTGATAAGCTAAATGGTATGTTGATGGATGACAAGCAAGTTTATGTTGGTGTATTTTCTGTACAAACAAGATGGGGAATATGAGGTTAGATATTCGTGATGCTAAAAGATATCCATGGAAAGAATTAAAGAGATTTGGAAAGAAAAGGGACGTTGAGCCCGAGATTCATTGGGCCATCTGAGATTTTAAGACGCGTGAGGAAGGTGGCCTACGAGCCAGCCTTACCCCCCCCCCCCCAAACTTGTAGAATGGTCATAACGGGGTTCATGTGTCAATGCTACGTAAGTATACTATAGATGCCCGGCATATGTAGAGTACGAGCAGGTAGGTATACAACCTGGTCTGACTTACCAAGAACAACCTGTTGAAATCACGGATAGAAAAGAGCAAGTGCTAAGTGACGAGGTTGACAAGCTAGTGAAAGGTTTATGGAAGAATCCACCTGGGAGTTAGAAAGTGCAATGGAAGAGAAGTACCCCCAGTTATTCCTAAGTTGATTCCGGGACGGAATCCTTTTAAGGAGGGGAGACTATAATAACCCGAATTTTTGGAAAAATTTAAAACTTTTCTTATTATGATTAAGTGCAGCAGTGAATAGTGATATTGGTGGATGAATAGTGATTTTGAGGGTTAAGAAAATTTTTCAAGCCACCTATGTACGAGACGTAGTGTGGATATTCCAAAGTCATATTAGTGATCTACGGAGTAAATAAGTGAATGCAAAGACGATCGGAATTCAGAAATTCCAAAATTTATTTTGGTGTAGTATTTGACCGGGCAGTGAATTATATGTTATTATATTCAAGAAATGAGATATTAAAATTAAGGATTTGAGGATTTAATATTTTTGAATTTTATTATTTTATTAAAGTCGATTTAAGGATTCAATTGTTGGAATGAATAGTGAATAGTTACTATTCACTGCGAGAATCGCGTAGAGTTTTATTCGCTCTCTTTAGGAAATATTTCGAATCGTTTTAAGAGGAACAAGGCAACATTTACAGGATTAAATATAGACATGGAAGTAACATGTAACAAGATTAATTCGAGGAATGCAACATTTGGATCATACATGTAAAAGGAATCGAACCAGTAAAGTTACTTTATCTAAGCCAGTGCATGTTTGCCAAGTGTCAAAAGATGAGACAAGATGGTGATGAATCACCCCCTTAACCAATAAATATCAGCACTTTTATTAAATTAAACAAGATAAGAAGAAAAAGAAAGGAAGAGAAACTCTCCCCCATTTTCCAGAATTCTGCCCAGCAGGAGCATCAAGGAAAGAAAAATCCATAACTCCATTTCTATCCATCCTTAAATCACCAATTTTAACCATAGCTTCTCCACTCCCTGGGAAACGTTCGTTCAAAATTTCATGGCCAACAAAGGAGTGTAGCCTAGTCAAATCCCTTCCCCAAGTCGGAGAACAGAAACTGTCCTGCTTTTCCAGTTTCGACCACTCACCTTAGAAAGCCGATAAGTCGAGCTTCAAGCATCCCCTGGTGATGAGGTAGGACTCAAAAGAAATCCCTTGAAGAGTAGAAGGTGTGGTAAAACTCTCAGAACCAAACTCTTGTTTTTCGATTTTATATGGATTTTACAAAGTAACGATGAATAGTAACTTGTGTTTTATTTTGTTTTTGGATATTGAGTTTGTGGCTTCCAAAGGTTGTATTAAGCAAGGATCTAAGGTTACATAAGGAATATAGCAGCAAGCAAGCTTGGAGAAGGTATAAGTCTTGAAACCCTTGAAATATTATGAGAGTTATGGATGATTAATGGTGTTTATGCATGTTTATAGCCTTAGTTGTTATGAATGGGCTTTGATCTAAGTTATAATGAGTTATATGAACGGAAAGGCATTGCTTGGCCTCAGTTCTATGTTATATAAGATGTATGTGTTGTGATGAGTGATCGATATGCATGTTGGATGATTTGAAATTTGGGAATATCTGAGTTATAGCCGTCGTAATGCCCAAATTTTTACCTACTGATTGGTTCCCTGTTTTTCCTCTGTTAGAGCTCGACCCTTGAGTCCTACTGCCCATGATTGTGTAGTTTATGTTATTAGCTTCGTAATGATATGTGGTTCGCCTAATTTGGCCGAACGGTTTAAGAGTTATGCTAGTTTTAGTAATCGTGGTTCGGGAGGTTTCATCGCAGAAATGTAACCACTTTGATGCTAAGTCAAAGACCTTTAAGATTCGGATTAAAAAGATTATTTTTTGATTTTATAAAAATGTTTTAGTCGAGGTCGCGCAAGTGAAAACCACTGAAAACGAGACTTAGAAACCAAGGTTCCAAATGGTTAAGAATAACTTGGATTTGAGGATGGATTTCGAACCAAACTTATCATATAAGTATTTGACGAATAACGTGGACTTAGTATGAGCCTATAACGAGCTAGTAATTCCTTGGTTGTGTTTCGCTTACGTGTTTAAGCATTGAGTATAAGTGGTTTATCGAGGGGATTAACCGTGTGTTTTCGTTTGACTTTGTCTAGATTGTTCGACATTGTCCCGAGCCCTATCACCTCTCGAGCATCCTATCACCTCTCCATCCTATCACCTCTCGAGCATCAGGCAAGTTTCTAAAACCATATTTTGAAGTATGCATATACTAGATGCAAGTTTTCTTATTCCATGCTATGTTTTCCATTAATTATACTAATGATGCATACGATATGATATTATGCATGTTTTCAAACCTTACATCGTATATAGATGTAATGGTATTAAAAATGTTGAGACGTAATATATGCATATGATAGATGCATGTAAGTTTCCAAACCTATGCCTCTATAAACTGTTGTGGTGATAAACAAAAGATTTTGAGATATATGCTATCTGTTCATAATTTCAAAATGATACTTATGATGCTAAGTAGAAGTTAATTGTATGAGTTGTATCTAGAGTTATATTATATATACTCTGTATTTATACTACATACCGAGAATGGTATCAGTTGCTATCTAGGGTTATTTTATTATATTATTATAATTAATCTGGTTAAATGATTTATAAACGGAGGATTATTTGGGGTTTAACTGCTAAGAATGTACCTAAGTATAAGGTGATTAAGTTATTATCTACCCTTTTGTTAAGAGAGTACTTAGAAATTATTTCTAAATAAATATTCTATATTAAATATAGTTTGCATTAATTATTTAAAGCCCTGCTTCTTAAGGAAGTATTTTGTGAAAACTATTTTAAACCCTAGATAGCTAATAAAGTTTTATTCAGTCAATTATAAACATAATTAGAGAAGGTTCCCAAATCTATTTCCCTTTTAAGTCTATATTCAGAAAGACTTAAATGTTCGCTCAAACTACAAAGATGCATGGAACCTTTCTCAAGTTTTATGCGTGTTTCCAATAGACTACCCGGTCCTAAATCTTTTTAAATCAATGAAATTATCAGTCTGATATACTACCATCAAAATGATTTTGATTACTTCCTCAAAACTCGAGAAGTAAGATCAGTGAAATCAGTGATATCCATTAACAGGCATCAGCCTGGGAAATATGAGTGAATTTCCTTTCCAACCAGACACGACTACTTTGTGGAGTTGTATAATTGGGGAAAAAGGGAAAGGAACTTTATGTTTCAGTGTTATGGATTTACTCGAACTTGGAGATATGTATGGGACTGAGTAGCGCCGGTCCCCTAAGGGAATTACAATATGGCCGACGGACTGGTGAACGGGTCTGTTCTTCCCTTAGATGATTATCAGTGCCCGACCGTAGGATAAGTGGAGAGTAACATAATCGACCGTCTATGAACGGGTCTGTTCTTCCTGCCTACAACCGATTGGCGGGGAGGTAAGTCGGTGTGAGACTGATTATCTTCCCTTCTACGTAGAAAAACAGCAGGGGGATACAACTTGCGACTGATCATCGCAGGGGTATCCTCGGCGCCTAGCATCTCCATCTATAGTTCATCATCCATGAAAGAAAATGTTTCATGCAAGTTATCAGAGAAAGAAAGTTTTATGCAAGTTATCAGAGAAAGAACATGTTTAAAGCAAGTTTCCAGAAAAGAAAAGTTTACTCAAGAGTATTCAAGTTTATACAAGAGTATGAGTTATAAGAAAGCATATGAGATTACATAAAGATATATGGAATCAGATGAGTTTAGAAAATGGAGGGGAAATATTTTACGCTGTCTTTATTTCCAAATTATGATATGAGGTAAATGTTTGATATGAAAGATGATATTGAATTTTCCTTATAACTTCCTCTTTTCAGTTATATGTTGATAGTCTGCTTATATTCTATATAGCAGATATTTTACGAAAAGGATATACTGAGTTATCCTGTCTTTTATTTTATACTAGAACGTTGTTCATAGTATGAATATCGAAAGTTTGCAGAATATTATGGAGAGGATATTTGAAATACAACAATGGTATTTTTGGAATATATTCCGATAAGGAAATGATTTCAGTATCAAGATATTTTGACAAGTATTGTCGTATACCCGCTTTATTTCTGGGTTGAATAAAAGGTAGAATTATGCCATACTTTCATTACCTTGCTGAGCTATCGCTCACTCTTGCCATTATTTTATATATATTATATAGCAGTGAAGCAGGATGCCAATGGGACGGCACATACCTCGCAAGGCGTTTTCCATAAACAGTTTCTAGCAGTGATCCCGGGAGTAGTACGAACCAATTGAATCAGGCTACGACTTTTGGTATTCAACTTATGTATAGACCTGAATGGTATGAGAGGATTGTGAGCATCAGAAGGCTAAGTTGGTAATGTAACAATGCTTAGAAATTGTATCAGTAACAGATTCAAAAGACGTTTGGGTATTGTAATAAAAATTATTTATTCCGCAGTTGTTGTAGTGTGTCGTTTCTAAGACTCTAACCTGTGTGTGTGTGTGTGAGACTTATATTGTGGGGTCATGAGCAGGTGAATTATGAATGGTGTGAGTAATACAGGTAAGGCAAGGAGTACATGGATCGTGACAACCCTAAATCCCTGACCCCGGATTTGGGGCTGTTACACTATAATTAAGGCCATATTATAAGAAATGCATTTCCAATTTACATACTGATGGATGATTGGATAAGTTTGATTATGAATCATACGAAGAATGCGAATCTTGGTTTATTTGGTAAAAAGACAAAAGGCCCCTTTTTCTAGAAATGGTGATGTAATGCTTGTGAATAATGATAATGAGCCTCTTACCCACCAAGACGCTATGAAAATTCCAAGAGCTAAAAGTTGGCAGGAGGCCATGAAATCTAAGATGGATTCCATGTATGAAAAACCAAGTATGGACTTTGGTTGATCCACCTATAGGGGTAAAACCTATAAGGTGCAAGTGCGTTTTCAAGAAGAAAACTGAGATGGATAGTAATGTATAGACCTATTAGGCACGACTGGTGGCAAAAGGTTTCAAGTCAATTCATGGTATTGACTATGATGAAACTTTCTCACCAGTGGCAATGGTCAAGTCCATCGGGATTTTGCTTGCTTACTATGACTACGAAATCTGGCAAATGGATGTCAAGACTACTTTCTGGAATGGGAGCGTTGAAAAGGTTGTGTACATGACACTACCTGAAGGTTTTATAGATCCAAGTTTTGCTAGAATAGTTTATAAGATAAGTCGATCCATTTATGGATTAAAGTAAGCCTCGAGGAGATGGAATATATGTTTTTGATGAAACAGTCAAATAGTTTGGCTCTATTCAAAATGAAGATGAACCGTGTGTTTACAAGAAGGTTAGTGGGAGCCATGTGGCATTCCTAGTATCATATGTTGATGATATATTATAAATAAGGAATGATATACTTTCTCAACAGACTGTTAAGACTTGGTAAAGAAATAGTTTCTTGATGAAAGACTTAGGAGATGTGTCCTATATCTTAGGGATCAGGATCTATAGAGATAGATCACGAAGATTATTCGGCTTAAGTCAGAGTACATACATTGACAATGTATTGCACCAATTAGGGATGCAAAGAGGCTAAAAGGGAAATGTTCCCATGTCTATGAGATAGTGATCTCAAAATAAATGGTCTAAAATCATTGGATGATAGGGACCACATTAGTATAGTTCTATATGCTTCGGAAATTGGTTTCATAATGTATGTGATGATATGTACTCGTCATGATGTCTCATATGCTTTATGCATGACGAGCAGGTACCAGTCTAATCCAAGTGATGGTCACTTGATTGGAATCAAGAATATTCTTAAGTGCCTGAAGAGGACTAAAGACTCATTCTTGGTATATGGAGGAGATGGGAAGCTGGATGTAAAATGTTATACGGATGTTAGTTTCTAGACAGACATGACGGTTTTTGTGTCTTAGTCTGGATTTGTGTTTTGTCTAAATAGATGTGTTGTAAGCTAGAATAGTTCATAGCAAGAACCGTAAATGATTCTACAATCGAGGCTTAGTATATTGATACTAGCGAAGTAGCCAAAGATGATGTTTTGGGAATTTACTAAGGCGATATCACCTTATTAATGAGATTAATGATCAAGGAGATATACTTATATGTAAAGTGCACACTATTGATAATATTGCAGAACCACTGACTAAGGCTTTGTCGCAGCAGAAGCATGTAAGTCACACTAGTTCCAAGTGTATTAGATACATGGGATATTGGCTCTAGTGCAAGTGGGAGATTGTTAGTATTAGTTCTCTAGAGACAATACTTTTATGTTTTAAAGAAAACATTTTATTATTATAAATTATGTTTTATTGATTATTATTATTAGTTTATTATGTCTTTATTTACTGCGTTATAAATGTTAGCATAATAAATGTCCTTGGAATTATGATATGTATTCGATATCTTTAAGTATGTGACTTAAAAATGAGATTATATGAATAGTATCTTTATTCCTAAAAATCCCTAGTCGAGTGCTATTTTTTAAGGACAATAATAATGCACAGAGACTAGTATGTTTGTTGACTGATGACCACATCTCATTGGTCATAGGTATGGTGATATTAAAGTCAAAACATAGGTGCATGTAAGAGTATATGGCACTGGATTGACCCGCCGTGAGATTACACATGTTAAAAGTGTCATAAGTAATTCTCACTGTGATAATGGTGTAATGATCCTTAGACCTGAAATCATTATATTTTTATACGAGAATTAATATACTTTGATTACATTAAAAGTTACCTTTGACCGGGTGATGATAAAAGTGGACACTGGGTATATTATGAATCGTATGAGAAATATGAATGATCTAGATGGGATTTAACCCTCCTAATTTTAGGAGCGATATTATTGGCCTCTTGTTTGAGTGAGACTAAGAAATGCACGGCCGTGCTCAAATGTTGATTTGATTAATGAACTGTTAAAGCTTTTTAAGGTATTTGTTCTTAATCTCTGAATTAAATCTTTTGTTTTCGCATGGATCCTGCGGAGGGGTTTCGAATTTTGATTTATTTTTACGTTTTCCGTTGTGTTTATGTGCTCGAAACCCTTCACTAATAGCGTACTCTACTCTTCTCACTAATAGGACAAACAGAAGCATTACTGAGGTCAGAGCCTGGTTTTCTGCTCCTGATTGAGAAGCGCATTGTTTGTTTAGCAAGGGCTGAAGTTGTTGTCTCCTTCTAGCTGGCCAAACCTAATTTGTCAAAATGCCGGTCAGAATATATAAGATGCTATATATGTAGGTGTACTTATATAAGTGATGTGCATGGGTTTGTAATTGCACATTACTGCAATCATGGGTTTGTTATTGCATATGATTGTTTGTCCGCATCTAAATAATTTGACGGATCTGAACTGTTCCCATGATTGGTCATTATAATTCACCTGTGTTACCGTTTCTTTGTTTACGTAGCTCATTTTTATAATAAACTATTGATGGATAGTGTCAGGACTTTCCATTTTGCTCATTTGCTGATAAACATCTTGGAGCAGATTTTAAGCTCGGAGTGCACTAGCACATGTTCGCTCATTTGGATTTGCGGTACGATGCATGTTCTTTAATCAGAAGGTAAAAAGGGTCTTTAAAGGGATCAGTCCCGAGAATGGCGCTTGAAATTTTGGGAAAGTGTTGCTATGCATGATGCAAATGAAGACATAAAGCATTACATGGCATGAGCTCAGGACCCACTAAAACCTAAAACTGGGACGAGGCTCTTTGATGTTAGCAGAGGACTGGAGTGTTTTGATTTGTGTGTACCCTACTGATGCGGTGACAAGTGCAATTCAGGTTGATGACAACATAATTTTAAAAAACTTGTCTCAATTAATGCTTTCAAAGATTTATTGGGTTCTGAAGGCATCAAAGGGAGATACAAAGGTTTTAATCATGCCCTCAACTAAAAGTATTCTTTCAAATGCATCATGCTCTTTGACTAGTGCTGGCCATACGAGCGGGCCGAGCCGTGCTGGTTCACAGGTGGGCCGACTCATCAACCATAAAACCCGGGCATGACACGTTAGTTAACACGGGGCAGGGCGAGCCGTGCCGTGCTAAAGAATGGTTGGCACGTGCATGGCTACGTGGGTTGGCGGGCGATTTGCGGGTCGGGACAGTTTAATTTTTTTTTTTAATTTTAATTCGATACAAACAATTGTTTGAAACTATAAAAAAAATTTGGAAGAAAAGAGTACGGTACCTCTATAAATTTTATTAATTAAAAAAAATGTTACAATTAATTTGAGAGGACTCCTCTCTAAAAAAACGGAACAAACCACATTAACATATTAAAACAATTACAAACCAAACAAATTTTAAAAATACAAAAAAAAAAAATGCTATCCATGTGCCGCTCCACTTTCATGACTTTGCTTCGTTATTCCATGGTGATTTTTCAAGTGTCGATCAATTGTACCCGTACCGCCCCCTTTAGTGTGAACAAAAGGGTCTTGTTTTCGATTATTTTGAATACAAATCAAACAAGAAACTTTAAATCGGTCCGAAACTTTCGTTGGATCTTTCGAAAAATAATTCCAAACATGTGACGAATATCTAGTAGAACTAGAAGAACCACCTACAAAATAAAATAAAAACTGATTAAATTCAAAACATAAAAAACCGAACATTTTTTAGAATATAAAAACCGAATATAAAAACCAAATAATGTTTTAAGCATAAAAAACAAATCTTTTTAAAAACAAAAAAACCGAACATTTTTTCGAAAATAAAAACGGAATAAAAAAATAACAAAATAAAAATAAATACCAGCTTCGGATCGAGGAGGTGGTATCGATGTTGCTTGGGTTGAACCTTGAGATGATACGGTGCCTCTTCTTTCTTCCATTTTTTAAAGTCTTGTCGGAATTTGGCCGGAAATATTTAAAGTATCTTCGGAATGTTAGAGTGAAAAACTGAGAATGAACAGAGAGATAGAGTAGAGAGATATAGTAGAGAGATAGAGTGGGGTGGAGAGAAATGGGAGAAATGTGGGAGTATTTATAGAGTCGGGAATGTAGCCATTGTGCATGTAGCCGTTGCTGGACTGGAAAAGAGAGCAAGCAGAACAGAACACAGAACTACAGAAGTCACAGTCTCACAGAACGACATTTAGCACATTCACGGGGCAGGCGGTTCACGAGCGAGCCGTGCCGGTCCACGTGTCGTGTCGGTGCCACGTGTCGTGCCGGTGCCACGTGTCGTGCCGTGCACGGTTTCTATAATTTCAACCCGTATTCTCCCCGTTACAGAAAACGATCCGTGCCGAGTTGATTCACCCCATTACCGATCCGAGTTTTTCGAGTCATTTCGCCGTGCCGGTTACGGGTTGACCGTTCAGACCCGCTCGTATGGCTAGCTCTATCTTATCTTTGACACACGGTAGAAGAATTGATATCATTAGTTGAATGTTTCTCCTTCAATGTTGTTTTTTTTTTTTTTTGCAAATGACTCTTAAGTAAACATGTTCTACCCTGCTATATTTTGATAACTCTGTAACTATAATGGCTTATTTTTCATGATATATATATATATATTAATCAGGTGGTGCTTCTTGCTCTATTTTAGTCGCCATACTAATATATTTAATCAACGATATCAATATTACAAACTATGTGGTTTTGACTTTAGTATTTGTGTTGTGCAGTATCATAATGTTATAGTGGTCTCGACTGGAATCCAAAGACCAAGACTATTGCCAACAGATCTATGCGGGGGTGTGCACATACAAGTGCTCCATGAAACAAGGGCTACTCTTCTTCAATGGATCGTTTGCCGTAAATGCACGTTGACAACCATGACCAAACTAGCAGGAACAATATGCATCAGCAAAAAATCTAATCACAAACACTATTGCATTTTACAGGAACACCACTGCATGATGCTAGAACATGCCCGTGTCTCGCATGGGCTATAAAGCTATTTATATATCTAATAGCACAACGGGGGGTTCGTGAGACAATTTAATCATCATAAAATTACTAAATTACCCATCTTTATATTAGGATGACAAAAAAATTGTTTTTAATGAGAATTGAACCTTGACCTCAAAATTAGAAGTGACATTCACTACCACTATGCTAAACATCTATTCTGATTTCATTATGAAACTCTTTATTAATATCCACAAATACTCAATATGTTATACTTTATTTTGGCCTCTTCCTGTAATCTATTTGTCTACTTGGAAATCATAGCACAACAAGGGGGTTCATGAGACAATTTAATCATCATAAAATTACTAAATTACCCCTCCTTATATTAGGATGACAAGAAAATTGTTTCTAATGGGAATTGAACCTTTGACCTATAAATTAGAAGTGACATTCATTATCATTATGCTAGACATCTATTTTGATTGTATTATGAAACTTTTTATTAATATCCGTAGGGCTGTTCACGAACATGGATGTTCGTGAACAAGCTCGAGCTCGGCTCGTTAAGGGTTCGACTATGCTCGGTTCGCTTAAAACTCGAGCTCGAGCTCGAACACAAAAACATGTTTGTTAAGAAAACGAGCTCGAGCCGATCTATTAGTGACCTCGACTCGAGCTCGGCTCGAGCTCGACTCGATAAAGCTCGAAAAAATGAAATATATTCGGTATATTTTAATAATATTTTTTGTATTTTCTAACGTTTTAAATTAAAATTGCAATTTATAGTACGTGTATTTTAGCTTTAATGAGAATTGATTGGGGAATTGGGTTGAGCTTGGACAAAAAATATTTTAGTTCGTTGGAACAAGAAAAATTGGGCTTTTTACTATAAAAATTGTAAGTTTTAATGAGCTCGGCTCGACTCGGCTCGGCTCAGCTCGTTTTTGTTCGATAAAAGCTCGTGTTCGGCTCGTTAGTTAACGAGCTCGTGTTCGGCTCGTTAGTTAACGAGCTCGAGCTCGAACACGAATTTTGTGCGATAAAAAGCTCGGCTCGGTTCGTCAGAAAAAAACGTAAAGCTCGGCTCGTTTACATCAAAACTCGGCTTTGCTTGGTTCGTGAACATCCCTAAATATCCGCAAATACTCAATATGTTATACTCTATTTTGGTCTCTTCTTGTAATCTACTTGGAAAGGTAGATAATTTATTTTCACAAGTGCCTCAAAATTATATTTCTGACCATATTAGAGAAAAACTCGGGCAAAAATAGATATACAAAATGTTATAAAATTGGATTTGATCCATTAAAAAGGATTATTTTAATATTTTTATATTGTAAATCATGTTTATTTGCATTAAGTACATAATAACTCATATTATATATACTATTAGATTACAAATTCTAGCTACTACCAGATTGTATATATTAGATTACTAAATTACCCTTTCAATATTATATTGATGTTATTAGATTACTAAATTACCCCTCCAGTTGTATATTGATAATAAAAAAATAATTTGATTTTAATGGGAATTGAACCATGACCTAGGTAATATTGTGACAAATGTTGACATCTATAGCCAATATCACTTATTATATTATGTTTTAATATTTATTTTAAAATTTAAAAATATCAACATATTTACTCCTTTTCAATTATACCCTTAACTATAATATGCGTAAAACGGATTTTTATTCATTATTTAACATTTATTACTGCTTCATTATAAAATATTAACAACGTATAATTATATACACATTTTTGAAATTTTAGTTACTAATATAGATTAAAATTGTAGTTTTATTATGGTCCAATATATTATAAATCTCGTCCTCAATAGATAAATTTTATACGTTGATCATTTTCGAAAAATATACTATTAGTATATAAAGTATTGAACCCGAAAAACACAAAAGAGTTTTCTCTTTGTATACTAATAAAAAAGTTTGTGTTGGAGATTTTTACAAGAAAGTTGAAGTTGTCATCGTAGGACTAAATCAAATATAAACTAATATCGCTTTAAATTATTTGAATATCTATGATAAATTATTAAAAGTATTAAATGTTAAATTATTTTGCGCCAAGTGAAAATTGTAAGGTGAAACGAGTAACTTATTACGAATGCTTCTTGAGAGGTATAAGTAATAGTTTTCTAAAATAAAGTATATCCACAACTGTACAATTATTTCATTCAACGTGTCTGTAGGGAAACCTTCTTAAAACGGTCAAAGTGGTATGCATTCTTGCAGTTCACAAAGGCCGTGTGTGCCAACACAACATGTTAATTAGTCAAAATATTTGCGCCTACTCAGCTTGTAATAACAACCTTATAGACTGGGATTTTGCAAAACATGTATCATCAAAACATTGACCTATTTCCTACTAATATACCGTTACATGCTTATGTCTTTTCTTCTACATGCATTGCTCCAAACGACGAGACCAACGTAATCGAAAAATAGCTAGAGCATTCTCGTGCCTCGCACGGGCTACAAAGCTAGTTCTTATTAAATTTTCAAATGGCATATTACATGGTTTTATATAGTACTTAATGTATACTTCTAGATGATCTCTAATAAATCAAAAAGAGTCATTTACCAATCTCTAAACAATGAATTTAGAAATAAATACATTGTTTATAATTAACACATTAAACATACATTCTAGAAACATCTTATGCAAGTACCGATAGTTAAGATTATAATTTTAACACATTAAGAAATCACATTGTAAGAAATCATTCAGAACTTGTGCAATATGTACATTCACTATATATCTGCATGGTGAACTTTCGAGAAAGGTCAAACCAGTTATATCCTCACCACATACCTTGCATCTTCGTTTCTTGTTATTTAGAACCCATGTGAGGCCGTGCGAGTGAGGATGTGAGTCGCTATAAATGTTGTTAGCACCAAACTTCATATTGGAGAACCAATAATATGGGTCAATACTGAGAATATGAAACGATAGATCACAAGCATTGCAGTGATAAAACCAAGATTTTGGGTCAATCTGTTTGGAGCAAAATTCACATTCGAATTCATGAGGATGATCAACTACATTCTTGACGAACATAATCAAGTGGAGGGGATGTGGATCCCATCTATGTTTCACTAGGTGTGGCTTTAACGCACACTGAATATGTATAGGTAGACTTTTTACATTTTTCACATCCATACATGATAGCTTCTTTCTCTCCTAAAGCTTTATGCACACATGCTTTGCAAAAATTATCATCTGGATACTTTAATTGGTTAAGAGGGTGACAATGACGTTAGTGTTTGATTTTTCTAGGTAATGAAGCACACCCTAAGTCCAATCTAGCTCTTTTATTCCACAAGAAAATCCCATTACCAAGAATATATCATCGATCGTGGAGATTGGTTTGGTACACCCATCACAAATTAGCAATTCAGTATCTTCTAATTTCTGATTCAAGTAGAGGGTCGAAGTTTTTGCGTTCTTGTTTCTGAGTTCCAGCTGGTGATAGCCCCAATCGTTGATATAAGGTGAAGGTTGTTAGGTCCTGATAAGTTTGTAGAAGGGGAGGTTGAATACAAACGGTACTGTTTTCTCGAATTTGTTCGGTTCGTGATATAACAATTCAAGAACAAATAAGTGTGGAATGAAATGAAACCAGATTCAAGTTAAATATAACTTATATTAAAATTGAAGGGTGTTACAAATACAGTACAGATTACAATGTTTGAATCTCAAACTATTAAAACAAATCTAGAATAAATTCGACATGAATTTATCTAATTTTATAATAAAAAGATCGAATACTAAAAAGTAGTTCGAGATCAATTCAAGGGATAATGATCCGCTAGATAATCAAACAACAACAAGTAACTAACTTCTAGTGGTTTAGATTTAACAATAAGGCTAGAAATTAACTGCTTGTCAAATTTAATGGCCGACAGTTTTTGTATTGAAGAAGACAGAGAGAAGAATATAAGGTTTAATGCTTCTGTCTTGTTTTGTTGAACCAACCACTTCACTTTTGTCAACTGCCACTTGTTTTAAAGAAAATGTACGCCATTTCCATTTAAAGTTATAAGTACTATCGGTAGTACTTAACTAATGAGTTGGTAGTACTCACGGTAGTACTAACGAATGTATTGGTAGTACTATCGGTAGTACTACCTAGAATAATACTACAAGTGCAAATTAATAGTACTTCTAGGATTATTTTAATTCTATTTTAATTTATTGTTCTAGTTAATTTAAGAAATAAATTAATTCTGATTGAATTAATTTATATATTAAATTAATTAAATTATAGTTTGATTAATTTAAGCAATAATTTAATTCTGATTGAATTAATTTATAGATTAAATTAATTAACTTATAGTTTGATTAATTTAAGGAATAAATTAATTCTGATTGAATTAATTTATAGTTTAAATTAATTAACTTATTTAATAAATTAAATGAGAATTAATAAACTTTCTCGATAGTAGAATCAATCTGTGAATCACTGAAAATAATGACGAACTTCCACTGAATGATGTTGGCACTCGATGTATTGTCTGGTTCATGTGTGACTAACTGTAATGACTGTTCTTCATCTTTTGACTTTAAGTTGTGGTACATCTTCTTTTCCCTTTTGACAAACTCTGTAACATGTACGCTTCCTGTCACACTTCTGAAATCTCTATCACTTTAATAGATCCACTTTCTTGAATACTTCACTGAGGCTTGATCAACTAAATGAATTTCTTCAAGTGTAGAATTACTCCAAGTCAGTAGATGACTTTAAACTTTATTCTCTTGACTGATAAAACCCTATGAGATTCCTGTGACATATAATCTAATATTTACTTATTACAATCTTGTATAAGTTGAGTAGAATCCATCTTCATCTAATTTATTTCTTAATACCCGCCGAGTACCAACTACTTTCTTGTTCTTTGGTCTAGGTACCAGTTTCCAAACTTGTTGTTATTCAAATTGATTCAGTTCATCTTGCATAGCAATCACCCAATCAGGATCAGTCAGCGCTTCTTTAATTTTCTTTGGTTCCATTTCAGAAAGAAACCCTGAATAATGACATTTATTTTGAGTAGCACTTCTTGTTCTGAATCCAACACCTGGATCAACAATAATCAACTCAAAAGGATGAGCTCTATTCCAAACTGATTATCTTGGAAGATTTGATCTTGATGATTCACCTTGTTCTTCATTATGGTGTTGTGAATGACTAGTTGATCCTTCATTTCCTCCCCCTGAGTTGTTGGTAGATTGTCTTGGTGATTCTTCTCCAGTGTTAGTGGTATCTCCATTGTTACTAATGTTTCCACCACCATCACCATCACCATTATAATCATTGTCATTGTTATCACCAGTAACAACCTCAGGTGGATTCTCATCATCTGAATCTGAATCTGACATGTCATCAAATTTCAATTTCTCAGATGGATTTTCTGTTTGGATATTAGGGAGTTTAGTGTCATCAAAAGTAACATTGACACTTTCTTTCACCTAGTGTTGATCAATTATATACACCCTGTAAGATCTTCTGGAGTAACCAACAAAAATTGCTTCATATGCTTTAGCCTCGAACTTGCCACGTCAAACATCTCCATCTTTAAGCACAAAGCATTTGGCACCAAATACATGAAAATATTTGAGTGTTGGTTTCTTGTCATTCATAATCTCATAAGGTGTCTTCATTAAGTCCTTGTTGATTAAGGTTCGATTGTGGGTATAACATGCAGTATTAACAGCTTCAGCCCAGAATATATCGAAAGTCTTGATTCACTTAACATTGTTCTTGCAGCTTCAATCAATGTACGATTCTTCCTTTCTACCACTCCATTCTGTTGAGGAGTTCTAGGGGTTGAGTATTGTCTTGTTATCCCTTTGTCTGCACAAAAGTCATTTAGGACTGCATTCTTGAATTCAGTTCCATTATCTGACCTTATTGCTCTGGCTGGAAACTTAGAATCCAGCTCAATCAACTTCACATGATCAATCACCATATGTGGAGTTTCATCCTTGGAATGTAGGAATAAAACCCATGTGTATTTGGAATAGTCATCGACAATCACAAGATCATATTGTTTCTTTGACATAGACATTACATAAACTGGACAAAACAAATCCATGTGCAGTAACTGATGAGGTTCAGTTATTGTAGATGTGTTAGTGCCCTTGTGAGATGCTTTCTTTGACTTCCCTTTCTAACATGCCTCACATAGTCCTTACTGTGTATATTCTATTTGAGGCAACCCTCTCACCAACCCCCTCTTGACTAGAGAGTTCATTGATTTGAAATTGAGGTGAGACAGCTTCTTGTGCCATAGCCAACTCTCATTTGATGAAGCTTTAGCATAAAAACAATTGACTTCATCCTTGCATCCAGAGTACAGGTCAGCTATGAACAAGTTTCCTTTCCTTACCTCTTGAAGTGCAGGCTTTTGATTCTTCTTGTGTAAGATTTGGCACTTCTCTTTGTCAAAGTGAACAGCATATCCCCTGTCACAGAATTGACTGATACTAAGAAGATTGTGCTTAAGACCTTCCACAACTGATACATCTTCAATGATAACATTTCCAGTTTTCAAACAACCATATCCTTCAGTTATACCCTTGTTGTTATCTCCAAAGGTAACCATTGGGCCTGCTTTCTCAACCACATTTGATAGCAGGGCTCTATTTCCGGTCATATGCCTTGAACATCCACTGTCCAGAATCCACACAACCCGGTTCACCTGTTTCACACCCTGCAATATCAAATTGATTAGGCCTTCTTCGGAACCCATGCTTGGTTGGGTCCAGCATACTTAAAGAATTGACCTTTGTCAGGCAAACCAACACTCTTGATTTTAACTACTTCAACCTCCTTAATGAAAGAGCATGTCCACTAATAACCAGCCTTAACAAATTTCTGATTAGGCTTGGGTGTAAATGTGTCCACTATAACTTTAGGAGGACTGGTAGTTTTGGATCTAGCATGCTTCTTCTGATTTACATGTTGATGAGGAGCAGTCTTATCATTTGATGCATGCTTACTATTAAAATAAACATACATGATATTAAAAGCAGAAGACATGCAATTCGCAACACCACATGCTTTATGAGATAAATCTACACTAGGCATGTTATGCATGTTAGATGTGTTGTTGTTTTGCTCCAACTTATGAGTGTCTAATTTGGTCTCCTTTGTGGGAACAACTTTGACAGAACCCTTAGACACACATTTGTTGGAGTGGACAATCCCATTGGCAATGTCCTCAATACGGATCTCTTCTTTAATGATTATGGAATATTCATTCAGGGGCACTGCTATAGATTCTGAAGGGTTTCGAGCACATAAACGCAACGGAAAACGTAAAAATAAATCAAAATTCGAAACCCCTCCACAGGATCCATGCGAAAACAAAAGATTTAATTCGGAGATTAAGAACAAATACCTTAAGAAGCTTTAACAGTTCATTAATGGAAGATTAATGGAGATCCAAAGCTTGTTCAATCACCATGTATCCCGCTCTCGCGATCTACACTCTAAGTTATCCACACGAACGCTTTTCTTGAAGAATTGATGTGTACTAGTACCCGAAAATTGCTTCTCTCTCTCTCTCTCTCTCTCTCTATTTTCTTGCTCTCATAAGTGGCTAGGGTTTTAATATAAAAACGTTTTTCATCATTAAAATCAGCCCTCTTTGAGAGTTTATATAGAGAGGAAAATAAGTTTTCTAATTATAATCCAATTATAATAAAATACTAATCCGAAAAATTTATTATTTAATTAAGTCGCACTTAATTATTTAATAACTAATTTCAGAATTAGTTTAAGTAATTCCATTTTCTATTTAAATAATTAATCAAGTCGTGCTTAATTAATATTATAAATAGAATAAATTACTTATTTAAATTTAAATTCATAATTTAAATTATTTCTCCTTCAACCGTTCTTTGTGTGTGACCCTATAGGTTATTATTACGTTGGTAACAATTTTAATAACTAATTAAAATTGTAAACAATGAGCGGCATCTAGTAATACATCATTGCCACCCAAGTAATAATAATTAAATCGGTGATTCGATTAAGCCTTTCGTGAATAATGTTCCATGTAATATAATCCCTTTAACCTTAATATTATAGATTAAACTCGAGGCATATAATGTGTCATCCTCTTCATAATTTAATCTTAGTTTTCTTGATCGATGAGTAGACTAATAAATCAAATCAACATTTGAGCACGGCCGTGCATTTCTTAGTCTCACTCAAACAAGAGGCCAATAATATCGCTCCTAAAATTAGGAGGGTTAAATCCCATCTAGATCATTCATATTTCTCATACGATTCATAATATACCCAATGTCCACTTTTATCATCACCCGGTCAAAGGTAACTTTTAATGTAATCAAAGTATATTAATTCTCGTATAAAAATATAATGATTTCAGGTCTAAGGATCATTACACCATTATCACAGTGAGAATTACTTATGACACTATTAACATGTGTAATCTCACGGCGGGTCAATCCAGTGTCAGATACTATTCATATAATCTCATTTTTAAGTCACATACTTAAAGATATCGAATACGTATCATAATTCCAAGGACATTTATTATGCTAACATTTATAACGCATTAAATAAAGACATAATAAAATAATAACAATAATCAATAAAACATAATTTATAATAATAAAATGTTTTCTTTAAAACATAAAAGTATTGTCTCTAGAGCACTAATACTAACAATCTCCCACTTGCACTAGAGCCAATATCCCATGTATCCAATACATTTGGAACTAGTGTGACTTACATGCTTCTGCTGCGACAAAGCCTTGGTCAGTGGTTCTGCAATATTATCAATATTATGCACTTTACATATAAGTATATCTCCTTGATCATTAATCTCATTAATAAGGTGATATCGCCTTGGTAAATTCCCAAAACATCCCTTTTGGCTACTTCGCTAGTATCAATATACTAAGCCTCGATTGTAGAATCATTTACAGTTCTTGTTGTGAAATATTCTAGCTTATAACACTTCCTTTTAGACAAAACACAAATCCAGACTAAGACACAAAAACCGTCATGTCTGTCCAGAAACTAACATCCATGTAACATTTTACATCCAGCTTCCCATCTCCTCCATATACCAAGAATGAGTCTTTAGTCCTTTTCAGGTACTTAAGAATATTCTTGATTCCAATCAAGTGAACATCACTTGGATTAGACTGGTACCTGCTCGTCATGCTTAAAGCATATGAGACAACATGACGAGTACATATCATCACATACATTATGAAACCAATTTCCGAAGCATATAGAACTATACTAATGTGGTCCATATCGTCCAATGATTTTAGACCATTTATTTTGAGATCACTATCTCATAGACATGGGAACATTTCCCTTTTAGCCTCTTTGCATCCCTAATTGGTGCAATACATTGTCAATGTATGTACTCTGACTTAAGCCAAAAAATCTTCGTGATCTATCTCTATAGATCCTGATCCCTAAGATATAGGACACATCTCCTAAGTCTTTCATCAAGAAACTATTTCTCTACCAAGTCTTAACAGTCCGTTGAGAAAGAATGTCATTCCTTATTTGTAATATATCATCTAAATATGATACTAGGAATGCCACATGGCTCCCACTAACCTTCTTGTAAACACACGGTTCATCTTCATTTTGAATAGAGCCAAACTATTTGCTGTTTCATCAAAACGTATATTCCATCTCCTCGAGGCTTACTTTAATCCATAAATGGATCGAATTATCTTATAAACCATTCTAGCAAAACTTGGATCTACAAAACCTTTAGGTTGTGTCATGTACACAACCTCTTCTACGCTCTCATTTAAGAAAGTAGTCTTGACATCCATTTGCCAGATTTCGTAGTCATAGTAAGCAAGCAAAATCCTGATGGACTTGACCATTGCCACTGGTGAGAAAGTTTCATCATAGTCAATACCATGAATTTACTTGAAACCTTTTGCCACTAGTCGTGCCTTATAGGTCTGTATTACTATCCATGTCAGTTTTCTTCTTGAAAACGCACTTGCACCTTATAGGTTTTACCACTTTAGGTGGATCAACCAAAGTCCATACTTGGTTTTTCATACATGGAATCCATCTTAGATTTCATGGCCTCCTGCCAACTTTTAGATCTTGGAATTTGCATAGCGTCTTGGTGAGTTAGAGGCTCATTATCATTATTCACAAGCATTACATCACCATCCTGAGTCAAGAGAAATTCATAATATCTCTCAGACTCATGGTGAATCCTACCAGACCTACGAACAACCTGTGTTTCTTGAGCAGTATTGTCATTAACATTTTCTTGTACAATCTGCTCTTGTTCCAACTTTGGTTCAATGTTATCTCGTGGTTCTCGATCCTCATCGAGATCTATTTTCATGCCACTATTTCTTTTAGAAAGAAATTCTCTCTCAAGAAATACAGCAGTCCGAGCAACAAACACTTTGTTCTCTGGAGGATTAAAGAAGTAATACCCCTTTTGTTTTAATTTGGTATCCCACAAAATTACATTTATCTGATTTTGGTCCTAGCTTGCCAGAGGTTAAACGTTTCACAAACTCTTTGCATCCCCTAATTTTCATAAATGACATGCTATAACTTTTCTCAGTCCACATCTTATTTGGTGTCTCCTGAACCATTTTAGTAGGAACACGGTTTAGTGTATATGCACTTGTCTCTAGGCTATAACCCCATAAACTTATTGGAAGATCCACTTGACTCATCATCCATCGCACTATGTCCAATATAATGTGATTTCAGCTCTTAGAAACTCCTTTCATTGAACCTTTTTACTTCAGCTTAATATTCTTTGAACTTTTCAAACAATTCGGATTTGTTCATCAAAAGATATCTATATCCGTATCTACTGACATCATCAGTTAGCGTTATGAAGTAGTAAAATCTACCTCCTGCCATCGTACGTATATGACCACATACATCACCATGTATAAGTCCTAATCGTTCGATGGCCCTTTCACCATTTTCAGTAAAAGGGGTTTTTGTCCTTTTGCTAAATAAACCAAGATTCACATTCTTCGTATGATTCATAATCAAACTTATCCAATCATCCATCATGATGTAAATTGGAAATGTGTTTCTTATAATATGGCCTTAATTACAGTGCCAAAGGTAATGTTTGATTTGAGTCATTTTAGAACATATAAATTGTTAACTAATTGTGCAACATCATTAACTTTTTCATTGAAATGTAATAAACAAAAATTGTTATATATCCAATTAAAATGAAAAACCTTTCTTGTCCATACAAGAAACCAATATAATGTCTCTACTCTTAGAGGCGCGTAGTTACAATTATCAAGTTTTAAACTTAGCCTTATAGGCAAAATTAAGTAACGAGTTACTTCAACTAGAGCAATAACTTTTGCTCCAATTCTAACTCGAAACCTGAAGCTTGACCCTCATCGGTCTTCTTCTTAGATCTTCCAAATAAGCATGACAGTTTAACTTCCAGTCTTTCGGTTTTCCACAGAAGCGACAATTGTCTTCTTTAATTAGCAACACCTCCTTTAGGCGACAAAACCTCTTTGGGATTGGACTTTAATATGGCTATAGAATTAGATCAAATCTTCTTCTTTCCATTCCATGTTCCTTTCCCATTCACATTCATACATTCACCATTATTATGGGAGTAGTCCATGCATTTATCATGTTGCTTACAGCAGTTCTCAACGTGCTTCAAAACTTAATGGGTGCTATGTCTATCTCATTTATTTCGTTGTTCACTAACTAATTGAGAATAATTATTGTTCAAAGATTTGTATGATCAAATCATTCTGAGTCTCTAGACCAATCTTGAAACCCAAAAAATAATAATCAAGGTACTCATTATACCCTATCATCTTTAGAACATCTGGACCAACCGAATCTCACTTTCCCTACTTGTAGGTGTATGGTGTCTTGCTATTGTCAAATCCCTTTTGACGAGCCTTTTCCTCAAACATCTTTTAAGGTGCTCAAATATCTCATAAGCATCCATATGCTCATATTGTTTCTTAAACTCAACACTCATAGTTGCAAGCATGAGACATGAAGCATCATCAGTCGAATCATAATTTGCTTCCAATAAGCATTATGTTCGGCACATGTTACATTCTCAGTTAAAAGGTAAGGGAAGAATTTGACTAACATCGTGGTGCCTGAGGACGATCCTCAAGCTCCTATATCAGTCGAGGAAATTTGTTCCTGTCAGCTTGTCCTTCTCAAGGACTGATCGCATAGAGAAGTTGTTTGTGTTATTTGTCATTTGATAACTACAATATTAAAGTTCATAAAATTAATCTAGGTTGCAAATTTATTAATTATTATGTTTAAGTGATTATGGTATATCATTATATACCTCCCACTATTTTTATCAAATAAATAGCCCTAACTATTAATTCGGAAAGTATTTCTCTTAAATCTTTCTAGTGAGCCAAGATCCATATTTCGTCATGCTTAAGGTCAGCTTTGGCTTTACTCCCAAAACATGATTTATTTAGGTAGACAACTCTTGTCAATTATATCATATTTAACTCTTAAAAAGTTTGGTAGAACAACATTTGTTCACATTTATCTAATAAATCATACCAAGATCCATGCCTCTAAGTTCACAATCCCTATTGTTAGATCAGGATTCAATGATCGTCAGGATCTAGACTTCAACTGATCAGGATTACTGACATCATCAGGATTGCATGGTCGTCAGGATCAGAATGAATATCAGGACTGGGATCAGGATTGATCATCAGGACTAGAAGCTGATCAGGATTCCTACTTCGAGTTATATTTGGAGTCTACTTAAATAAGGAAGATTATTCTGTCGGTTCCTGGTTTGTAGTAATGTAGTTATCGATTAAGGATAGGTTTCAATCTTTGTAATTGATTAGGACTTATCATTGATAGAGAAGCTGTGTAGTATATAAACACAGTTTAGGTTTCGATTTAGAGGATTGAAACACTCGAGTATTTTTGTAATCTAGAAGCTCTCAAGAACATCAGAATTTCTTGAGAGAGTTTTTGTATCCTAGCAGCTCTCAAGAACACAGAATTTCTTGAGAGAGTTTGTAACAGTTTTATATCAGATTTAATAAAGCTGTTATCATTCTTTCATATTTGTGATTCATATCTTATTAAGTCGAGAATCTTATACAATTGTATTCAACCCTCGTTCTACAATTGTTTATTACTGGGCAACAATTGGTATCAGAGCAAACTGATTTAATTTGAATCAGATACGATCTAAGATGTCGACAACAAAGTATGAAAGCATGAAAATTCCCATCCTAAAGAAATCAGAATATCCAACATGGAAGGTAAAGATGTTAATGTACCTGGAAGCTATGGATCCTGACTATCTAGACAGAATTCGTGATGGACCATATATTCCTACAAGGATTGTAGAACGAACAGACACTGTTCCTGAACATTATGTGGTCAAGGCCAAGAGTGACTGGACTCCAGAAGAAAAAGCTCATGTACTCAGAGAACCAAAGATAAAGAACATCCTGCACAGTAGTCTTGATGCTGTCATGTCCAACAGAGTGATTGCATGCAAGTCTGCTAAAGAAATCTGGGATACCTTGGAAACTCAATGCCAGGGATCTGCATCTGTCAAGAAGAACAGAAGGGCTCTTTTGATTCAAGAATATGAACAATTCGATGCTAGACCTGATGAGAGCCTAACTGATTTATATGATAGATTTCTGACACTTCTGAACAGTTTATCTTTAGTTGACAAGGAGTATGAAACTAAAGATTCGAACACCAAGTTTCTAAGAGCTTTACCTGAAGAATGGGATACTCATATCTCGATCATTAGACATGAGTATGATCTTAACACTGTGTCTCTTGATGAAGTCTATGGAATGTTAAGAACTCATGATCTTGAAGTTCAACAGAGAAAGAATAAGAAAAGCAGCAAGGCAAAATCTATTGCTTTGAAAGCGAGGCTAAATCAAAAGGAAAAGCTATGGAGGTCTCTAGAAGGAAAACAAGAGTAGCTGAGTCAGATCCTGATGACTCATCATTAGATACTGATGGCAATCTTGATGCCAATACTGATGATGACTCTTCTGATTCAGACATAGAAGAGATGGTTGCTATGATAGTCAGAAGCTTCAAAAAGATGAAGTTCAGGAAGGCTAGGAGACAAGGCAACTTCCAGAAAAGGACCTTTAATGCAAACAAAGACAAGAATATCAAAAAGGACAGCAAGAGTAGCAAATTTGACAAGTCAAAGGTTAGATGCTACAAGTGTAATGGTATGGGTCACTTTGCTAGTGAGTGCAAGAAGACAAAGGCACTCATTACATCAAGCAAGGATTGGATGGACTCTTCCTCAGAATCTGATATTGAGGTGGTCAACTATGCTCTAATGGCCAATACTGATGATACTGTTATTCCTGATGATAAGGTACTTAATACTGTCTTTGATTTTGATACTGATAATGCTTATGAGTTAAGACGTTTTCTAAAGTCATTACATATTAGCTTTAGAAGTCAAACTGCTAAGAATACTAGGATCTTATCTGAGATGTCTGAACTTAGGAAAAGGAATGAGCATTTAGAAGCTGAATTTTCTCTTATTCAAAAAGTACAGATAGAATGTGATAATGCTAAACACATGTACTTCGAGATGAAACTTAAATGTACTGCTCTTGAAAAGGAACTTGAGTATGCTAATGAGAAAATCAGAACCTGGACAGACTCTGGTAGAAAATTTCATGAGATTAATACATCTAAGAATTGGAAAGAGTGTCTAGGGTATAAGTCAGATGAGGATAAGAAACTTAAGGAGAAAATTGTTATTGATGAGACAGTTAGTCCAAAAACCTATAGACATGTTATAGACAAAACCAAATCTAAGATTACTCCTGTTAATTTTGTTTTTGGTAAAGATTCCAATTCAACTTATGAAAAGGGATTTACTTCTGTTCAAAATATCAAAGTTATTAAGTCTAAACTTGTCTTGAGTAAAGTCACTAAAAATGTAGGTTTACTGTCTCAGAAACAACTTAAGGATAAAATCTATGAGGTTCCGGATAAGAAAAAGGAAGCTACTGTTAAGAGAAACAGGAATGGTAAGATTGGGATCAATAAAGAGAATGGTAAGTATATCCCAAATGCACCTAGGAAATGTTGTTTTAACTGTGGTAACTCTAATCATCTTGCTATTTATTGTAAAAAGAGTTTTAAGAAAAGTACTGAAATTCCTATTTCTGATGTCAGGAGTAGATCAGTATTTTATAAACCACAGAAGTCCTGTTTTCATTGTGGTAGTATATGGCATTCTATTTATACTTGTAAAGATTATCATGATTTGTACTATAACTTTTATGATCCATTGCCTAAGTTTGATAATGGTACAAAGTCTGGTAGAATTGATAATGTCATAGTGAAGCATGCTTTTGTTAATACTGATTCTGACAAAGCAAATCCTGACGGAGTTAATCCTGTCACGACTGCTAAAGTCAGAAAGTCTTCTGCTGCTAAAATTAATAAATTGCATGGAAAAGGAACCCAACAGGTGTGGGTTCCTAAATGTTCTAACTAGAATGTTTCTATTCTGATTGCAGGGAAAAAGGAAAAATGTGTTAGTCATGGATAGTGGATGCTCTGTGCACATGACTGGAAACAAAGCTCTGTTATCAGAATATGAGGAAAAAGCTGGCCCAACTGTGTCTTATGGAGATGACAACATTGGACAAACTTTGGGATATGGAAATATAATCATTGGAAATGTCATCATTGAAAAAGTAGCTCTAGTGAAGGGACTAAAACACAACCTGTTGAGTATTAGTCAAATCACTCACAGAGGTTATCATGTCAACTTCTATTCCACACATTGTGAAGTAGTCAGCAAAGAAACAGGAAAGATTGCATTGACTGGCTACAGGCATGGTAACATTTATGAAGCCAACATTCTCTCAAATACTGATGACTCCCCTATATGTCTAATCAGTAAAGTATTAGTAGATGAAAGTTGGAATTGGCACAAGAAGCTTTCTCATCTCAACTTCAGCAATATCAATGAGTTGGTTAAGAAAGATTTAGTTAGAGGATTTCCAAATGTGTTATATACTCCTGATGGACTCTGTGATGCATGTCAAAAAGCTAAACAGAGAAGGACATCATTCAAGAGTAAATCTGAATCCTCTATTGAAGAACCATATCACATGTTGCATCTTGATCTATTTGGACCAGTCAACATTATGTCCATCAGTAAGAAAAGGTACACTCTTGTAATTGTTGATGAATATTCTAGATTCACCTGGGTGTATTTTATGCACAGAAAAGATGAAACTCCTGAAATACTGTTGGATCATATGAGAATGATTGAGACAACCACAAAGTACAAAGTCAAGATACTGAGAAGTGATAATGGTACTGAATTCAAGAATTCAAAGATGGAAGAGTTCTGCAAATACAAAGGAATTATTCAACAATTCTCTGCTCCTGGCACACCTCAGCAAAATGGAGTAGTTGAAAGGAAAAATAGAACTCTTATTGAAGCTGGCAGAACTATGTTGGAAGAAGCTAAATTACCTATATATTTCTGGGCAGAAGCAGTCAACACAGCATGCTATACACAAAATCTCACATTGATAAACAGACATGGTGTTACTCCTTATCAATCACTCAAGGAGAAGAAACCAAGTTTGAAGCATCTGCATGTGTTTGGCTGTAAATGTTTTGTTCTCAGAACTCATCCTGAACAGCTAGGAAAGTTTGAAACAAAGGCTGATGAAGGAATTTTCATAGGCTATCCTGTATCAAGAGCCTTTAGAGGTTTTAACTTGAGAACAAGAACTGTCATGGAGTCAATACATGTATCTTTTGATGATAAGAAGATAATTGGATTGAATGAAGGCTCACATGATAGATTGATTTTTGAAAATGAAGCTACCAAGGAACCTGAAGAAAATGAATCAGATCCTGTCAGTTCATCAGATCCTGATGGGTCACCAAATCCTGATGACACATGAAATCCTGATGACACTTCAAATGTTAATTATGATGATGAAAACAATAGTAATACAACTAGTAGTGCTAATGTTGAGGGGGAGCAACAACATTCAACTACAAGTTCAGAGTAAACTCAATCATCAGGACAGAATTCTTCAAATACTGATTCAAGTGATGATCCTGATAATTCATCAGGAGGAGATAGTAATATTTCAGGGGGAGCTTCTAATGAATCAAATTCTTCTAATCAAGATAACACCAATCTAGGGGGAGCATCTACATCAAGAAATGACTTACCATCAGCAAGGAAATGGACTGCAAGTCATACTCCTGATTTGATAATTGGAGATCCTGATGCAGGTGTTCAGACAAGAAGTGCAACTCAAAATGAATGTCTATATAATAACTTTCTGTCAAAGGAGGAGCCAAAGAAAGTTGAAGATGCACTCAAAGATGCTGATTGGGTTACTGCAATGCAAGAAGAATTGAATGAATTTGAAAGGAATGAAGTCTGGAAACTGGTGCCAAGACCAAAGAACAGGTCAATTGTTGGTACAAAATGGATTTTCAAGAATAAGACTGATTCAGATGGTGTAATTATCAGAAATAAAGCAAGGCTAGTTTCAAAGGGGTATTCTCAACAAGAAGGAATTGACTATGATGAAACTTTTGCTCCTGTTGCAAGACTAGAAGCCATCAGGATCTTTCTGACATATGCAGCTAATAAGAAATTCAAGGTTTTCCAGATGGATGTTAAAAGTGCTTTCTTAAATGGTGAACTGGAGGAAGAAGTATATGTTGAACAACCTCCTGGTTTCATTGATCCAAAATATCCAAATCATGTTTACAGATTGGATAAGGCACTTTCTGGACTAAAGCAAGCTCCAAGAGCATGGTATGAAATCTTAGCTCAGTTCTTACTAGAAAGTGGATTCAAAAGAGGTACTATTGACAAAACTCTATTTTATTTGAATCATGGCAAGGATTTGCTTTTAGTTCAGATTTATGTTGATGATATCATTTTTGGGTCAACAAACAATAAGCTTTGTGAAAAGTTTTCCAAGCTTATGCAGTCAAGATACCAAATGAGCATGATGGGAGAAATGAGTTATTTTCTTGGTCTTCAAGTTAAACAGACTGATGATGGCATTTTTATCAATCAGTCTAAGTATACAAGGAATTTTCTGAAGAGGTTTAACATGGAAGATTGTGCTACTGCAAATACTCCCATTGCTACAGCTACCAAACTTGATCCTAATCAAGGTACTGAGGTAGATGTAACTCACTACAAAGGAATGATTGGCTCTTTATTGTATCTCACTGCAAGTAGACCAGATATCATGTTTGCAACCTGTCTGGGTGCAAGATTTCAAACAAAACCTAGGGAACCTCATCTGATTGCAGTTAAAAGAATTTTCAGATATCTCAAAGGCACTCCTTCTCTTGGTCTTTGGTATGCAAGGGAATCAGATTTTGGTTTGTGTGGTTATTCAGATGCTGATTTTGTAGGATGCAAAATAGACAGGAAAAGTACTTCAGGAAGCTGTCAGTTTTTGGGTGGTAGACTAGCTTCATGGTTCAGTAAAAAGCAAAAGTCTATCTCTACTTCAACAACAGAAGCTGAGTACATTGCTGCAGGAAGCTGTTGTGCTCAGATAATGTGGATGAGAAATCAGTTGTTAGATTATGGCCTGTCATACTCAAAAATCCCTATTTATTGTGATAACCAAAGTGCTATTGCAATGACAGGAAATCCAGATCAACATTCTCTTACTAAACACATCAGTATTAGATATCATTTCATAAGAGAACAGGTTCTGGAAGGAACAATTGAACTTCACTTTGTTCCTACTGATCAACAACTAGCTGATATATTCACCAAGCCACTGCCTGAAGCTACATTCAATAAGTTGGTGAATGAACTTGGAATGATGAACTTTGAGAATTTTTGAGAAAAGCTACAAAAAAGAAATCCTGATGACTATCAAATCCTGATGGTCATTCAGAAAGGTATGTATTTTTGATCAAATCCTGATAGGACTCTATCCTAACAGGAAGTCAAATGGTCAATCCTGATGTACAGGTCAGTATTTCCTTGCTTAAATTGTGCCTGATTTTTCGTTAGTTTCTTATGCGAAACGTTTCAGGTTTGGTTGGACAACTGTATGCGCGCGTGTGTCACACTGATAGATATATACATATAGATACACATAAAAAGCGGTGCAGTTATGTTTAATTACGCACGTAATTTGTCCACTAATCATTTTTGCACAAATCATAAGTTGCCACCTGTGATTGAGAGTAATATTTTGTTTTAACAAAATACATTTGATTTGCTAAATTTCTAATACTCTCTCTTCATCAGTTTTTCATCTTATTTCTCTCTCTGTGCTCAAGAACCCTAATTTCTAAATCTCAATTCTCAAGTTTTTGATACTGTTTTAATGGCGTCTTCATCATTCATAAACAAACAGACTGTGGTTAGTGGTGTTACGTTTGCCACTAATAATTTTGTAGCTATTCTAGACCATCAGGAATTACCCAATGAGTTTCACATTATCCAAGATTTTCTAGCTTCAAGCCCATTGAAGTTTGCTTTAACAGAACCTGCAAGTGTTTCTTTTAAGTCAGTTATGCAGGTGTGGAACTCAGTTACTTTTGACAAAGGGCATTCTGACTCAATCTTGATGAGTTTTGAATATGATGGGATTACTCACTATGTGACTCCTGCAATTGTGGAGGATGCAATGCATTTACCTGTTCTTGGTGATGGTGTTCCTGATAATGTTTCGGACTCTACTCTTTTTGAGTTTGTTACAAAGTTGGGCTACAATGGTGAAGTAAAGAGGTATGGGAACCTCTATAGGACGAAGCTTAAGAGGGAATGGAATTTCTTCTTTGATACAATCAGCCGCTGTTTCCTGAACAAGACATCAAATTTTGATGCTCTTCCATCAGGATCTCTTAAAATTGGGTACTCTCTTATCCATTCTACAGTGTTTGATTATGGATCTTTTATCTTAAATGCTTTATGTGATAGGAAATCAGATAAGTTAGGTTCTGTCTGTTTTCTTAGATTTTTTGAGTTGATATTTAATCACTTATGTCCTAATGTTGTTTTTGAGGATGATGTATTTCTACCAATCTGTAGGATTACTGAGAATAAAATTAAGTCCTTAGTCAACAGTGATAAGGCAAATGGTTTTTATTGGAAATTCTTTTATTCCTGATGAGGTTAGGTTTTTCTTACATCAGAAAATGCATACTTGTTATGGATTACTTTCTCATGCTATGGGGCAAGGCCAATCACACCTTGTTCCTAACTCAAGCATTCATCCCAAATAGTCCAAACAGTCAACAACCACCTCTAATGTCTCTCAAAAGACTTTAGTTGTAAAATCAAAGAAATTAGCTAGAACTGATGTGTCAGGAAGGCAATCAGGTTCAAAGGATTTTTCCTCTACACCACTCACTAAAAAGAAGTTACAAGGGGGTGTACAAGGGGTCCTGGTGAAGAAAGCTGCTAAGGGTGTTGAGGTTGTTTCTGTTAAAAGGAAGTTAGTACTCAGGGATGAGACTGATTCAGAGGATGATTTACCTATATCCTCTATAATGAATGTGAATAAGGAAGTTGCTGATACTGCTATTGAAGATGTGGTACCATTATCAAAGTCACAGAAGAAAAGGAAATTATCTAAGAGCAGGTATCATATTCCTTATGAAAAGAAGCAGGATACTAATGTTCAGGACACTTCTATTCTTAATGAGCAATCAAGTTCAGCTGCTCAAGCAAATCCTGATGTTAGTATTCCTGATGGTGCACCAAGTCAAGTGGTTACTATTTCAGACTCTCCAGCACAGGACTCTCCAACAAAAAGACATGTTGATATTTCATGGGAGAAGTATGGTGTTGCTGCTTCCAATCTTGGGATTAAACATCCAATGGAAAAGCTAAGGAAAGCAGGAGAGTTAGTGTTTTCTAGACAGAAGAAACTAAAGGGATCAAGCCCACAAGAACCTGGACCTCAAAGTGGTTCAGCAGCTCTTACTGATGATCCAGCTACACAAGAACCACTCAATCAAAGTTTGGGTGAAGGCTTAGCAATTGGAATGGTCACACAAGAACCATCTTCTCAAAGTGAAGATGCAGGCCAAGCTACAGTTTCTGAGAAATTTCCTGACAATGCTCAAGGGATTTCTGGTGCAGATGAAGTTCAAAGATTGGTCGAGGACACTGTCAATGAGGGAAGCACACAAGAACCTACAACTCAAAGTGTTGAAGAAGCTTCAGAACCTCATGCTACACAAGAACCATCAATAACAAACACTGATGCAAGCTTATCAAATCCTGACAATGTTACTCCCGATGCTAGTGGTGCTCCTGATGTTGAACCAATTTTGATACAACCACTAAGATCACGACCAATGGACCATCCTATCACAGATTCACAGGATAAACCGAAAGGTATAGATATTCCTGATCCTGATGTTACTCATGATGATGATGATTCTGATGATAGTGATGATGATAATAATGATGAGAAGGAACAGCTTGCCAGAGTTCTAAAATCTAGTCTTGGAACTAATTATGGTTCGTCAAGCACCTTCATGACTGGCAAGGCTTCTACTGGAAAAGATCTTAGACAAGATTTTTTATTCCTTCTGAAATCAATACTGCTGAAAAGCTGAGAAGGCATCAATGGGAAAATGAATGGTATAGGTCTGATGAATCTGTCAGCTATCCATATGCCTTGGATCATGCTTATGATGCAGTGAAGATGATAGAGAATCCAGATTTGAAGAATCATCTGAAGGCTACAACTCTTTTATCCAAAAGCCTGAAACATGAGATTGATTCTGTCAAAGCTGCAACTGAGTTGGTGAGGGAAGATATTTCTATGAGTTTTACAAAGGTTCCCACTGCTCTTCAACTAAGGATAGTGGAATCCCAAGTGAAATTTGTTGTTTCTGAACAAACCTCCATCAACAGAAGGATTGATTCTCTTGATACAAAGGTAACTGACATTCAAACCTCTCTTGCCTTAATTTTGAATATATTGTCAAATACTGATGTCAAAAAGGGGGAGAAGGTAAGTCAGACAAAATGTACACCTGATCTAGTATTGAGAAATAATGATGATGATGATCATACTGGAAATGATGGTGACAAGATTCTACAAGGAGAAACCTCTGATGCTGCTGTTATGAAGACAATTCAAACTTCTCAAAGTCAAACAACGCAGTCAACTCATGTTTCTGATTCTGGAGTAAGGACAGTAAGAACATTGGTGCAATCTCAGATCCTGACGGAAGAACAAATCCTGACAGGTGATCAAATCCTGATGCCTGGTCACAGACAAACTCTTGCTACAATTCCTGAAGGCGATGAAGATGTGATTATTGATAATCCTGAAGATGCATCAAATCTATTCCAGAAGTTCTCTGTAAAAGATGGCAGAATTAATACTCTATATCACACTGATAAAAGAGTTCAACAATTATTTGCAAGAAAAGCACTCTCTACAACAAGTGAAGAATATCCTGATCTCTCACATGAAGAATTTTTAAGACAACAGAGAGAAATGATGGAAAGCTTTAATAACCCTGCTCCTGCTAGAGGAAGAGGAGGCAGAGGTAGGAGAGGTGCTAGAAGAGGTAGAAGAGGTTCTTCAACTCAAACAATGCCTAGATAGACAAGGTCTAGAGGATTATTAATTGAAGAAATTCCTGAAGCTTCACAAAATCTAATAGATCTTGTTATCAAGGATATCATTGAGAAGGAAGACAAGGAATTTATTGAAGAAGAACCTGAATTGAGAAGAAATCCAATACAATTAATTCTCTGCAATACAAATCAAATTGAAGATTCTAATCCTGATATTGTTCCTGACAATGTTCAAGATCCTGATGAATCTGAAATTCTGCAAGAGATTGATTTGTTAATCTTATCTACTGTGGTTGATTCTCACAACAAGGAAGTGGATGAAGAAGAAGAAGCCAGAAGAAGAGAAATCACAAGAAGAACAAATAGAGATTTCAATCTCTATGTACAAAGGCTTAAACTCTCAAACAGAAGATTGTGGAGAAATACAAGCAGACAAGAATCTTTACTAGAAAGAAGCTATGCTTTTGAAAAAGAGAAAGATAAGAAGTGGAAACACATAAGTACACTGAGGTGTAACACGCCTATCAATTTTCAGAATGGAGGAATTATAACAAGTGCTTCAAGTGTTGTTGATTTGTCTGATATGGTTAGATCAAAAGCACTCTGGCTACAAATGTTTTCAAATCTGAAGAAATTGACAAGTAATTCAAGAGGAGGTATTGGACACAGGGATGCTGAATATCTGAATATGTCATATGTTGATCCTTACTCCTTGACTGAAATTGGAGGTACTTTAACTTCTGAAAACCTGAACAATTTATTAGCTGTTGATATAGTTATAGATTGTCATGATGGTATTGAAAAGAAAGAAAAGCTTCTGTACTTAATGAAAGATGAAAGTGTGAAGATTCTGTGCATTCAAGATCTGCTGATGAAAACTACACAGGAACTGAAATATGTTCATTATCTGTTAAGATGGAAGAATAAAGTGTGCAAAGAATTGAGTGACATGATCTTGTCAACAATAAGAAGAAGACTGGATGGAAACAGAAATTTCAATGGTAATTATACTCCCATGTACTTAAATCAAAGAGGTCAAGATGTGGAAATGCAAAGGGGCACTGCTGTTAAAGAAGTAACTTTTGGCATGACTCAACTTACTCTCAATCCTGATGGGAAGGAAATTGCTTATCTTTTGCTTGAAGAGCACAGTCTACAGAGCTATTTACCAGATTAATGAGGAAGATGAAGATCTCAGAAATCTTAAGGAAAGACTGATTCAAATTCTTGAAGAAAAAGAAGAAAATTTGTTATCCAACTTCTTGAAGATGAATCTGTTCTATCAAAGAATTTAAACAGATAAGTTGCTACTGAAGATACTTGTACATTTTGTAAATATGTTTTTGACATCATTGAATCATAGGAATCTATACTTTATTTCACAAAGTATGAGATTGGGGGGAGATTGTTAGATCAGGATTCAATGATCGTCAGGATCTAGACTTCAACTGATCACGATTGCTGACATCATCAGGATTGCATGGTCGTCAGGATCAGAATGAATATCAGGACTGGGATCAGGATTGATCATCAGGACTGGATGATCAGGATTCTACTTCGAGTTATATTTGGAGTCTAGTTAAATAAGGAAGATTATTCTATCGGTTCCTGGTTTGTAGTAATGTAGCTATCGATTAAGGATAGGTTTCAATCTTTGTAATTGATTAGGACTTATCATTAATAGAGAAGCTGTGTAGTATATAAACACAGTTTAGGTTTCGATTTAGAGGATTGAAACACTCGAGTATTTTTGTAATCTAGAAGCTCTCAAGAACATCAGAATTTCTTGAGAGAGTTTTTGTATCCTAGCAGCTCTCAAGAACACAGAATTTCTTGAGAGAGTTTGTAACAGTTTTATATCAAATTTAATAAAGCTGTTATCATTCTTTCATATTTGTGATTCATATCTTATTAAGTCGAGAATCTTATACAATTGTATTCAACCCCCCTTCTACAATTGTTTATTACTGGGCAACACCTATTGTGGTAACTTAGTTAAGTATAACCCAATGGTCTAACAATTAAGTATCACATTTACTTCATCGCGTCTTATCACGGTAGATTGGAGTGCTTCGCTTTGGCGAACCCACTCTTTCTCGATCTAGGTCTTGACGAGTGTTGCCCATTGGAAGGCATCTATCTAATTGACTTAATATTTTAACTTTAGGGATTTGTTATTATTAAAACGACCATAATCCCATCATCAAGAGATTCCCAATTTTTCCTTGAACTAAGTACTTCAAATCAAAATTCATCAATGGTTTGATTTCCAGTCCATCGGAGGAGTCACAGTGGTCTCACTTAAAACCCGCCTTTCTTACAAGCGCTGCTTTTATTTTTGTCAAAATCGCCCCATATCAAAATTTGAAATTCATACTTATTTCCGTGTTTCATAAACACAAGAATCTCATGTTCGTTTTTGTTCAATTTTAAAATCTTGAATCGTTACAGATTTTATCTTGTTTAGCAAACATGGCATGGGTGATGTATCTAATACATACATGTTTAATCTAATTAAAGTATGCATCATTATAACTACGCATACATATCATCATCAGATGCATCATATATGTAAAGTGCATAAAGTAAACGTGGTTGGTAATAGCCCAACCTAAGTGATCTTTCCAAGCTAATGGAAAAATCTAGGTCAATCTATGGTGGTATCAAAATACAATACAATGTTACAAGTCTTCAAGCTTTAACTTGCCTCCTTGCTTGCCTCCTTGTAATGCTTCCTTGGTTCTCCATCTTGGATGTCTTTATATATATTACATAAATAAAACAACCTATCCTACTGAACTTACAAGTAGAACTCGAGTTACATTCGAGATTTAAACATTACAAGGAATAACGACATGCAAGTCGTATTTAGAAACCAAACCATTAAAACGAAACCACTATCTTATGGGTCTTTAGGCCATAACCAATCACCATGCTCATATAACAATTAAGAACATCTCATATTGCATTAACATATCATACCATATCATATTTCTCATGATCCAATCATAGAAATCAAATAAAGTGTAAATCAGAAAATCAAAATTAGAATTATGAAAACATTAAATCGCTGTTTACAGACAGTAAACGACGTCAAACGCCTTACAAACGAACGACTGACTATGCCAGTTTTGTTCAGACGCCCGTTTCCCTTTCTGAAAAGGTATTTTCGGCGAAAATCTCACAAAGTATGCAAATTTCACTAAATCTACGCAGCGTGTTCAGAAATCGTATCGAATACGATTCTCATATCAAGAACAAACATATATCATGTATATATCAGTATACATACAGATTATATGATCATCCCAATCATCATTAATGTAAAGTTTATGCATATACATCAATGTTATCATTAAAATAACACATCAATCATGATAATTGCAAACATGCTTGTATATACATCAAAACTTTAAACATATAACCGAATTAAAACGTTTTCGCAAGTAGTTCTGATACCATTGAAGGGTTTCGAGCACATAAACGCAACGGAAAACGTAAAAATAAATCAAAATTCGAAACCCATCCACAGGATCCATGCGAAAACAAAAGATTTAATTCGGAGATTAAGAACAAATACCTTAAGAAGCTTTAACAGTTCATTAATGGAAGATTAATGGAGATTCAAAGCTTGTTCAATCACCATGTATCCCGCTCTCGCGATCTACAATCTACGTTATCCACACGAACGCTTTTCTTGAAGAATTGATGTGTACTAGCACCCGAAAACTGCTTCTTTCTCTCTCTCTTTTCTTGCTCTCGTACGTGGCTAGGGTTTTAATATAAAAAACGTTTTTCATCATTAAAATCAGCCATCTTTGAGAGTTTATATAGAGAGGAAAATAAGTTTTCTAATTATAATCCAATTATAATAAAATACTAATCCGAAATTCCAATTTATTATTTAATTAAGTCGCACTTAATTATTTAATAACTAATTTCAGAATTAATTTAAGTAATTCCATTTTCTATTTAAATAATTAATCAAGTCATACTTAATTAATATTATAAATAGAATAAATTACTTATTTAAATTTAAATTCATAATTTAAATTATTTCTCCTTCAAGCGTTCTTTGTGTGTGACCCTGTAGGTTATTATTACGTTGGTAACAATTTTAATAACTAATTAAAATTATAAACAATGAGCGGCATCTAGTAATACATCATTGCCACCCAAGTAATAATAATTAAATCGGTGATTCGATTAAGCCTTTCGTGAATAATGTTCCATGTAATATAATCCCTTTAACCTTAATATTATAGATTAAACTCGAGGCATGTAATGTGTCATCCTCTTCATAATTTAATCTTTGTTTTCTTGATCGATGAGTAGACTAATAAATCAAATCAACATTTGAGCACGGCCGTGCATTTCTTAGTCTCACTCAAAGAAGAGGCCAAAAATATCGCTCCTAAAATTAGGAGGGTTAAATCCCATCTAGATCATTCATATTTCTCACCCGATTCATAATATACCCAATGTCCACTTTTATCATCACCCGGTCAAAGGTAACTTTTAATGTAATCAAAGTATATTAATTCTCGTATAAAAATATAATGATTTCAGGTCTAAGGATCATTACACCATTATCACAGTGAGAATTACTTATGACACTATTAACATGTGTAATCTCACGGCGGGTCAATCCAGTGTCATGTACTCTTACATGCACCTATGTTTTGACTTTAGTATCACCATACCTATGACCAATGAGATGTGGTCATCAGTCAACAAACATACTAGTCTCTGTGCATTATTATTGTCCTTAAATAATAACACTCGACTAGGGATATTTAGGAATAAAGATACTATTCATATAATCTCATTTTTAAGTCACATACTTAAAGATATCGAATACGAATCATAATTCCAAGGACATTTATTATGCTAACATTTATAACGCAGTAAATAAAGACATAATAAAATAATAACAATAATCAATAAAACATAATTTATAATAATAAAATGTTTTCTTTAAAACATAAAAGTATTGTCTCTAGAGCACTAATACTAACAGATTCTTTAAAAAAAGGTTTTTCAATACCCTTAAGCACATGTGGTACACCCCTTTCTTCAGCACTGACTCTATTTGGGGTATTAATGCTTAATTCTCCAGTAGCCTTGTTATAGTCATAACCTATTCCAACAGTTTGACTAATAGCTTTCTTATTGAAGATTTCTTTAGCAGGTTTGCAAGAATTATAGTAGGCTCTAACCTTAGTCTCAAGTTCTGTAATCTTTCCTTTAAGAATGGTTTCTAATTCTCTGTAACACTTAACCCTATTCTCAAGAAAAGCTACTTCGTTTTTAAGTTCATCTTGATTAATATGCACTAATCTTAATTCTTTAACCTCTTTTTCAAGAGCAATGTTCTGAAGAATTATTCTATCATTTTCTCTACGTGCACAATTTAAGGTACTACCAAGATGACGAATCATTTCAGCATCAGTAAATTTTACCTCAGGCATGTATGATGAGGATGGAGTAGAAGTAGAGACTTTGTCTCCTATTGCCATGATTGAAAGATTTCCAACTTCTTCATCTTCACTGTCTGTGTCATCCCAACTTTTACCTTCAACAAGATAAGCTTTACCAGACTTGTTCTTCTTATATGTATCATGAGAGGTTTTCTTTGCTTGTCTTTGATTTCTACATGCAGTTTCAAAGTGTACCAACTCATTACAATTAAAGCACCGAATCGTACTTCTATCAACCATCCCTGTTTTATAGCCACCCCTTGTGCTATTTGAGGATGAAGAACCACCTGTCTGGTATCTGTCAGCATTTGTCTTGAACTTGAAATTAGGATTTCTCCTAAACTTGAAGTTTCCAAACCTCTTCACTATCAAAGCCATAGACTCATCTTCCAACTGTTCAAGCTCCTTCAAAGAATAGAAATCACCACCATATTGACTTGTAGATTTAGCACTATATTCAGCTACAATCACATCCTTGTTAGGACTGGAAAGTAGAACAACCTTCGCTTCCTGTTTCTGTGGGACTCCAGGTACTAGTGCAGTAGACGTACTGACCACTCTTCCTTCCCCGTAGATTTCTTTCTGCTAAATTTGTTTTAGCTCATAGGTTTTCAGAACACCATAGAGTCTTTTCAGTGAAACCTCACTTAAATCTCTTGCCTCTCTTATGGCTGAAATCCTATGCTCCAGATGAGTTGGAAGTGTCAAAAGAAATTTCTTGTTTATTTTTTTGACAGTTTAGTACTTTCCATGAAGGTTCAGATCATTGATTAATTTGTTATATCTCTCAAAAACTTCAGAGATACCTTCCCCTAGATTTGATCTAAAGTGCTCATATGCAGAAGTAAGAATTTCCATTATGTTCTCTCTTACTTCTTCAGTCCCTTCATTGATTATCTCAATTGTTTCCCAAATATGTTTGACATCTTTACAATTCAAAACATGATTGTGCATAATGAGATCCAGACAATCAACCAAAATTAATTGCATGTTAGCATCCAGAGAAACATCTTCCTTTTCATCAGTTGTAAAATCTTTTGGATCTTTAGGATAAGTCCTTGCAGTTTGAACAACAATGTTATTCTCAATACACTCCTCTTGAATAACCATTGGGACTTTTGGATCTTTCTTCAAAACACCAATATATTTTGGATTTTCCACTTGAAGAAATAAAAGCATCTTCTTCTTCCACATCCCATAGTGCTCTCTACTAAACACAGGAATTTTGACGGCTCCAACTTTTTGAGTAGACATTTTGAATTTTTAAGAAAAATAAAAATTCACTTGTTCTTGATAAATCACAAAAGTATGGATCTTGATTTGTGCGTCAATCAGTAGGCTCTGATACCAATTGTTAGGTCCTGATAAGTTTGTAGAAGGGGAGGTTGAATACAAACGGTATTGTTTTCTCGAATTTGTTCGGTTCGTGATATAACAATTCAAGAACAAATAAGTGCGGAATGAAATGAAACAAGATTCAAGTTAAATATAACTTATATTAAACTTGAAGGGTGTTACAAATATAGTACGGATTACAAGGTTTGAATCTCAAACTATTAAAACAAATCTAGAATAAATTCGACATGCATTTATCTATTTTTGTAATAAAAAGATCGAATACTAAAAAGTAGTTCGAGATCAATTCTAGGGATAATGATCCGCTAGATAATCAAACAACAACAAGTAACTAACTTCTATTGGTTTAGATTTAACAATAAGGCTAGAAATTAACTGCTTGTAAAATTTAATGGCCGACAGTTTTTGTATTGAAGAAGACAGAGAGAAGAATATAAGGTTTAATGCTTTTGTCTTGTTTTGTTGAACCAACCACTTCACTTTTGTCAATTGCCACTTGTTTTAAAGAGAATGTACGCCATTTCCATTTAAAGTTACAAGTACTATCGGTAGTACTTAACTAATGAGTTGGTAGTACTCACGGTAATACTAACCAATGTATTGGTAGTACTATCGGTAGTACTACCTACAATAGTACTACAAGTGCAAATTAATAGTACTTCTAGGATTATATTAATTCTATTTTAATTTATTGTTCTAATTAATTTAAGAAATAAATTAATTCTGATTGAATTAATTAAATTATAGTTTGATTAATTTAAGCAATAATTTAATTCTGATTGAATTAATTTATAGATTAAATTAATTAACTTATAGTTTGATTAATGTAAGTAATAAATTAATTCTGATTGAATTAATTTATAGATTAAATTAATTAACTTATAGTTTGATTAATTTAAGGAATAAATTAATTCTGATTGAATTAATTTATAGTTTAAATTAATTAACTTATTTAATAAATTAAATGAGAATTAATACACTTTCTCGATAGTAGAATCAATCTATGAATCACTGAAAATAATGACGAACTTCCACTGAATGATGTTGGCACTCGATGTACTGTCTAGTTCATGAGTGACTAACTGCAATGACTGTTCTTCATCTTTTGACTTTAAGCTGTAGTCCATCTTCTTTTCCCTTTTGACAAACTCTGTAACCTGTACGCTTCCTGTCACACTTCTGAAATCTATGTCACTTTAATAGATCCACTTTCTTGAATACTTCACTAAGACTTGATCAAATAAATGAACTTCTTCCAGTGTAGAATTACTCCAAGTCACTAGATGACTTTAAACTTTATTCTCTTGACTGATAAAACCCTCTGAGATTCCTGTGACCTCTAATCTAATATTAACTTATTACAATCTTGTTTAAGTTGA
Organism: Heracleum sosnowskyi; assembly: GCA_030848705.1. Classification (NCBI taxonomy): domain Eukaryota; kingdom Viridiplantae; phylum Streptophyta; class Magnoliopsida; order Apiales; family Apiaceae; genus Heracleum; species Heracleum sosnowskyi. The sequence goes on from CM061241.1 coordinate 20,307,177, forward strand.
GTAGAATCCTCGATATTTACAAATAAGCTAGTGCATATGCCTTTCAAAGGTTCTGCAGTAGAGGCATAATTACGAACATCTGGTGCCTTGATGATACATTGTTGCATCATTTTATTTAGTGATGTTTCATCATGCGCCGGAAAATGCATCAAATTGGACTCTCCGCTATCCACTTCATCATCGCCACTTTCGCTATTCCAAAAGAAAGAACAAAACCCAGTCAGAATAACTCTGAGTAAAACTATGTTGAAGAACTAAAACATATATTTAACATATAATCACTATTAAAGATATAAGAAATACTAAGAGGAAATGGTAAATCAACCTCAACATCTGAGTTAATGAAGCACATTTCACGTGAGCAAAAAATCTGCAATTTGCACAAAAATAAACCTAGTAGACGAGATTTATATATTTACTACAGATATTGCAGTACGATAAACAAATATATGAAATTCTTGGAGAAGGGAGTAGTGCAAGATGAGAGGGTGTTCGATGTGAAATTTAGAGCAACTCCAAGAGACTAGCTATTAGATGTCCTAAGTTAAAATATGAGGAATGAGCAAAATATTCTTGCTCTAACAGTTTCCTAGTGACTACTTAAAAAGTTAAAAGCATCTCTATCTTGTTTATTTTTAAGGAACCTTGAATCATCCCTTATATCACTTTAATGAATAAAGTATTTACTTCCCTCCATTTCCCATTTGACATAAAAGTAGTTGGATTTTTGATTTAATATTATAATAATAATGCTAAGGAGTTGTATATAAGGAGTGTTGTTGGAGTCGTACCTTACAATGTCCTAAATCACTAGGAGCCTAATTTTTTATAATCTATACTATATTATTAAAGCCGAAACATTAAAAATGTTGGTTTTCGGTTTTCAGTCATTTATTCTATTTAATAAATAATAAAATAATATAAAAATAGTAACTACATGATTGTCTTTTATAATTAAAATAATCTTTTCTAACAAATCTAATCATTTTTCAAAAAAATCATACGCAATAACCTGAAAATTAAAATATATTATCTTTTATATTTGTTCTCACTAAAATCTCTCTTTTCCAAAAATATCACTGACATTTATTGATTTTTAATTAAAGCCCATTTATCTTCCTCGGCCCCATTTGTATTCTTTACTACATTATTAAATCCAAAATATTGAAAATTTTGGTTTTCGGTCATTTATTCTATTTAATAAATAATAAAATAATATAAAAATATTAACTAGATGATTGCATTTTATAATTAAAACACTTTTTTTCTAACAAATCTAATCATTTTCCAAAAATATCACTGACAATTACCTGTAAATTAAAACATATTATCTTTTATATTTATTCTCACTAAAATCTCTTTTTTCCAAAAATATCACAGACATTTTTTTTAATTAAAACATGTTAGCTTTTCTATTTGTCCTTATTATTAATATATTTTAATAAATAATAAAATAATATTAATAGTGCTCATTTATCTTCCTCAACTATATTTGTATTCTTTATTTATTTTTTGTATGTTCCAATTAATATTTAAGTTTCTTATTATATAATTTATCATATTGATTTTTATTCTTTATTTAATATTTTTTATTTTTTTAGTTTGTCATTTTTTAATTTTCTTTAATGATCTGTGCCTTGCACGCGTAGGCTAGTATTTATAAGAAAGACACGAGGAGACTAGGAGACTGTTGGAGTTGCGGTAGGTGATGGAGGCATTGGCACAACTTTTGTGTAGCCAGAAACAACATGTTAGAATTTATTTATATACTAAGCGTAAAGAAGATATTATCAAAAATTCTAGTCTAGTCCTCAGTACTGCCAAAATAATTTCAGCCATTGGATCTAAAATTTTAAAAGAATAAAACGATCAAGATTATATCATATAAAATAAAAACTATTATCTAAAAAGGATATAAGTCAAAAGTGAAAGTAGTAGTATTAGAATTAGATTTGAAATAATTATAACTATTACATATCAAAATAATAAGGATCGTTAGATTTTAAAATAGATAGATAAGAATCGTTGGATCGAATATGAAAAAGTGATTTGGTGGATAGTTGAATTATATTAAAAATGATAAAAATATATATCTTGATAATTTAAACCAAATACATGAAGATTTCCTAATCAAATAGAATTCTCAAAGTAAAAATTTTTCACTTTCTTGTATCTTTAGTTTTGGTGTAGTTTTTAATTGTAAAAAAATTGTTAAACGATCACTAAATTAAAAATTATTTTATTAGATCTTAAAATAGTATGATTAAAACCGTTGGATTTAATATTAACAAGTGTATTTGGTTGTTTGTAGAACTATATTTAAATACTAAAAAAGAGTATTTTCATAATTTAAACTAAATATAAATAACTTTCCTAAGTTTAATAAGAATTCTTAATGTAAAAATTCAGCCACTTTTTTTTCTCTTCAGTTTCAGGTTATTTTCAATTGAAAAAGAATTGTTAAATCGTCACTAGATTTAATATTAATTTGTGAGTTTCGTGTGTGTCGTAAACCGTTTAACTCTGATTTTTAGAACTCGAGATATACTACAAATAGTTAATTATGCGTCTAAAATCTAATAAAAAAAGTTCAAAAATTAATAACATAAAAATATTAAAAAAGTAAAAATTAATATAATTATAGATATTAAAAAAAGAGTCGTTCGTTGCACGAGATCTACCGTCAAACTAATAAGGATCGTTGATTTAGAAATAAATAAATAAGAACTATTAATAGTGAAAAGTGTTATTATTATTAAAATTATATATTCAGATATTAAAAATTGAATTTTAATAATATAAACAAACAATAGGTAGATTTTCTAAGCTGAATAGAATTGTCAATGTAAAATTTCATAACTTTATCTTCTTTTCAAGTTCCTCAGTAATTTTAATTGAATTATAATGACTGAATCATTATTAAATTTAAAACAATTTCGCTAATTAATATAATTATACAAATTTAAAAAATAACCGTGCATTACAAGAATTATAAGCTTGTATAATATAAAGATCCATATAGGGCCTTCACATGGGTTCTAAATAAAATATTTGGTGATTGCAAAAAGTAATTATTGGTACGAATTGAACCACATTTACCGTAGGCATTACAATTTTTTTTTTCTGATTTACTGTTGTCTTTAAAAGCTTAATGATGAAATAAATAAATAAACAGACAGAAATTGAATTGCTGACCGAAATCTAGTCCATATTATTTTGAAAGGAATGGAAACAATACATTAATAATTAGAAATCCCGTCGTTCATGTATTAGAGGCACTAGAAATGTTGTTTTTGTGTTATAATGTGCCTGTTTGGCAAATCTGATCAGCGGCTTATATGCCAAGTAAGTTGGAAGGAGCTTAAAGAGACTGTTTAGCACGCACCTTATTTTCCTTCCTTATTGTTCATATTGTCTCGTCCATTTCTTTACACTTTACTTTTTGGAATGTACCTCTCAATTCTTTATCTTCCAAAATTTTCCCAAAATAGTAAAGTTTTATAATAAAAAAATTAACTACTTCCATTACTTTTCTCCACTTTATTTATTTTATACCTTAAATATTAACGGGTCCCACCACTTTACTCATTTTACTCACTTTTTTCCATACTTTACTTATTTTCCTTAACCTCCGTGCCCAATTCCAATGTAAGTTAAAAGGACTGATCATATACTTAAAAGGAGGGAGTAACTTAAAAGGACTGATCCTATACTTTTTACTCACCACACCAACTTATAAGTTATAATTTACTAGCTGGACTTATAAGCATGTATTACTTATAACTTATACTAGCTTATAGCTCGTGCGATGCATGGTTACTTAAATTTTATTTATAATTATATTTTTATTACGATGCAACACACGATTATTTTTTTTAATATTTATAATTATATTTATTTATGAATATTTTAATATTTAAAAGTTATTAGTTTACATGATTAAATTATTGTTAAAAAAGATTTAGCCAAAAAAAATTATAGTTAAAAATTTGATATTTATTACATTTTAAACGCTCAATTTAATATTTGTTTATATTGAGTTATAAAAGTTAGATTTGACCAATTTTACGGTTCACATGAAATTCACAAAATAATCTTTAATTTAGTTGTGGCTTAATATTTTTTTTTTTCAATTAAAAACTATTCTAAAACTAAAAAGAGAATCAAGTGACGAAATTTAATGTTGAGAATTCTATTCGATTTAGGAAATCTACTTAACTTATATGTAGTTTAGATTATTAAAATAACCTTTATTAACCAAATACAGGTTTTAATGTTAAATCTAACGCGTTTCACCTATCTATTAAACGATTTTTATTATTTTGGTTATAAATGGGTTTCCTTATTTAATTACAACTATTTTTATGTTTTAACTTTTTGGAAAATCCAATCCTAATATAATATCTTTTAACTTATATCATTTTTAGATAATAATTTTTTTTATATGATATAATCTTGATCATCTATTTTTAAAAGTATTTGATCTAATGGTTGAGAATGTTTTTGCGGTATTTAGGACCAAACTACCAGGATAACATCATTAATTTTTCTTAATATTTATATTTTTTTTAATTTTTATATTTTTTGAAATATTTATTGCTAAAATATAATATACTCTTTTTTGTAATATGTTAATGATGCGGGAACTTTGAACTTTTGAGAAAATAAATTATCAATTAAAATATATATATTTTTGTAATAGTTCTTCTTTTAAAGTAGTACACTGTGACGATCAAAATTCTGTATAAAATTTATTTTTTTATAGTATATCCCATAAATATCTATGTTATTATATTAAAGACTAAATAATGAAAGTTTTCTTATAAGTGTGGTCGCTTTGTTTGATCACTCAATCCATAATCGCTGGGTCTTTGAAATTAAATTGTTGAGAAACATTACATATAACAGTAAAATTATCATGTAGAATGATCTAAGATTTGAATCTACCAACAACATATTAAAATTTACAGGTTTTTTTTGAAAAAAAAGAATTTTTTTCATTTTTTTTTCTTTCAGACATAGGTTATTTGATAATATTTTTTGTAAAGTACGATTTTTCAGAAAAGTACTATACTAATTGATTAACAAACTTTTAAAGTTTCGAATTTAATAATTTACAATGTATATATGTTAAAAAAGTCAGGTATGTTCTGTAGCTGAGTCTACAATTTCAAAATACGTTTTTTTTTAATATGAATATGGTCCTGTTAACAATGAAATTAGGTCTCTATGAGTGCTTATAAAACAAAATCACCATTTGCGTATAATTTATTATTTAATAATAAATTATATTTGATTAGTTATGATCTATAACTTAATAAAATAGGATTAAAAATATGCACAATTTTATAAAATTTTATCCTCGTATTATTATATTCTTTGTTGATTTGAATTTTTCTTAGATTGATTTTAATTTTTGAACATAGATTTCTAAATTTAAAATAGTTAGAAAAAAGTAATTAAATTGTCGTTAAAATAATGATGACATAATAATCATTATTAGAATTTAAATACTCACTTTACTGATTTGGGCTTTATCTTGTGTTTTAAAAATCAGATTTTGACGATTTTACACCCCACGTGAAGATAATTAAATTATTTTTAATTAAAAGATGGTTTAACAATTTTTATCTAACTGGAATTGTCCATGGAAGAAAGTCACGAATTTTTTACATGGAGAATTCTATTCAATATAGAAAACTTATTTATATTTGGTATATTTGGTTTAAATTATCAAAATACATTTTTTAGAATTTAAATATAATCCTATTATAAATAAAATACACTTTTTTAATATTTGATCAAACGATTTTCATTTATCTAGTTAAGATCTAATAGTCCTTATTAATTTGGTTGTCACGATCAAAATTTTGGATAAATCGCTATAATGTTATTATATAAAAGAGTTTAATATAATAAGGATATCAAATACATACTGATATAAGTATCTTACTAACTGCTTTTACTTTTAATGTTTCGGTTTTATTTATAGTGTATATAAAATTTTAAAATACATTATTACTTTAAAATTATTAAAAAGAATAAAAATTATGTTATGATTATATAAAATTTTATTCTCATATTATTATAGTCTTTATCGATTTGAATTTGTTCTTAATTTATTTTAATACTTTATTGAAAAAAAGATAAAATTTCTATATTTAAAAGAATTAGTGGAAAAATAAATAAATTGGTGCTACAATTATAAAAAAATATTTATTAAAATTTAGATACTCACTTTACTATTTGAGTTCTATCCTGAATTTTAGAAATTGAATTTTGACGATTTTACAACCCATGTGAAACTAACGAAATTATCTTTAATTTAATGATGATTTAATAATTATTATCTAACTTGACCAGTTGACCTACCCATAAACCGGTTTATGAATATGAAACCGTTAATATTTTAATAATATTTTGATATTATCATTTTATGTTTGTTATATGTAAAATAATATAATTATAATTTGGATTAATCAAATTGTTATGTTCCTTCGGAAAAAAATGTTTAAATTTATTCATGTACATGAGTTCTCCTAAGTCTCTTGTAACGCAGGGTCCATATGTATCATTGTTATATGATATACATGAGCATTATATTGATAATTTTTAATATTGTAATCGATATGAATTGTTATCTGATATTTGGGTTAACAATTATTATCTAACTCGAACTATACATAAATTAAAGAGAAACGATATTTAAGAATTTTTACATAGAAAAATTTTAAATTATCAAAATACACTTTTTAGTATTTAAATATAATTCTATTATTAATAAAATACACTTTTTAATATTAGATCTAACAATTCTCATCGATCTATTTAAGATCTAACTATAATAATTAATTTGGTCGTATAGTGGTCGTACACGGACCAGATCGATTTTAATTTTTTCTTAAATTGATTTTAATATTTTATTGAAATTAACATAGAATTTATAAATTTAAAAGAATTAGGAAAAAACTTAAATTGGTGCTACAATAATAAAAAAAAAATTAAAATTTAGATAATCACTTTACTATTTGGGCTTTATCTTGAGTCTTAGACAACATATTTTAACAATTTTACGGCCCACGCGAAGCTAACAAAATTATCTTTAATTTAATGATGGTTTAATAATTATTATCTAACCGGAACTATTCATAAACTAAAGAGAAAAGATAATTACGATTTTTTACCTAAAGATTTCTATTCAATATAGAAAACATATTTATAATTGGTTTAAATTAAAAAAAAATTATTAAAATTTCGATAGTCACTTTACTATTTGGGCTCTATCTTGAGTTTTAGACAACAGATTTCAACAATTTTACAGCCCACGCGAAGCTAACAAAATTATATTTAATTTAATGATGGTTTAATAATTATTATCTAACTGGAACTATCCATAAACTAAAGAGAAAAGATAATTACGATTTTTTACATAAAGATTTCTATTCAATATAGAAAGCCTATTTATAATTGGTTTAAATTATCAAAATACACCTTTTAGTATTTAAATAATATCCTATTATTAATCAAATACAATTTTTAATATTATATCTAACGGTCATAATCTATTTGAATATTTATAGTTTTATAATCCAACGGATCATATACTTTTGGTAGTACGGTGACCGACCAAAGTTTTGGATAAGATCTCCCTTACGCTTATTATATATAAGGAGTTAATATGATTTTAAAAAGTAATCAAATATAATAATATATGTATGATGTTATTCTACGTTTTTTTAGCCTATAAGTTGTGCGATACACGGATGAATTTTAGTATTTTGGATTTATTATTTTAGTATTTTTTATATGATTTTTTAGTATTTTTTATCTTATTTTATTAGCATTTATTTGTATTTTGATCTTAAAAATTCTTAATATGTTGTTGACGGAATAATATCTTGAACTTTTGAATGTAGCTTAGAAAAATAGATGATATAAATATTTAATAATAATATGTTGTTGACGGGATTCGAACCTTGAACCCATGTGAGCATTTTAGATATCAAGAAAAGAATATTTTTTTAATATTACATCCAACGGTTCTCATTTATCGATATTTACATCTAACGGTTATTATTTAGATGACCAAACTACATATGACCAAACTACCAACCAAATAGATGGTGGTTACTCTAATTTAATTTATATATATATTTTTTTAATATTCGATCTAATGGTTCTCATTCATCTATTTTAAAATCAACAATCCTTATTGATTTGGCGGTACATGACCAAAATTTTGGATAAGATTTCTCTTACGCTTATTGTATATAAGGATTTAATATGTTTTGCAAACACCTATTCTACTTCCAATATTATATGTATGTGTGTGTCGCGTGAGTGGAGGCGTATTTGGTATTCATTATTATATCGATTAACATAATCTTATAATACGTGAGATAATTTAACCATGAGATATTTTGTACATGATTTGAACTGACTAACTTGCCCCTGTGTTTATTATTTATTAGAAAAAGTTGTTTGTAGAAATTGAACTTGAGTTTATCTATTAACTGAAACGTCTTTATATCGCTAAACTATAAAATCACAGATTTTTGGAACTTCGCTCGAAACGTGTGAGTATCATTTGATAGAAGACATTTTATTTAACTTCAAAATATATAAAAATAATTATGTAGTTAAATTGAACTTAGGTTATATTGTTGACGGGATTCGAACCTTAAACCCGTTGGAGCATTTTAGATATCAATAAAATAATACATTTTTTTAATATTACATCCAACAGTTCTCATTTATCTATATTTACATCTAACGGTTATTATTTAGATGACCAAACTATCAACAGATGACCAAACTACCAACCAAATAGAGGGTGGTTTGCTTATAATAGTATAGTATACATTTCAATAATTAAATGTATTTAAATAAGTTTTAAAATAAATAAGTAACTATTTGCCCGTGATATTTTTGGAGTGAGAGGTTTTATTAAGAAAAAATAGAAAGAGTAACATGTTTTAACTAAAAAGGTAATTGTCCATAATTAAAAATATTAAAATAGGTTTTAAAATAAATAAGCAAGGGTTTACCCGTGATATTTTTGAAAAAACAGGAGTTGTAATAAGGAAAAATAGAAAGAGTAACACATGTCTTAGTTGAAAAAGATGACTGTTTGTGATTTTATAGAAAAAGAATGGACTTTGTTAGAAAAATAGAAAATATAATGTATTTTAACTAAAAAGTTAATTGGTTATAAATAATATTATTATTTAATAATAGTTTTCTTAAAAAATGTACAAATTTAAAAAATAACATGTTTTATCTGAAAAGGTAATTGCCCGTAATTAAAAGTATTAAAATATGTTTTAAAATAAGTAAGAGTTTGCTTGTGATATTTTTGGAAAATGTGGGGTTTTAGTAAGAAAAACTAGAAATAGTAACATGTTCTATTTTAAAAAGGTAATTGTCCATGATTTTTTTAGAAAATAGAGGATTTTGTTAGAAAATATTGAAAAGTCCCCCGATTTGGATTATCTTTAAACGTAGTTATACAAGGAATACGGGGGGAAATTAAAGTGGGCCGTTTTGTGGATATTTTCTCATAGTTTGACCCTATGGGTTTATAGAATTGTAGAAAACTTCAATTGTGGCTGTCTGGGCCTGAATTGGAGCAGATACCAGGGGTCCCCCGGTTACATATATCTTTAAAGGCAGTTATACAAGGAATACGGGGGGAATTGAAGTGGGCCGTTTTGTGGATATTTTCTCGTAGTTTGACCCTATGGGTTTATAGAAATGCAGAAAACTTCAATTGGGGCTGTCTGGACCTGAATTGGAGCAGATACCAGGGGGTCCCCCGATTAGGATTATCTTTAAACGTAGTTATACAAGGAATACGGGGGGAAATTAAAGTGGGACGTTTTATGGATATTTTCTCATAGTTTGACCCTATGGGTTTTTAGAATGTAGAAAACTTCAATTGGGGCTGTCTGGACCTGAATTGGAGCATATACCAGGGATCCCCCGGTTACATATATCTTTAAAGGCAGCTATACAAGGAATACGGGGGGAATTAAAGTCGGCCGTTTTGTGGATATTTTCTCGTAGTTTGACCCTATGGATTTATAGAATTGCAGAAAACTTCAATTGGGGCTGTCTAGACCTGAATTGGAGCAGATACCAGGGGTCCCCCAGTTACGTATATCTTTAAAGACAGCTATACAAGGAATACGGGGGGAAATTGAAGTGGGCCATTTTGTGGATATTTTCTCGTAGTTTGACCCTATGGGTTTATAGAATTGCAGAAAACTTCAATTGGGGTTGTCTGGAACTGAATTGGAGCAGATACCAGGGGTCCCCCGATTACGTATATCTTTAAAGGCAGTTAAACAAGGAATACAGGGGGAAATTGAAGGGGGCCGTTTTGTGGATATTTTCTCGTAGTTTGACCCTATGGGTTTATAGAATTGCAGAAACTACAATTGGGGCTGTCTGTACCTGAATTGGAGCAGATGCCAGGGGTCCCCCAGTTACGTATATCTTTAAAGGCAGTTATACAAGGAATACAGCGGGAAATTAAAGTGGGCCGTTTTGTGGATATTTTCTCGTAGTTTGACCCTATGGGTTTATAGAATTGCAGAAAACTTCAATTGGGGTTGTCTGGACCTGAATTGGAGCAGATACCAGGGGTCCCCCGATTACGTATATCTTTAAAGGCAGTTATACAAGGAATACGAGGGGAAATTAAAGTTTGCCGTTTTGTGGATATTTTCTCGTAGTTTGACCCTATGGGTTTATAGAATTGCAGAAAACTTCAATTGGGGCTGTCTGGACCTGAATTGGAGCAGATCCCAGGGGTCCCCCCGTTACGTATATCTTTAAAGGCAGCTATACAAGGAATACGGGGGGAATTGAAGTGGGCCGTTTTGTGGATATTTTCTCATAGTTTGACCCTATGGGTTTATAGAATTGCAGAAAACTTCAATTGGGGCTGTCTGGACCTGAATTGGAGCATATACCAGGGGGTCCCCCGATTAGGATTATCTTTAAACGTAGTTATACAAGGAATACGGGGGGAAATTAAAGTGGGACGTTTTGTGGATATTTTCTCATAGTTTGACCCTATGGGTTTATAGAATTGTAGAAAACTTCAATTGTGGCTGTCTGGGCCTGAATTGGAGCAGATACCAGGGGTCCCCCGGTTACATATATCTTTAAAGGCAGCTATACAAGGAATACGGGGGGAATTGAAGTGGGCCGTTTTGTGGATATTTTCTCGTAGTTTGACCCTATGGGTTTATAGAAATACAGAAAACTTCAATTGGGGCTGTCTGGACCTGAATTGGAGCAGATACCAGGGGGTCCCCCGATTAGGATTATCTTTAAACGTAGTTATACAAGGAATACGGGGGGAAATTAAAGTGGGACGTTTTGTGGATATTTTCTCATAGTTTGACCCTATGGGTTTTTAGAATGTAGAAAACTTCAATTGGGGCTGTCTGGACCTGAATTGGAGCATATACCAGGGATCCCCCGGTTACATATATCTTTAAAGGCAGTTATACAAGGAATACGGGGGGAATTGAAGTCGGCCGTTTTGTGGATATTTTCTCGTAGTTTGACCCTATGGATTTATAGAATTGCAGAAAACTTCAATTGGGGCTGTCTAGACCTGAATTGGAGCAGATACCAGGGGTCCCCCGATTACGTATATCTTTAAAGGCAGTTAAACAAGGAATACAGGGGGAAATTGAAGGGGGCCGTTTTGTGGATATTTTCTAGTAGTTTGACCCTATGGGTTTATAGAATTGCAGAAATTACAATTGGGGCTGTCTGTACCTGAATTGGAGCAGATGCCAGGGGTCCCCCCAGTTACGTATATCTTTAAAGACAGCTATACAAGGAATACGGGGGGAAATTGAAGTGGGCCATTTTGTGGATATTTTCTCGTAGTTTGACCCTATGGGTTTATAGAATTGCAGAAAACTTCAATTGGGGCTGTCTAGACCTGAATTGGAGCAGATACCAGGGGTCCCCCGATTACGTATATCTTTAAAGGCAGTTAAACAAGGAATACAGGGGGAAATTGAAGGGGGCCGTTTTGTGGATATTTTCTAGTAGTTTGACCCTATGGGTTTATAGAATTGCAGAAATTACAATTGGGGCTGTCTGTACCTGAATTGGAGCAGATGCCAGGGGTCCCCCCAGTTACGTATATCTTTAAAGACAGCTATACAAGGAATACGGGGGGAAATTGAAGTGGGCCATTTTGTGGATATTTTCTCGTAGTTTGACCCTATGGGTTTATAGAATTGCAGAAAACTTCAATTGGGGTTGTCTGGAACTGAATTGGAGCAGATACCAGGGGTCCCCCGATTACGTATATCTTTAAAGGCAGTTAAACAAGGAATACAGGGGGAAATTAAAGGGGGCCGTTTTGTGGATATTTTCTCGTAGTTTGACCCTATGGGTTTATAGAATTGCAGAAACTACAATTGGGGCTGTCTGTACCTGAATTGGAACAGATGCCAGGGGTCCCCCATTTACGTATATCTTTAAAGGCAGTTATACAAGGAATACAGCGGGAAATTAAAGTGGGTCGTTTTGTGGATATTTTCTCGTAGTTTGACCCTATGGGTTTATAGAATTGCAGAAAACTTCAATTGGGGTTGTCTGGACCTGAATTGGAGCAGATACCAGGGGTCCCCCGATTACGTATATCTTTAAAGGCAGTTATACAAGGAATACGAGGGGAAATTAAAGTGGGCCGTTTTGTGGATATTTTCTCGTAGTTTGACCCTATGGGTTTATAGAATTGCAGAAAACTTCAATTGGGGCTGTCTGGACCTGAATTGGAGCAGATCCCAGGGGTCCCCCCGTTACGTATATCTTTAAAGGCAGCTATACAAGGAACACGGGGGGAAATTGAAGTGGGCCGTTTTGTGGATATTGTCTCGTAGTTTGACCCTATGGGTTTATAGAATTGCAGAAAACTTCAATTGGGGCTTTCTGGACCTGAATTGGAGCAGATAACAGGGGGTCCCCCGATTTGGATTATCTTTAAACGTAGTTATACAAGGAATACGGGGGGAAATTAAAGTGGGCCGTTTTGTGGATATTTTCTCATAGTTTGACCCTATGGGTTTATAGAATTGTAGAAAACTTCAATTGTGGCTGTCTGGGCCTGAATTGGAGCAGATACCAGGGGTCCCCCGGTTACATATATCTTTAAAGGCAGTTATACAAGGAATACGGGGGGAATTGAAGTGGGCCGTTTTGTGGATATTTTCTCGTAGTTTGACCCTATGGGTTTATAGAAATGCAGAAAACTTCAATTGGGGCTGTCTGGACCTGAATTGGAGCAGATACCAGGGGGTCCCCCGATTAGGATTATCTTTAAACGTAGTTATACAAGGAATACGGGGGGAAATTAAAGTGGGACGTTTTATGGATATTTTCTCATAGTTTGACCCTATGGGTTTTTAGAATGTAGAAAACTTCAATTGGGGCTGTTTGGACCTGAATTGGAGCATATACCAGGGATCCCCCGGTTACATATATCTTTAAAGGCAGCTATACAAGGAATACGGGGGGAATTGAAGTCGGCCGTTTTGTGGATATTTTCTCGTAGTTTGACCCTATGGATTTATAGAATTGCAGAAAACTTCAATTGGGGCTGTCTAGACCTGAATTGGAGCAGATACCAGGGGTCCCCCAGTTACGTTTATCTTTAAAGACAGCTATACAAGGAATACGGGGGGAAATTGAAGTGGGCCATTTTGTGGATATTTTCTCGTAGTTTGACCCTATGGGTTTATAGAATTGCAGAAAACTTCAATTGGGGTTGTCTGGAACTGAATTAGAGCAGATACCAGGGGTCCCCCGATTACGTATATCTTTAAAGGCAGTTAAACAAGGAATACAGGGGGAAATTGAAGGGGGCCGTTTTGTGGATATTTTCTCGTAGTTTGACCCTATGGGTTTATAGAATTGCAGAAACTACAATTGGGGCTGTCTGTACCTGAATTGGAGCAGATGCCAGGGGTCCCCCAGTTACGTATATCTTTAAAGGCAGTTATACAAGGAATACAGCGGGAAATTAAAGTGGGCCGTTTTGTGGATATTTTCTCGTAGTTTGACCCTATGGGTTTATAGAATTGCAGAAAACTTCAATTGGGGTTGTCTGGACCTGAATTGGAGCAGATACCAGGGGTCCCCCGATTACGTATATCTTTAAAGGCAGTTATACAAGGAATACGAGGGGAAATTAAAGTGGGCCGTTTTGTGGATATTTTCTCGTAGTTTGACCCTATGGGTTTATAGAATTGCAGAAAACTTCAATTGGGGCTGTCTGGACCTGAATTGGAGCAGATCCCAGGGGTCCCCCCGTTACGTATATCTTTAAAGGCAGCTATACAAGGAATACGGGGGGAATTGAAGTGGGCCGTCTTGTGGATATTTTCTCGTAGTTTGACCCTATGGGTTTATAGAATTGCAGAAAACTTCAATTGGGGCTGTCTGGACCTGAATTGGAGCATATACCAGGGGGTCCCCCGATTAGGATTATCTTCAACGTAGTTATACAAGGAATACGGGGGGAAATTAAAGTGGGACGTTTTGTGGATATTTTCTCATAGTTTGACCCTATGGGTTTATAGAATTGTAGAAAACTTCAATTGTGGCTGTCTGGGCCTGAATTGGAGCAGATACCAGGGGTCCCCCGGTTACATATATCTTTAAAGGCAGCTATACAAGGAATACGGGGGGAATTGAAGTGGGCCGTTTTGTGGATATTTTCCCGTAGTTTGACCCTATGGGTTTATAGAAATGCAGAAAACTTCAATTGGGGCTGTCTGGACTTGAATTGGAGCAGATACCAGGGGGTCCCCCGATTAGGATTATCTTTAAACGTAGTTATACAAGGAATACGGGGGGAAATTAAAGTGGGACGTTTTGTGGATATTTTCTCATAGTTTGACCCTATGGGTTTTTAGAATGTAGAAAACTTCAATTGGGGCTGTCTGGACCTGAATTGGAGCATATACCAGGGATCCCCCGGTTACATATATCTTTAAAGGCAGCTATACAAGGAATACGGGGGGAATTGAAGTCGGCCGTTTTGTGGATATTTTCTCGTAGTTTGACCCTATGGATTTATAGAATTGCAGAAAACTTCAATTGGGGCTGTCTAGACCTGAATTGGAGCAGATACCAGGGGTCCCCCAGTTACGTATATCTTTAAAGACAGCTATACAAGGAATACGGGGGGAAATTGAAGTGGGCCATTTTGTGGATATTTTCTCATAGTTTGACCCTATGGGTTTATAGAATTGCAGAAAACTTCAATTGGGGTTGTCTGGAACTGAATTGGAGCAGATACCAGGGGTCCCCCGATTACGTATATCTTTAAAGGCAGTTAAACAAGGAATACAGGGGGAAATTGAAGGGGGCCGTTTTGTGGATATTTTCTCGTAGTTTGACCCTATGGGTTTATAGAATTGCAGAAACTACAATTGGGGCTGTCTGTACCTGAATTGGAGCAGATGCCAGGGGTCCCCCAGTTACGTATATCTTTAAAGGCAGTTATACAAGGAATACAGCGGGAAATTAAAGTGGGCCGTTTTGTGGATATTTTCTCGTAGTTTGACCCTATGGGTTTATAGAATTGCAGAAAACTTCAATTGGGGTTGTCTGGACCTGAATTGGAGCAGATACCAGGGGTCCCCCGATTACGTATATCTTTAAAGGCAGTTATACAAGGAATACGAGGGGAAATTAAAGTGGGCCGTTTTGTGGATATTTTCTCGTAGTTTGACCCTATGGGTTTATAGAATTGCAGAAAACTTCAATTGGGGCTGTCTGGACCTGAATTGGAGCAGATCCCAGGGGTCCCCCGTTACGTATATCTTTAAAGGCAGCTATACAAGGAATACGGGGGGAATTGAAGTGGGCCGTTTTGTGGATATTTTCTCGTAGTTTGACCCTATGGGATTATAGAATTGCAGAAAACTTCAATTGGGGCTGTCTGGACCTGAATTGGAGCATATACCAGGGGGTCCCCCGATTAGGATTATCTTTAAACGTAGTTATACAAGGAATACGGGGGGAAATTAAAGTGGGACGTTTTGTGGATATTTTCTCATAGTTTGACCCTATGGGTTTATAGAATTGTAGAAAACTTCAATTGTGGCTGTCTGGGCCTGAATTGGAGCAGATACCAGGGGTCCCCCGGTTACATATATCTTTAAAGGCAGCTATACAAGGAATACGGGGGGAATTGAAGTGGGCCGTTTTGTGGATATTTTCTCGTAGTTTGACCCTATGGGTTTATAGAAATGCAGAAAACTTCAATTGGGGCTGTCTGGACCTGAATTGGAGCAGATACCAGGGGGTCCCCCGATTAGGATTATCTTTAAACGTAGTTATACAAGGAATACGGGGGGAAATTAAAGTGGGACGTTTTGTGGATATTTTCTCATAGTTTGACCCTATGGGTTTTTAGAATGTAGAAAACTTCAATTGGGGCTGTCTGGACCTGAATTGGAGCATATACCAGGGATCCCCCGGTTACATATATCTTTAAAGGCAGTTATACAAGGAATACGGGGGGAATTGAAGTCGGCCGTTTTGTGGATATTTTCTCGTAGTTTGACCCTATGGATTTATAGAATTGCAGAAAACTTCAATTGGGGCTGTCTAGACCTGAATTGGAGCAGATACCAGGGGTCCCCCGATTACGTATATCTTTAAAGGCAGTTAAACAAGGAATACAGGGGGAAATTGAAGGGGCCCGTTTTGTGGATATTTTCTAGTAGTTTGACCCTATGGGTTTATAGAATTGCAGAAACTACAATTGGGGCTGTCTGTACCTGAATTGGAGCAGATGCCAGGGGTCCCCCCAGTTACGTATATCTTTAAAGACAGCTATACAAGGAATACGGGGGGAAATTGAAGTGGGCCATTTTGTGGATATTTTCTCGTAGTTTGACCCTATGGGTTTATAGAATTGCAGAAAACTTCAATTGGGGTTGTCTGGAACTGAATTGGAGCAGATACCAGGGGTTCCCCGATTACGTATATCTTTAAAGGCAGTTAAACAAGGAATACAGGGGGAAATTGAAGGCGGCCGTTTTGTGGATATTTTCTCGTAGTTTGACCCTATGGGTTTATAGAATTGCAGAAACTACAATTGGGGCTGTCTGTACCTGAATTGGAGCAGATGCCAGGGGTCCCCCAGTTACGTATATCTTTAAAGGCAGTTATACAAGGAATACATCGGGAAATTAAAGTGGGTCGTTTTGTGGATATTTTCTCGTAGTTTGACCCTATGGGTTTATAGAATTGCAGAAAACTTCAATTGGGGTTGTCTGGACCTGAATTGGAGCAGATACCAGGGGTCCCCCGATTACGTATATCTTTAAAGGCAGTTATACAAGGAATACGAGGGGAAATTAAAGTGGGCCGTTTTGTGGATATTTTCTCGTAGTTTGACCCTATGGGTTTATAGAATTGCAGAAAACTTCAATTGGGGCTGTCTGGACCTGAATTGGAGCAGATCCCAGGGGTCCCCCCGTTACGTATATCTTTAAAGGCAGCTATACAAGGAATATGGGGGGAATTGAAGTGGGCCGTTTTGTGGATATTTTCTCGTAGTTTGACCCTATGGGTTTATAGAATTGCAGAAAACTTCAATTGGGGCTGTCTGGACCTGAATTGGAGCATATACCAGGGGGTCCCCCGATTAGGATTATCTTTAAACGTAGTTATACAAGGAATACGGGGGGAAATTAAAGTGGGACGTTTTGTGGATATTTTCTCATAGTTTGACCCTATGGGTTTTTAGAATTGTAGAAAACTTCAATTGGGGCTGTCTGGACCTGAATTGGAGCATATACCAGGGGTCCCCCGGTTACATATATCTTTAAAGGCAGCTATACAAGGAATACGGGGGAATTGAAGTGGGCCGTTTTGTGGATATTTTCTCGTAGTTTGACCCTATGGGTTTATAGAATTGCAGAAAACTTCAATTGGGGCTGTCTGAACCTGAATTGGAGCAGATAACAGGGGGTCCCCCGATTTGGATTATCTTTAAACGTAGTTATACAAGGAATACGGGGGGAAATTAAAGTGGGCCGTTTTGTGGATATTTTCTCATAGTTTGACCCTATGGGTTTATAGAATTGTAGAAAACTTCAATTGTGGCTGTCTGGGCCTGAATTGGAGCAGATACCAGGGGTCCCCCGGTTACATATATCTTTAAAGGCAGCTATACAAGGAATATGGGGGGAATTGAAGTGGGCCGTTTTGTGGATATTTTCTCATAGTTTGACCCTATGGGTTTATAGAAATGCAGAAAATTTCAATTGGGGCTGTCTGGACCTGAATTGGAGCAGATACCAGGGGGTCCCCCGATTAGGATTATCTTTAAACGTAGTTATACAAGGAATACGGGGGGAAATTAAAGTGGGACGTTTTGTGGATATTTTCTCATAGTTTGACCCTATGGGTTTTTAGAATGTAGAAAACTTCAATTGGGGCTGTCTGGACCTGAATTGGAGCATATACCAGGGATCCCCCGGTTACATATATCTTTAAAGGCAGCTATACAAGGAATACGGGGGGAATTGAAGTCGGCCGTTTTGTGGATATTTTCTCGTAGTTTGACCCTATGGATTTATAGAATTGCAGAAAACTTCAATTGGGGCTGTCTAGACCCGAATTGGAGCAGATACCAGGGGTCCCCCAGTTACGTATATCTTTAAAGACAGTTATACAAGGAATACCGGGGGAAATTGAAGTGGGCCATTTTGTGGATATTTTCTCGTAGTTTGACCCTATGGGTTTATAGAATTGCAGAAAACTTCAATTGGGGTTGTCTGGAACTGAATTGGAGCAGATACCAGGGGTCCCCCGATTACGTATATCTTTAAAGGCAGTTAAACAAGGAATACAGGGGGAAATTGAAGGGGGCCGTTTTGTGGATATTTTCTAGTAGTTTGACCCTATGGGTTTATAGAATTGCAGAAACTACAATTGGGGCTGTCTGTACCTGAATTGGAGCAGATGCCAGGGGTCCCCCCAGTTACGTATATCTTTAAAGACAGCTATACAAGGAATACGGGGGGAAATTGAAGTGGGCCATTTTGTGGATATTTTCTCGTAGTTTGACCCTATGGGTTTATAGAATTGCAGAAAACTTCAATTGGGGTTGTCTGGAACTGAATTGGAGCAGATACCAGGGGTCCCCCGATTACGTATATCTTTAAAGGCAGTTAAACAAGGAATACAGGGGGAAATTGAAGGGGGCCGTTTTGTGGATATTTTCTCGTAGTTTGACCCTATGGGTTTATAGAATTGCAGAAACTACAATTGGGGCTGTCTGTACCTGAATTGGAGCAGATGCCAGGGGTCCCCCAGTTACGTATATCTTTAAAGGCAGTTATACAAGGAATACAGCGGGAAATTAAAGTGGGTCGTTTTGTGGATATTTTCTCGTAGTTTGACCCTATGGGTTTATAGAATTGCAGAAAACTTCAATTGGGGTTGTCTGGACCTGAATTGGAGCAGATACCAGGGGTCCCCCGATTACGTATATCTTTAAAGGCAGTTATACAAGGAATACGAGGGGAAATTAAACTGGGCCGTTTTGTGGATATTTTCTCGTAGTTTGACCCTATGGGTTTATAGAATTGCAGAAAACTTCAATTGGGGCTGTCTGGACATGAATTGGAGCAGATCCCAGGGGTCCCCCCGTTACGTATATCTTTAAAGGCAGCTATACAAGGAATATGGGGGGAATTGAAGTGGTCCGTTTTGTGGATATTTTCTCGTAGTTTGACCCTATGGGTTTATAGAATTGCAGAAAACTTCAATTGGGGCTGTCTGGACCTGAATTGGAGCATATACCAGGGGGTCCCCCGATTAGGATTATCTTTAAACGTAGTTATACAAGGAATACGGGGGGAAATTAAAGT